>JBAIAC010000026.1:20632500-21192500 GCA_037349315.1 Chelydra serpentina | reverse complement strand
CTAATGGTGATGAAAATATTCTGATATAGCATTAAGGATTTTGCTACTGAAGTGTGTTTAATGTAAATATGCTGTCAGATACCCTTCAAGTAATTGACAAGAGCAGATGATTAGCAGTGTTCTCAATAGTGTTTTTGCATAATCTTACATTTTGACAGAACTCTTCAGCGGCTTGTTATTGTCAGCGCTCTGCAATCAGTATTACTTTTTCCTTGACAACATTTACTTTGTCATTATAAATCTTGTAAGTGGTCATTTAACTTGTTCAGTATGCATGTAAGAGTATCATTACTAACACATTTGGAAAAATGTCTTCCTGTTAAGAAACTATCGTGAAAGTAAACTTTAAAAAACTCTAAATGAAGTAGGTTGACTGCTTTTTCTCTGAAATACTCACCTGTATCAGTGGTAGTCTTATTTATTGTATGTTTCAATGATAATTTTGTAATCACCTTCTTATTGAACATTCTCACGTTGCCTGTCAAATTCATCTTGGTGGTTTTGGGCTTTTTGTCAGTGTTTTCTATTCTTTATTGTTATTGTTTTAATTATAATCATTTACATCTAACTGGCCAAAATTAAACAGTTGTTATCCATAAGCATTCATAATTACATACAGTATGTAACATTAATAGTCAATATAATAAACCTTCACCTTTATTGAAGCATCTCTTGTTTCTACAGCAGTTCTTTAATCTGTCTCAATAGATTTCTAGTGTACAGCTCATATAGATTTGGTCAGTGACAAGGGTTAGAGTAGTCTTGTAGAACATTTACTTGTAGCTGTGAAAAGCCCACATTCATCAGAGGATTAGGTCGATCAGATTGTACCAGGATCAATGGAAGGCCTGTGTGATCCCTCTTAGGCTGTAATGTGTTCACCTTCTTTGGAGAGAATTCACATACACACACATTTCTCTGTCTTAAAGCCATTTATCTCAGAATGTCAAATTGCAATAATTAACCATTATTGATCTTAAATTCAATTAACTTCATTAACACAGGTCATGATGAGGGTGCTTGTAAGGGAAAGGCACTTGACAAGTGTCTTTTCTTATGTGACATTGAATGTTCACAGTTGTGGCTATAAACTACCATAGGAACATCTTTTAAAAATGACAAGAGTTTGGTTGGTGACTTAGAGGAGACGTTTTAATCCCCTCTTACCTCACTATTTAGATTTCAGGTTTTCCACCGTCTTCCCTTTTCAGGAATCCGTGAACCTTGTACTTCCAGCTTGTGATTTCAGTGGGGGTATTATAGGAAAGCCCAAACTAGCCAAATATACTGCAAGAACAGTGCAGTTCATTAGCTAATGCAGGATAGAGACCCATTTTCAAAACAGTATGATTAGCAGATGAATGAAATGAATATTCAGTGTCTCTCTCTGCTGTACAATATGAAACAAAATGGAAACATCTTGTAGAGGGAAATCCTGAAGTCTTTACTCAGTTCTTAGTCCTAACTCAGGCAAAGATCTCTTATTGCAGCCATTAGTAGTCCCTAAGTAGGACTGAATAGAAACTGAGTAAGAACACCAGGTGTTGACCCATAACAAAGTCTCTTTTCATGGAGCAACTTCATTGTAAGTGGAGATTCACAGTAGCTGAAATTGCAATTTACACAATGCAGCACATTGAAACAGTTTGGGAATTTCATTGTACTTCACTGTTCACATATTGCACAGAGTTCATTATAAGCAGGAGGTGCACCTAAAACTGCTATTGAAGCCACTGAATAAGTGACTTCAATGGGAATTTGGGGTTCACGAGGAATGAAAGATTGGGCTTGAAGGCCTTTTTATATAAGGAAGGAATTAGCTAATGCATTTTGAATGTCTTGAACCACTATGATCATTTAAAAAATAATCCATTAGAATGACTTCTACACTCCAATTGAAATAATTTGTAAGATAAAATCATTATTGTACACCTGAGTTTTAAAATGTAGCATGAAGGCTTTGCTACACATCCAGAGATCCATGCTTATTTTTCATCTTGCTAATACTAACACAAAGCCACTGTTCAGGTCATTAAAAAGGTTGCAAGATAAGTACAAATTAAAAGCAACCAGGGACAGGGGAAGATTACAGAAAGTAAAGGTGTAAGATTTTTTTCCCTAACATTCTCAGAAATTCTAAGTAATAATTAGAAGAATAGAATCAGAGAAATTTGGGGAGGTGGGATACCGTTCAGAAACAGATTTCTAAGACAATTAAATGGTCATTTTGTCACTGCATTTGCTATTTCCACTCCACTATAGAAAACATTTGCTGAGAAGAGGCAGGGCAGAAGCAGAATGGTTTGATTACGGCATTTGATCATATGAAGAAACTAAAGTTCCCTTACAACATCTGTTTGCTTAGTGAAGGATTATAATAATTAAGAGCTATTAGAGCCATATTGAGAACTTTTATGTTCATGCCTACTTATCCTGGAGTTGGCTGTGAATCTTGTATTAGTTTGTCGAATGCCCTATATGCTTCCCAGTGATTAAAAAACACTACCCAAATGCTGATATCAAGCCAGGAGTTGTGGCATTGTTTTTGTTTGTTTTTGTTTTTAGAATCCATTCATTTAAAGGGTTTAGTGAAACATGCACGTAACCGTGTGCTGTTAACAACCTTTTTCCAAATAGATTTGTGTTTCCTGAGGATTTGATGGAATAATTTTTCCAATAAAAAGAAATTGATAATTTTGAGGTCAGAAAACCACCACGTAAAGTGTGTCAATAGTTAAATATATGGTCCAAATTAGAACTATGGTTAAGGCTACAACACTGTCTGTCCGTCTCTCCCTGTGGACACGTGACTCTCATTGTATTATACACCTGCATAGAGTGGAGAATTCGACTCAGTTCTGTACATTCCAGCCAAGGAACCTGCCCTGGAAACCAGCAGGAACTGGAGTTATGTCTTGCTTAGAACTGGTCACATTTTTCATAGTGAGTAATTCATACAAGAAATGTAACTTTAGCTGAAATAGCTGCAAATAGACTAATTTTACGAGTTTATTTGTTAATTGGAATTGTTCCGTTTATGTGAATCTTTGCTTGTGAACTGTTCACTTCAGCAATTAATGATTTACCATTTCTAATTGACTGCTTTGCTTGGTATTGCTCCTACTTTCTGGTTGGCTGATTGATACTTGAAATATTATAAGCAGGAGGAGTACAGATATTGAATACCCATATTCACCTGTTCTTTGGCAAATAGGTGTGTTTTTACAGAGAACAACCATTCTCCAATAATTTGTGTGCAGTTAGCTGGGTGTGTGGGTGAAATGTTTGCCTGCACATGCATGAGACGTGAACAAAAAGGGGCATAAATATGGTCAAAGTAAACAGCAATTCAGAACCTGAATGAATGGTTACAAGTGCTATTTTTCTGGTTGTCTTGCTCGAACTGTGATGCTGCTCATAAAGGACCAGGTTTGTGCTTGCCTATTACATGCATGCAGTGAGGGGAGGAGGTAAGAAGCCTTTCTTCTGCATCCCTTTGCACAGATTGCAGAAGGGCCAGACAAAATTCCAGTCCCTGAGTTCATAGGACCACAGGGACTGGCCCAGCATGTGTAGTGTTCTCAAAGGGGGCAAGGAGGAGGCAGGGTCATAGCTCTATCCCACAAAGGTGTATGTTAGTGGGCATACTTGTTCTTTGCTCCTTGGAGCCGCAGCATGAAGCAGAATGCCTCCTGGGGGTCCCTCTAAAGCAGTGTAGCTCTACACTGCTCTTGGTGTAAATGGCACAGTAGGGCACACAGAGCATGGGCCAAATTCTGTGCTTTAACTCCTGTTCACCTATTTCATGACTGAAACAGAGAAGAATTTGGTCCACTATCTCGACGAACTTGCTTGGGACAAAGAAATCCAGGTGTCATTTGCATCCATCACAAATTAGTTGTGTTATATGGGTGTAAATGAGAGTTGGCGGCCCCTGAACGGTCTCTGATGCCAAACTATTATTTTTTCTGTGACAATTCTTAGTTTAAAATAACTATTTAATTCATTTCTGAAGACCACAATATGGTGTATAAAAGCATGTTGCACAAGGGAAAGTTTCTTTGATTCTGCTAGTACTCAGCACGTTGTCCATGCCGGTGGCTTAGATGTAGGATATCAAGATAAGTTTCTTTGTAGGGCCTACATTCCTCTCTGGTCAACAACTTCATGTAGAAAAGGGAAGTGATGGCTTCATGCAAGTAGGTCCAACTGTTTAGCAACTCCTCATCCAATTTGGCACCTAGAAGAGAAGGCTGTAGCGTGACATGCTGATATGCTGCTCAACATGTTGGACAGGTGTGGTGTGAGATCTCATATGTGGGTGATTTGAACAGGTTTTAGGAACACAGGTGCCCTGCTCAAAAGATGTGCCACAGGGAGTGAAGGCCTCATGCAGAAACCAGGGCAAAACATCAGCTTGGAGTTGACAGAGGTGTGATCAGTCGGATGACTCTAGTCTCTTAGGACAGATCCTTCCCTATTGCTTACCTCAAGTTCCGCTCTGTGTTGAGAGCAGAAGACTATTTGTGGGAGAGTTTAGGCAGTGCCTCTTCTTGACTCAGTGAGCATTCCTACATTCCCTGCTGCTGAATGCAGATTGCTGGCCATGTGCAGATCTTGCTGCTGTCAAATAATAGTTTGCTCCAGAGATTTGTGATCACAGGTTCTGGGCTTTGTACAGTAGACACAACTGTGGGGACTTCACTGAGGATTTCAATCCTAAATTATTTTTAAAGATTAAAACTGTCAATTATTTTTAGTTATGCGCACATGCAGAGGAAGTTTAGGAACAGAACTAGAACTCCAGACTCCTGGTCCAGTTCTACTTATGTGTTTTGCCTGTATCCCTTCATTATAGAAACTAACGAAACAGGTAATTTAAGAATTCTAGGTTCCATTCCCAGACTTTCTATGTGACGTTAAGCAAGTAGCTTAAGTCTCTGTGCCTTCATTTACCCTTTCTACAAAATGGGGATAACAGCACTTACCTATACTACAGGGGGGCTGAGAGGAATAGTATATTAATGCATGTTAAAGTAGTTGAGCTCCTTGAATGGAGGGCATTGAATAGAAAGGCCCAGATGTTATAAAAATGCATCAGCTATAATAACTTCAGATTTCAGGTGTATGTTAAATGTGTTTATTACTACTTGCACTGGGGAAGTACATTGTGACTAAGGAAATTATATAAATGAGAGATTTGAAGAATCATCTTTGACTTACCAAACTTTTAAGCAGTAGTTGGTTTCAGACAGGAGAATGTCTTCCTTATCTGAACAAGTAACCTAAGTAAGTGCCTTCTGACTTAGTCTCATTTGTTGGATACGCACATTCCAAACTGCATAACACGTGCAGATGAAATATGTGCGATTTTTCAGACGGAAGTTTACTGAACCTGAGTAATTTGAATGGGAGAGTTGGGTTCTGCTGCTCTTTCATTTAAATTACACCTAAAAGCAAGGAAGCCTGGGATCCAAGTGACATGAGAATAAGGTGCTTAGTGTAGATTTCCTTCACTCTGTGTTCAGGCTGGTCCACATTTCAGTGTAGCAGAAACTGTTCTTGTTATCGTCTGTTCTCTATGTATTCACATCTATGTAATTCTCTCCTCTAATGCTAACAGTTGATTTGAGCTCTCTGAAGTTGCTCCAAATGTAATACCAGTACAGGATGCTGGATTGGAGCAGCTGGCTAGCTTCCTGTGGCCTATTTCTGAGCTTTCGGTATCAGACAGCTGCAGTACTTTCAGCAAAGAAACAAATGCTAGAACACTTCAAAGTTTCTAGCGCCTAATGATAGCCACCCATTACACTGGCATGCTGTCACATCCATCCCTACTCCGATCCCCAATAATTTAATACCACATTATTATTGGCATGAAGAAGCTGCAGATTTATTAACACACAAAATATCCAACTAAACAAGCATTAATCATACACATTACATCAAATTAACATGTAGAAAATTAATATTCTTGACCTTGCCAGTGGGCAGAATAATAAATCTTGGAGTAGAATATTACTCCAGTGAAAGGTACCAACTACTCCAACCAATGTGTGAGAGAAGCATGGATCTCTCCACCTGGAAATAACATTTCATTTCAACAACAGACAGTCCTGCCCCTAAGAAACAGAGCCTCTGATCTCTCTAAACAGAAATAATAGCTAGTTTGCCATGCTTGTGTAAAGAAAGCATTCCTCATTTATGTTGCCACTCTTGGGGGAGGGGAAAAAGGCAGTCACCCCTAATTTCCGTTACATAGCAAGGTGCTTCTGAACGGTGCGGATTGACAACTTTGGGGTCTTCTTTTTAATCCAAAGAATTGGTACAGTCTGGATAATGATGGTAGAAGCCTTTATACAGCATTCACTCTAGGCTTCAAGGAGAATTTCCGTTTCCATAGCTCATTCAGCGCTCCACCTCTATGCAGAGAATGCCAGTTCTGTTGTTTTTTGTGATGTTTGTATACGTCTTCAAGGAACTGGACTGAGATACCGATTCATTTTTCCTATGTTTCAAAATTTCCATCGGACAGTCATTTTCATTCACTACCAGCCTGGGCTGGTTTTCATCCAGTGATCTACTCTAAAGGTGAAAAGTTCCATTCCTAAACCCATGAGCTGTCCCCTCCTATGTCCCTCACTTTCTTCGTTATTTCATACAAAAATATACAGGAAGACCAACAACAGGATATTCCTTGTCTGTTACTGATAGCAGTGAACACTCAGTGTGTATGTCTGGTCCGTAATTTATGTGCTGTCTATTGAAAGAAAATAAAGTTTTTCTATTGCTGTGCTCAACATTTTGCGCAGCAGTCAGATCCCTGTCCAAAGAACCAGCCATATCAACTCAGACTGTGATCTCCTGAGATCTCAGACAATAAGCAACATCAGGCCTGGTCACAATTATTTCTGCTCCCGAACCCTTTCTTTTGTCCTCCCTTTTTAATGGAAAAATTTAAACTGCTTCATATATTTTAAAGGGCTCTGAAGCTTCTGCAGGGTGCATTGAAAATCAACTGACTACTTGGACCCTTCAAACAGATGGATTTTTATATCTTGTATCGATAAATATACATGAAGAGCAGATTCTGCTTCCCCTTTCTTCCTCTGCAGAACATGGTTCTGCTGCTCAATGAGCAGGGGATGGAATGCCCTTTTACGGGGCCCTGTGTACTATGCTGCCACCTAAGGGTTTTTAAGGTGGCGTGGAGGATATGCTAGGGTGTGACTGGTGAATCTGCCACAAAGCAGATTCACTGGCTGAAAATGTGACGCCCAGTATGGAAGCAACCTGCATTTCTGAGGCTGCAGTGATGGCTGTGGAGCAGCTCCATAGCCAGTGAGGGGGATTTTGTTTATAATGGGCTTGGCACCAGGAATTACCTATAATAAGTAAAAAGAAAATGTAATATTAGCACAGGCGCCGACTCCATGGGTGCTCCGGGGCTGGAGCACCCACGGGGAAAAATTGGTGGGTGCGGCGGCAAGCCTGGGAGAAAGGGGGGGGGAAGCGCAGCGGCGGCGCCTCGGGGGAGGGGTATGAGGAGGGGGCGGAGGGTCCGCCTGCTCCCCATACCCCTCCCCCGAGGCGCCGCCGCTGCGCTTTCCCCCCCCTCTCCCTCCCAGGCTTGCTGCCGCCGATCAGCTGGAGCGCGGCAAGCCTGTGAGTTCAGGAAAAGCAGCTTGGCTGCCACGGCGCCTCGGGATGCGGAGGTTAGCTGGGCGCGGGGTGGGGGTGCTGGCGGGGAGCTGCTGGTGGGTGCTCGGCTGCTTCTCCCCCCTCCCTCCCAGGCTTGCAAGCCTGGGGGGGGGGGCGGGGGGAATGCAGCGTGCCCAGGGGAAGAGGCGGGGGCGTGGATTTGGGGAACGGGTGGAATGGGGGCGGGGTTGGGGGCACGAGCACCCATCGGTGCCGACTAAAGTCGGCAGCTATGAATATTAGACAGTATTATATGGCTTCTTTCGAGCGGAGAGGGAGAATTGTGTAACTCATAAGTATTTGAGCAAAGTAAAACCCTCTTGAGTTGTGCTGTGGTCTTTCGAGACTAATTAAATTAGAGCTGTCCCTGTCCAAGTCAGTTTGGGCGGGAGGGAGGTTGTGTTCATGGTGTGGGAATAACCCCGGCATAAATGGGTGCAAATCCATTGGCTTCAGTAGAGTTGTGCTTGTTTACACCAGGGTGGAATTTGGCCCAGGGCATCAGCAGAACCATTACCAGTATAAATATTTTGATTTAGCCACACAGTAGCCTCCCATATTTGTAGAAATAGGATGGACTGATATTAGTCCCCATTGTTTGCGTGGTGTCCATGGTGTGTGTATGGAGTATCTGTGACTATATCCATGTATATACAGTATGTGCATGTAGAGATTGTTTTGGGCAATGATGGAGCAGAAGTTATTTCTGCTAGCGAAGAAATGATGCATAGCTCAGTTATTAAGGTAATTCCCTCTTGTATGGAAATGAATCCCATTATATTACAGCTTACTGTTATGTATTTATATCAAATGAGTTAATTTCATTTTTACCTAGCGGTTTAGTTAATAATTATAACAAATGTTAATGAGGGAGCTGTCTGTTCTCGACTTCTCTCTACCTTTACTAAGGATAGGTTTCTTAACTCTTCTGATATCTTAATTTTCCCTACAAACCCAGGGCCGTTCCAGGAAAGCATTTTCCTGGTTTTATCAAATGGACTGTCACAATCATAGAAATATTTGGGTTGCAAGTGACTTCCCTGGGGTCACCTAGCCTTGCAAGATGTAAAGTGAAAAGTTTTGTGGGGAGTTTGTTTGTTTGTTTGTTTGTTTATGTGGAAGGAGAAAAAGCCAGAACAGAACTACATAATTGCTTTCATTATAATTCTTACTAACTTATTTTGCCTTTAGAGGCACCTTTAAAGTCACCCCTCCTCAGACTGTGCTGTTGAGGTGTTAAAGAACAGTCATACACCTACCTCACTGATTCAAACATTTACTTTACATATGAAAAATATGAAAAGAGGAAAAAGGACAAAGAAAATAAACCCACACAAATAAACACAGGAACGGGCGACGGGATGGATCGCTTGATGATTACCTGTTCTGTTCATTCCCTCTGGGGCACCTGCCATTGGCCACTGTCGGAAGACAGGATACTGGGCTAGATGGACCTTCGGTCTGACCCCATATGGCCCTTCTTATGTTCTAACATTGTTGCAACTTGGATTTAGTGTCCAGTGCGGATAGATGGAATAAATAGGTGACCAGCTCCAGTTGGTTTGGACGAAGATGATTTACATCTTGCTCCTTCTCATAGGTACCCTCATCCTCTGCACAAGGGAAGGGAATAAAGGTTGTCAGCACAGGCTAGATCTCTAGTGGAGAGAGTTGGGGGTAGGGCTGAGTGTCATCTTCCCTGTCACTTGTTTAATTGGATCACCTTACTGCACTGGACCCAAATAACTGCCTAGAGCTGAAGAGGGTGCAGTCCCCTTTCCCCCCATGTTGTTTTGGGATTAGTTTATTAAAGTTGCACCCTCATACGCTGAACCGATTCCTGCTCTCCATGCCTTATTTTCTGTGTGTCTGAATCAAAAACTCTGATGTCACAAACTCGGCGTCCCAGCTTGGGAAGGAGAAGAGCAGTTATTGAGGAGGTAGTTCCTGGTTACCACACAGATATGCTTGATAATTGGAAAAAGGGCAAAGAAAGCATGAAAGGTAAATGGATTTAAATTTAAATGCGCTACATGCTGGAGATTTTCAGCCAACATAAAAGTCACTCTTGTACAAGCGGTGAATGTGACAACAGAAGCAGCTCAGACCCAGCAAAATTCCAAAGGTTTCAATAGCCAGAGAAACAGAATGTAAGGAAAAGCGATCACTAATCAGGGACTAGATTGTGCAAGCTTTGCTCATGCTGGTGAGCACCTATTCACACAAGTAGTTTTATTAACGTCCAGGAACTACTCCTGTGACTACTCACTGTTATGAGGGTGGGTGGCACTCTCTAGCCCTACATGAACAAAGGGAGAAAAAGCCAGGCACACTTATAGACCGCCTCAGTGTGCTGCCTCGGGATGCAGGTGTGAAAGGGAGATCTTCCTAGGGCAGGCAGTGTGACAGTAACTTCCCTTTTCCTTTGGGAAGGGAGGCACAGGGACAGAGAGTTTTTATTTAAAAAAACCACACAAACAAAAACACAACTATTTTCACAAAGAGGATTCCACAGAAAAGGATTGTGCTATTTCAGGCTACATTTGCTTTTACATCATAGGGTCTATGACATAATTTCTTTCTTCCTTTTCTTTTAAAATTCATGTCTCTTGAAGCTTTGGAATTGTTCTTCAGTTACTGATAGTTGGTAATTATTCAGATATTGTCATTGTCTTAAAATTCTCACTTTCAGAGGGTGATTTGCATGATTGGGTTCTGTTGGGCTACATGATTCCACTGGAACTGAGAAATACCCTGGTGCAAATAACTAAAATAAGGCTAGGTCTACACTAACCCCCCCTATCGAACTAAGATACGCAACTTCAGCTACATTAATAACGTAGCTGAAGTCGAAGTACCTTAGTTCGAACTTACCTGTGGTCCAGACGCGGCGCGCAGGCTCCCCCGTCGACTCCGCCTACTCCACTCGTCGAGCTGGATTACCAGCGTCGACGGCGGAGCACTTCCTGGTTCGATTTATCGCGTCTTGACAAGACGCGATAAATCGAACCCAGAACATCGATCCCGCGCCTCCGACGCGACGGGTAAGTATAGACATACCCTTTGACAACTCGTATTGTTCCATAAGAGGATGAACATGCTGAATGAATGACATTATGCGATTGTAAATGCTTTGGAGCTTGGACTGTGAGTGTTTATACAGTGCCCAGCAGAATGGCACTGATTCTGATTGCAACCTGTTGGCACTACTGCAATATACATATTTCCTAGTAATAGGGTGACCAGATAGCAAGTGTGAAAAATCGGGACGGGGGTGGGGGATAATAAGAGCCTATATAAGAAAAAGACCCCAAAATCAGGACTGTCCCTATAAAATCAGGACATTTGGTAGGTGATTAGAGAAGGTTTACAGTCAACCTAAATATTTCTAAATAGCATAAAATTACAGCAAATTAGACAGCATTACATTGTCTTTAGATTCAGCCTACGTATTTTTAAATTTAAAAATACAATCTTGACGTCTCTTCAGATACAGATCAAATGTGCAATGTAACACCTATGCACAGTTGTGTGTTGCTCTGACTTCATATGTTTGTGCTTTCAAGGGTTTAACTCAGAATACAAGGGCCAGATTATAATAGGGTGACCAGACAGCAAGTGTGAAAAATCGGGATGGGGGTGGGGGTAATAGGATTCTATATAAGAAAAAGACCCCAAAATCGGGACTGTCCCTATAAAACCGGGACATCTGGTCACCCTAGATTATAACCTCACATGGTTGGAAGCACTTTTGCTAAAATCATCCATGTGAAAAGGCACTAGTAATTTTTTTTTAATATTTCCCAACTGATTGCACCATACTCCTTTTGAAACTGTAAGTCCAACTTCAATGTTACTTTAACAGTTATTTTGTCATTAGTGCTTCACTTAAACACAACCACCCTGAAAAGAAGCATGAAAGATTTCTAATGATAGATGCATGATATATATCCATTATACTTTTCTCCTTTTTCCAGTGCCCTGGATGAAATAGCTTCATTTGATCAATATACAGTGTACAATCTTGCCTGAATAAACAGGCTGTATAGATTGTTGTATATGCTGAACTGTGCCATGCTTGGCCAGATGCTCTCACATTCCTGGTGTGTTGTAGCCAAATGTCTTCAGCCATCTGAAAACTATGGATACCTACTGCAATTGCATTTTTTTCTAAGCATATTATTATTTTGGTAATAGATACCTAGCAAGTTCTCCATGTATGGTTATATGATTAGTTTAGTTCTTTAAAAAAACCCCAAAATATCTTATATATATATATATATATATATATATATATATCTTTTCACTTATGTTTAGACTAAAGCATTCAGTAAAAATAGATTAGTTTGATCAATTACTGATCACGCTCTTAATGTTTTGATAGAATTTTCCTTCTTAAAGGCATTACTTTTATGTGTAAAATACACAGAGTGCCAGTATGAAAAACTAACATAAAGCTAGTCAGTTCCTAACTATCCTATTCAGGAAGAGTGTATTAGATTTACATCACCAGTTGCATTACTTTAAAAAAAAGACAGAATCCCTGTTGGATGCCCATGCAGCTTATGCTGAGTAAATATTGACAAAATAGTCTAAAGAGCAAACACTTTGACATTTGTAAGGTCCACTGGAAGGTCTTGTATATATTTATACAGCAAGAATGAGTACAGCATACCAATTTTCTTGAACTTGCTCCTGACATAATTCTTCATGGGCTTTCTTGTTGGGGAGAGAAGTGTGTTTAAATGTGAATGGGTCATTTGTTGCATCCAAAATGAATATCTTGAATCACTGTTAGTCGGGTATTTCCGAATTTAGAGTCACCGGCTTTACCACACAAGAAAAGAAAAAAAAGAAATCTTGTTTTTTAATTTATTGTAATCAGTGTACATTGTTTTTACTTTGTAGGAATTTTATTGATGTTTTTGTCCTTTATATTTATTGAAAATTGAGTCTCAAAAATGTAATGAGTAAAAAATGCTTGCTTAATTTAAATTGTGAATCTGTCTGTTAAGAAATGCATTAGGGGTAGGAGAAGCATAAGACATATTAATTGACAGACAGGAGCTGCTGTCTCTGAGGTTGATACAAGTAATTTATTACTTTAGAAATGAATGCCACCTCCAGAATGTGCTTCATTAATTTCAAATTTAGTTTTAATTTCAAGCTGTTGCCCCTTGAGAAGAATAAGGTGGCAAATTATGTTTGAAGAGCAGATTTTTTTTCTTGCTCTGAAGAAACATTAAATTTTAACTGTTTAATTTTACAAATAAATGCAGTTCTTTAGCTGAAATATTTAAACAGCTGATGGAAAGTATGATCAACAGTCACTAACTCTTGTTGTTTTTGTTTTGTCCATGATAGCCTATGTTTCAGATGAACTGAAGGCCGCAGCATTAGTGGAGGAAGACATGGAACCTGATGAAAATGCAATTGATGGGGAACCTTCAGCAAAATACGTGTGCCCAGAAAAAGACTACAGTAAGAACTGCCAGAGCTACCAAAACTCTCCAGCTGCTGAATTTTCCAGCCATGAAATGGACAGTGAGTCACACATCAGTGAGACAAGTGACCGAATGGCAGATTTTGAAAGCAGCTCTATCAAAAATGAGGAAGAGAGCAAGGAGGTTGCAATACCACTTGAAGATTCTGCTGTATCTGATAGCTTAGAACAAATGAAAGCCGTATATAATAACTTCCTTTCCAATTCCTACTGGTCCAATCTCAATTTGAATCTCCATCAGCCGACTTCAGAAAAAAACAATGGTAGCAGCAGCAGTAGCAGCAGCAGCAGCAGTAGTTGTGGGAGTGGTAGCTTTGACTGGCATCAGACTGCTATGGCAAAGACACTGCAGCAAGTTTCTCAGAGCAGAATTCTTCCTGAACCAAGTCTTTTTAGCACAGTTCAGTTGTACAGACAAAGCAGTAAGCTTTATGGCTCTATATTTACTGGAGCCAGTAAATTCCGTTGTAAAGACTGCAGTGCTGCCTATGACACTTTAGTAGAATTAACAGTGCACATGAATGAAACAGGACATTATCGAGATGACAACCATGAAACTGATAACAATAACCCTAAAAGATGGTCCAAACCTCGTAAACGTTCTTTGCTCGAAATGGAAGGGAAAGAAGATGCCCAGAAAGTATTAAAGTGTATGTACTGTGGCCATTCATTTGAATCTCTTCAGGACTTGAGTGTTCATATGATCAAAACAAAACACTACCAAAAAGTGCCTCTGAAGGAACCTGTTACACCCGTAGCAGCAAAAATTATTCCAGCTACTAGAAAAAAAGCATCACTGGAGCTTGAACTTCCAAGTTCTCCAGATTCCACAGGTGGGACACCAAAAGCAACAATCTCGGACACCAACGACGCGCTACAAAAGAATGCAAATCCTTACATTACGCCAAATAATCGTTACGGTCACCAGAATGGTGCCAGCTACGCTTGGCATTTTGAGGCAAGGAAATCTCAAATTCTCAAATGCATGGAGTGTGGAAGTTCCCATGATACTTTGCAGGAACTCACTGCCCACATGATGGTGACAGGACATTTTATAAAAGTCACCAACTCTGCCATGAAGAAAGGGAAGCCAATTATAGAAGCCCCAGTGACGCCAACAATAACAGCTCTACTAGATGAAAAAGTGCAGTCTGTGCCACTCGCAGCCACCACTTTTACATCTCCCTCCAACACGCCTTCTAGTGTCTCCCCAAAATTGAATGTTGAAGTAAAAAAAGAAGTAGATAAAGAGAGAGGGATTGCTGATGATAAAATGAGAGAGAAAGAGAAGTCAAATGAAGATGAGGAAAAGTATGATATCTCCTCAAAATATCATTATTTGACTGAAAATGACCTGGAAGAAAGTCCTAAAGGGGGGCTAGATATTTTAAAGTCTTTAGAAAACACAGTAACATCAGCTATAAACAAAGCCCAGAATGGTACACCGAGCTGGGGTGGCTACCCCAGTATTCATGCTGCTTACCAGCTCCCTAACATGATGAAGCTGTCATTGGGTTCATCGGGAAAAAGTACACCCTTAAAATCTATGTTTGGAAACAATGAAATAGTGTCGCCAACTAAAAACCAGCCCCTACTGTCACCACCAAGCAGTCAAACCTCCCCTGTGCCAAAAACCAACTTTCATGCCATGGAAGAACTGGTAAAGAAAGTCACTGAGAAAGTGATTAAAGTGGAGGAAAAAATGAAAGAACCTGAAGGAAAACTGTCTCCAGTGAAACGCGCGACACCTTCACCATGCAGCAGCGAAATCAGTGAACCCCTCAAAATGGATGCTTCCAACGATGGTGGTTTTAAAAGCCAACAGAACAGCCCAGTTCCTCAGAGGGATAGTTGCAAGGATAGTCCAACTATAGAACCAGTGGAAAATGGTAAAGAGCCTGTAAAGTCAATTGCAAGTACATTAAGCAGCAGCACAGCTATTATTACAGATCATCCTCCTGAACAACCATTTGTAAATCCATTAAGTGCACTGCAGTCTGTCATGAATATTCATCTTGGGAAAGCAGCAAAGCCATCTTTGCCTGCTCTGGATCCAATGAGCATGCTTTTTAAAATGAGCAACAGTTTGGCAGAAAAGGCTGCCGTGGCCACCCCACCTTTGCAGTGCAAAAAAACAGACCACTTAGACCGTTATTTTTATCATGTCAACAATGACCAACCCATAGATTTGACGAAAGGCAAGAGTGACAAAAGCTGCTCTTTGGGTTCAGCGCTTTTGTCATCCACATCAACATCTTCTGCATCTTCTTCATCTACAGTGACAACAGCAAAGACATCTGCAGTCGTGTCATTCATGTCAAACTCGCCGCTACGCGAGAATGCCTTGTCAGATATATCTGATATGCTGAAGAACCTGACAGAAAGTCACACATCAAAATCTTCCACACCTTCCAGCATATCTGAGAAATCTGACATTGATGGTACCACAATAGAGGAACCAGAAGAGACTACACCAGCTCAGAAAAGGAAGGGACGTCAGTCTAACTGGAACCCTCAGCATTTGCTCATTCTGCAGGCCCAGTTTGCAGCCAGTTTACGACAGACATCAGAGGGAAAATACATTATGTCAGACTTGAGCCCTCAAGAAAGAATGCACATTTCAAGGTTTACGGGACTCTCAATGACCACAATTAGCCACTGGCTAGCCAATGTGAAATACCAGCTCCGAAGGACGGGAGGAACTAAGTTCCTTAAAAATTTGGACACTGGGCATCCAGTGTTCTTTTGTAATGACTGTGCTTCACAGATCAGAACTCCTTCAACTTATATCAGTCACCTTGAATCACATCTAGGTTTCAGGTTAAGAGACTTGTCCAAACTGTCCAATGAACAGATTAACAATCAGATAGCACAAACAAAGTCACCATCTGAAAAACTGGTGACATCATCTCCAGAGGAAGAAATTGGAACTTCCTATCAGTGTAAACTTTGTAACAGGACTTTTGCAAGCAAGCATGCTGTTAAACTTCATCTTAGTAAAACACATGGGAAGTCACCAGAGGATCATCTTCTGTATGTTTCGGAGTTAGAAAAGCAGTAGCATTTGCTTTTGATTAAAATAACTAATTTGCTTTGAGGAAAACTGTCAAAGACGCCTTAAAGCTACTGTTTAGTTCTTGGCACATGTTCTTATTTTAACTCCAGAGAGTCACTCTGGGCTGAACTGTTTTGTATAATTGTACAGTGTTTAATAGAGGTGCATAATCAGCTGTTGTTACTGGTAAAATATGAAGGTTAAAATGCAGTGGTAAGTGTTTGGAACTTTGTGTAAATTGGATTTAGTTGCTGTGCATCCCTCTGATGCATCAAGCTGCATGCATTAACAGACAGTTTAATTAAGCATTTATAACTAATTCTGGTGCACTTTTTTCATGTGCCCTAAGTGTGCTGGTATTTCTCACCCTATAATCTTTAGCCCTCTGAGTACTTTGAAACACTTTTGCTTTAATTTGGTAAAATGTATGGATATGTTTTTTAAAACCCTTACCAGCTTAGTTCTAATTACTAATATGAACCTCCATTTATGCAGAGGTGTATCACACCTTGAAATTTAAAATATTATTTTCACATTGAAACATAGATGTATATATTGTATAGATTTCAAAATCTCTTATGGAAATGTAATTGTGGTTAATGCCATGTTTTTCTTCAGCATTTTTAGCAATGACGGTTTTTGTACCTGATATGCCTCAGGTATAAGCTATACCTATATATAGTGTATATTTCTTTTTTTTTAGGTCTAAGGATTTTTCTTTTAACATCCAATCATTGTAAATTATATGAAAGGTACCACAAATAGCATTTATAAAGTATTCAGAAACATTATTCTTAAAGCAAAGTATGATTGTTTTGTTTTGCTAAACAGTACATCTATATTGATAGAGGTTCATGTTTAAATTATACATATTTATTAGTATCGTTATCATTTGTTTTTAAACCATCTGAATAACAGAAGCCACGGACTGCATCCTTGGCATGCATTATAACTATTTTGCACAACATGACTTTTAAAGGTATTTATTAGTAAAAGAAAATTAAATAAAATAAAAAATGAGAGAATTCAAAATAAACTCAGTGCTCAAAGGGTTAAATCTATTTGAAAAACTTGTACTGTATTTCCTAAACATTGATAAAGCCTTTAAAATGTTTGTACTGTAATATTTTGCTTAAAAGTTATGAGGCATTCTGTGATATAACCTTTTACTTATTTATAAGCGCTATTGGTTGTTATTTCATATTGTAGAATGCCTTTTTATTTCAATTGGTAACTTTCTGTTTTGTTCTGCCTAATTATTCTCCCAAGATTCCATACTGCAGCTTTATCTTTAGGCATATGAAAGGTAACCCGTGGTTACCAGCACACTAAGTGATTCTGTTCGTCTCCATTTTTGGCAGTTAATTTGCAGAAGTAACTGACAGCTGACACCATATGAGAATCTATGTATAAAATATTGGCATGTAAACAGCACAGACACTGTAATGCACTCTGTGCCCTGTTTTGTTGTTGACAATGAAGCACCATTATATGACTCTTCATATAACCTTTTTTTCTACAGCAGCATTAAAATTGTCTTTTTGCTATAATTTTGTGTTGCATTCACAATTATGTCTGAAATGTGCTACGACTAACGAGCACATTAAAATTAAATTGTATGCTATCTGTTTATGACTGAAGCTTGAGTAGGTTTCTTCATCTGCCAGGTGCTGGCAGTCAAAAGCTGCACATAAATCACTGGAGTTTTAGTGAACTTTAGCATTTAAAGAGCAGGGTAGCACTTATTCAAAGGCTGCATTAACAAAAATTTTCCCCAAGAAAAGATAAATGAATGTTATAACTCCACTTTAGAGATCGGGTAAGATTGACTGTAAAGAAGAGAGTTTATAAGCAACATGTGTGGCAAGGCAAATAGGTGTTTTGCTGTGCTGTATATTCAGACTCAGATAGTGATGCATAAATGAATTCCTCTTGAATATACTGAATAGAGTCTGCAAGAAGTATTGGTAGGTGCTTCATGTCCAAATTTTTATTCATTGAAAAAAAAACACACACACACACAACCCCAAATAATTTCTTTTAAAAAGTGACCAGTTACCTGCCTACTATTATTTTCTGTTGTCCTCTGTAGTGTGAAGGCTGGTATTGATTTCTTTTAAAACATTAGAAATTGTTCTGTTCATTTTATGAAGAACACAACTTGAAGTAATATGTATTATTAGTAAACAGGCCTCATGAATAGCAATAATCACGTTGAGGACTTGGATTATGGACTATAATTCTGAGATGGGGGGTGTTTAGATTTTTTTTTTTTTTTTCTTTTTGTCATTTGGCTCAACATTTAAATCTGATTTTAAGGTCATTAGTATATTGAAGTTGATGGTCTCAACTCGGATCCTAATGGACAGTCATCCATATGACAAAACTACTGCACATACTTTTTGCTGGTTAGCTGTATCATCTCAACTGTATGATCCTACCTTCTTAGAAAAGGTAACCCCTTCAGGCCAGGGCTGAGGTCTTTTTCTCTTTAGTGAAACATCCCTTAAGGCTGTCTGTATTTTTAAGACTAGATTATCTCAGTCCACATTGTAGCCAGAATCCTTCCTTCTGGGAACACAGATTTTCTCCTTGAAAATTAGAACAACTTAAATATAGCATTGGATTTCAGAACAGAATTTCACTAGTTGTGAGGTTGGCAGATTATTACATATATTTGCAACCCTTATATTTTCAAAAGGTACCATTCAATTGTAAGTTGGCAATGGTAAATAGCATTGTACAAAATTTTGCTATTTTTACAGTTTGGGGGAAGGGAAAAACAGGAGAGACAAACTCCTCAGTCCTTTTCAGTGTTTGTTTTGTTTGTTTTCAAAATCCAGATGGGAGGAGGTAATGCTTGTGAACATCTAATACTACATATGCAGCCCCTCCTCATTTGTGGTGATAATCAGTACCTGGGGCAAAATATCATCATATCAATATGCAGTGAGGAGGAGAACTAGTAGAAACACAGAGCAGCCATATCTATTAGTGTGCACCATAAATGACTTTTTCATACATTTTCAAAATATGTCTGAAACATTGCAAATAGCTAATCAGGATCTGCATGTCCCAAATTTATTAAAATAAAGTTCAGCTTGCATCTTAGAAGCTCAAAGACTGGCATACCAATGTGATTTCACATTATAAAGAATTCAGAGAATCAATGATCTAGTGTAATATCCTTTTCCCCCATACACTGATATGTATTCTGGCATGGTAACTCTCGGTCCTAACCAAATCACCAGCCTCTCTCTGTTGGCATACATTCCCCCCCCCCCCCCCTCCATTAGACATGAAGATAAAAATGCAGGATTTTAAACTACATTTGAGTCCCTGCTTTGCTTCTGATATTTTATCTAATTTTAGAAATATGCAGATCAAATGAGAGAGAAGAACAAAATGCCTAACGAAAGGGTTTTTAAATGAAATTGTGATGGGGTGGAAGAGCTTTAAATCACAGGTGTATAAAGGTGACCCTGGTCTAACCCCACCCAAGTAGTGGCTTGTTGCAGCATACTGTATATCTTCCAGCCATCACATTTACGCAGTATCTTAAAATAACATTTGTGATAAATGTGCAATTTAACTAATTTATGGTGCTATGATGTGCTCAGGGCTACATGCAAGATGAAAATCTTAAATGGAGCTTGAACAGCTCACTTCACAACAAGAAATCAATATGCCAGATCTTAGAGAGCTGTTCTCTGGAGTCAACATTTAGCAAAAATATCAGTGAATGTATCTTTAAGTTTTAGGCAGCAAGAAATCTATAATTAACTGAAATATTACTTTTAGGTTAGTGCAAGGAACTCTTACTAGAACCTAAATCTCTCCAGCATCTTCATTATATTTCCTTTTGGCATCAAAAATTGAAGATATGTTGTTCTAATTACACAGTTGCTTTCACTGTGCCCGCTACAATGTAATTTTCTAACCAAAGCAAGACAGATTAGCGTTATTTAAAAACTTAATATTCACACTATTGGGATTATCTATTGCATTTTAATATGGCTGTTGTTAAATGCTTAAATGATGTTTTTAAAAGTTAGAAACAGATATAGGTATACATTTCATGACAAGAAGAGATTTTGCTGTTTGTATCATGAGGTCATTAAAAAAATTATACACACACGTAAAACTGAAGCCGCTCCTTTAATTCTGCAAGGCTTCATTTGAAAGCTACATTCAACTGCAACAGAAAATTAATGAAGTATTCTATGTAGTGTGAGGGGAAATGAGATGATGGTAACAGCTAAATTTATTAAATTTTGCATTTTAGAACTTGTCTCCAGAGAGCTTTGTAAATTTCTTAGTAAATAGCAAAATATTACAATTATTTTTCCTGCTTCATCCCAGTAGCTTTTTATCGTAAGACTGTGTTAGTGCTTTATGAAGTAATCTGATACCTGTACTGTTCAGCAGAGCTGATATAGCATATGTTATAATATAGGCAATGGTCATAAAACTTAAAAAAAGGTTCCAAAGTTATTTAATGTTTAAAAAGTCATTGTATTTGTCTTTTAGCAAGCAGTGAAATCATCAATTGTATTTGACTGGACAGTTATTCCTTTGGTATTAGAAGCACTAACGTGTATCTCCCTAGGGTATTATTAGTAAATATATATAATCTTTGGCTAAAGGAAACCAGTAAATTCTCCTCTCTTGGGACTTCATGCCAAGTTGTGCCTTCCAGCCTTTAGTTGACTGGTTGTAGGTAAATAAGTGAACAAGACATAATTATCCTGCTGCCACCTCTGAATATAAAAGAGGTTCTGAAGTTCAGGGTGTGGTAACATGGTAACAGTCTGTCAGTTCCATTGAGTTTTCATTAACTGTTGTAAAGTAATAAAAATCTTGTACAGTATATGTGCAACCCTGATATTGCAGCCCTTATTGGGGAAAACTCCCAATTAAGTCAATGCCTGATTTTCCCAGGATTTCCCAGGATTTTCTCAGTAAGGACTGAAGAGTTAGGGCCCTTTATGAGAGGGAGCAGAATTCTGTATTACATGTGCAGAGAGAGAGAGAGAGAGAGTGAGTGTAATGAATCAGTAAACACATAAGGAATCTATGTGCATGAATCAGGAATGTACAATGAGACTAACACATGTTTTCAGGTCTTGGTATTGAGCAGTAATTTTAAATGAACTGTTTAGTACAACAAAGATCACTAACATTTATTAATACCTCATTGAATGATTTTATAGATAATCCCATACACCCACAAATTAGACATAGTTGCACAGATACCATGATGATGAGAGTGGTATAAAATCTTATTTTATACATCTACAGTGTATCTTTTGGTATACAGAATATACGTACAACATCATGAGCATAGAGAAACAAATATTAGAAAAAGGTTTTTTTTTTTAAGCAATAGATTACAACATTTACCTGGGACATATTTAATGTTTTCAAGAGCTGTTGCTTAGTTCACCGTGTTTCCTTTGCCAGATTTATAACTGGAAATGTGCTTCTGCTTAAATAATCTTTTAAGAGAGTTAAATTTAGATGTGCACTTTGAGATAGATGATGATGTGCCTACACCATTAGCTACCTACATACATGCACCCTTGTGTGCAACCAAAATATATAACTAAGGATGCATAGAATATTTTAGTTCTATGAAAATGTGCCTATCCTTCATTTTAGGTGTTCTTATAAACAAATGGATACAAAAAAGTTTTTTAAAAAAATTACAACCTGAGCGAAGCATAACAAAATATGAAGCCTTTTGGGTAATTATATAACAACCTTTAGCAATCAGGTTTTAAGGGACACTTGGCTTGTTAAAATAAGATACAAAATTGTTCTGGATAGAGGCAGATGGGGTAAAAGAGAGAATTTTCATCTATATTTTACAACATACAGGGGGCCACCTCTTCACATATAGCTAGATAAGTCTTCCATAACTACGATAAAAGGATTATCTGTCACTTCGCTCACTAGTTAGATTTTCCTACAGTCAGATTAGAATGAGGTTGCACATTTTTACTATGAGCCATTTGAACTTTCTGAGTGATAAGGGGACTTGGTAACACAAAACGGGGGTAATTTTCTGGTTTCTTATATTTTAATACCTGGATTTTAGGGCTCTATTGAATTGAATTTCAAATGATTTAGCACTGAGGGAGAGCCTATATTAGACCCGTCAGCCCCATACTACTCCCCGGAGAGAGTTCATCTTTTTTTTTAATCAAAAAATAAATGGAGATAGGGTAACTCTTTTTTAACTTTTTTGTCTAAATTAACAATTAAAAATACTTCTTTATTAAGCTTCAACATATCACATTCATTTTTTGCCCAGCAGGAAACAGGGGACATGTTTATAGCCATAATAATTGTGAGTTAGTGACCTTTCTAGCCAAGTGAAATGAAATTACTTGAAAATGAAATTCTTTTTAATTGGTGCATTTGTGGGGAGTTGGATGGGGAAAAGAGAGAGGATTTTATATATCTATATCTATCTATATGTGTGGATATAAAAGCCCAAGGAATGTCCCCAGATTTAAACCTGTGCAGAGAAGGAGAATGAGGTAGGTGTGTCAGGAAGCAGAGTCATATTCTCAGTGCTTTTTAAAAAAAAAACTCGAGGTACAGTCACTGCAGTTACGCCTCAATGACCATGAAACCGAGTCGGCAAAAGCTGAAGGACTGAGCTCCTGAAAGCCTCATCAGGACTTGTCATCGCTCTAATGAATATCATTTAAATTGCTTTGTATATTGGTGGAGTTTGGATGTCGATTTAATTTGTGCATGTGTTTGAGTTCTTCTGCTTGGCTAGGCTAACAGAGAGCAACAGCCTAATGAAAAGTGAGTTGGTGACAGTGTGATGAGCCCCAACCCAATCAAATGTGTTTGAAGGGCTGTTTTGACAGGGATCTTAAAAGTAGATCTGGAAAAGAGGGTGTAGTGCTTTAGTTTAGTGCAATTGTTTCAAGCGAAGACTAGTGCTTTTTGTATCTATGAATGGCTGAAAATTTCTATGCAAACTCCAGCTTGTGATAAAACATGAATTCACTGCTGTAATTATGTTCGGAGGAATCAGAAGAATGGTGCTCCTAAGTGTCTTTGAAAATCACTCTAGTTAAAACACAATGACATGTTTATAAAGTCATTATGGGGGCACTCCCCTTAATGGAGAAAAAAGTAAATTCCTTACACGGCTTACAGTGTCCATCTCCATGTGTAAGGCTGTGTTGCACAGGGAGGGTGAATAGGGAGGAGAGCACAAGAGGGACTGGTAACACTGGAGGGCAGGGGTCATCCTTTTAGGACCTCACACTGGAACTGTCATGCACATTAATTCCCATTCACTGCAATGGACTTTTGTGTGTGCAATGATGGAGGAGCTGGACTGGAGGGCAGAGCAAATGGAAAAATCCTGCTAAGTGCATTCCAGTGCCACTCCGAACATCATGAATACCTATAGGGCCAGATCCTCACCTAGTGTAAAGCAGCATAGCTCTTATTGAAACAGATCAGTACTGATTTACACTGCATGTTTGCCCTCACCCTGGTGGGGGTTAGGATTTAGAACTTCCCTGTCTCCTGACAAAGTTACTATGTGTGTCAGACCGGTGGCATATCCTCTTGACTAATAAATCAGTAATGTTTAGGTTTAAATCACATATACTGAAAAGTTAATTTTACACACACACACACACCGGAAAGGACCTATGGAATTCTATATGATTTGTTTTAAAGTCCAGTAGAAAAAAACAATTATTCAAAACTGTATTAGCCATCTGCATAGGCGGGTATTAACTGTGCACCTGTCGCTGTGGTATCTGTGCACTGAATGTCATTGTGTGACCAGGGTTGATTATTCTTACATTAGCTTCAAATCTAAGTATTTCCAAACCCCAAATAAGAATCATATTCAATTTTATTTAAAAGATCTGTGCAGCTGGATATCTGCGTTGACTACATGGAATTCCAGTGGTGTTCCAACAGGATTAACAGGGATGGGTAAAATAGCCACCTTAGCCTGTAAGCCAAACTAATGCCCCCAATCTCCTAAACCTGCTTTCTCTGCTCCCTCCAATGCACA
Organism: Chelydra serpentina; assembly: GCA_037349315.1. Lineage (NCBI taxonomy): Eukaryota > Metazoa > Chordata > Testudines > Chelydridae > Chelydra > Chelydra serpentina. Next base: position 21,168,179 of record JBAIAC010000026.1, on the reverse strand, counting down.
CAGTTTGGAATATGGGGAAAGGAACATGCACTTGATCTTTCCTTGCCAAGATGAAGATAAATCAATTTCCAAAACACAATTACTGTCAGAGAAGGGAAATAAATATTAGCCCTTGTTCTCTATTGCATCAGGAGTCATTGAACTTAAGAATAGTGCAAAACATTCTTGTACTCTATCATTCATCACAAAATGAGCATACAGCAAGTTAAACATAAACATTAAAAAATGCAATTTTATTTTCTTTGAATGAGCACAATATATGTGTACATTGGAGGAAAGAGCTAAAATAGAAAAATATGCAATACCGATCCTGGTTTCTCAGATATGATTAATGCAGCAGATAAATTGTTCAACAATGGATCATGGAAACAAGGCCTCTATAATTCTGCCAAACTCAGTGAGACCAGTGGGTCCTGTTGAGTGATTGCTGCACTAGCCACTCAAATGAAAACATCTAAGGGCAAATGTAATTTATGCTAATTTACCCCTTGTGATTTCAAAATACTTTTGAGATGAGATGATTTGTAACTTTTTTCTCCCGCTCCATTTGGACCAAATTCTTTTATGGCTCTCAGTGAAATCAACCGGAGCTGTTTGCTCCTAATTTGGTGCAGAATTAGGCCTTTCATATTTCCCTTTTTTGGCTTAAATTGAATGCATATCCGCCTCCTCTATTTGATAAATGTTTTATTGTGTACATCAAACTCTAGACAGGCTGTTTGCTACCCCTAATTTGAATGATGGGTCTCCATTATGTCACTTAATGAAATAATACAAAAATCTGGGATAGGCGAAGCCTACCTCTGGGAAGAATGCAGCCCTAATTCTTGGTAGGAAATACTTGTTATAGAACATGTGTAAGTCTGCAGCAAGAAGCTATTATGTTAAACACAATATGTATAATCAAATTCAGGACATGTGATGGAGTATTTAATGTTAAAAATAGTAAATTAGGTGTTGAAGAAGCACAAAGCACCCACTTGTACTTCCTTAATAGGGCTTTTTATTCAACACACTAGAAGAGATTCCAAAGAGGAAGAGATCAAAACAGCAGCCTAGTCAGCTTTGTGTATTATCAGCTTCTCAGGAAGCACTGAACAGCAGACACAACCACACCAATCCACAGGTGCAGGCAGATTATAGTGTAAACAATTTTGGTCCCAAAGAAACTCAACACACACATGTAATATTCTTTTAGCCCATGTGCATGCACTCTGAACAGTGGTCTAACCTCTCTGCTGTTGGATTGCAATATTGTGCAAAGCATGCACCTCCCTTACACTCCTCTGTAAACATTTCCTGTCAGACACTATGTCTCAAGCCATTTTCTGTTTCCTTTTGCAGGGTCTTCTCTTTTAAGATGCTGAGCACCTCCTGAGAAATGCTAAGTCCCGCCAGATTTTCAGGGGCACTTGGTACCTTACACGATTTGGCCATTAGTAGGGCGGCATTGTTCGTAACAGTCTGCTGCTGCTGAAGAACTTTGAAGTAGGCCCTATAACGTGAGAGAGACTGCTGATATTTTGCAAGTCCTCTGAATCACAGCAAGCCAAGTTGCTTCTTGGCAAGTTTCACCCGTAGATCATGCTTCCAAAGTACGCAACACCTTTTAACGTTCAATCCTCTACAGACAGCAACACCTGATTTATAGACACCCCCCATCACTTAATTATTTATAATCACAAGATACAGGCTTAATTCAAGTACCCTTTTCATTACACACCATTCTACTTACTCCCCTGTAATCTTTGCAAACACCTGTTTAGCAGTGAGTATGTGGACTTTTACATTTTTCTGCTTGTCTGTTTTCCTTGAAATTGCTTTTCTTTTTGGGGTATTAAGAGAAATCTAGGTTTTTAAAATAGCATTTGAAAAGCAACTCAATTGGGCTTTCCAGCATTGTTATTTCAGGAGTTGCACAGTTACACAACAAAAAAAGCCTGTACGATTCCTCTCTTACATCCCTTTTTATTGTTGCTTTTTTCCATGTTTGGACAAAGCACTCTGCCAACTCTGTTGATCTGAAATGGTAGCAATTGGCACTGTATGTTCTATACCAGACTTCTCTAAGGATGCCTATGTGATATTCCTTGCTGAAGAATTGAAGGCCAAGGTTTAAGGCAGCTTGTGCAGCAGCAATTTCTTCCAAACTGCAATAGTTTTGCTAGAGGTAATAGCATTACTTTGGGGCATCTCAGATATCATTGACTGTTAAGAGGAACACTTGCTCGTCCTGTTCTGAGCTTATTGCCAATGATCAAAGGATTTAATGGTGGGCACCTAATGAACGTCTTGGGACACGTGGTTCTGCATAGTCATCGAATCTATATTGTGGTCCACGTTGAAGCCCAAGCTGACTATTTTCATTTGAACTATTCTAGTGTGGTTGTCCTGCAGTCTTGTCAACAATCTGACTTACCAGGGTGCTCATATGCCTACCCAGATGAAACATGTACTTTCCCTGGGTTTTTTTGAATACAGGTGACTTCTTATCCTCTTTAGCTAATAGTTGGGAGAGTGGAAGCAACTGGGCTTTCATTCTGGCATTTGGGGGTGTGACTGCACTTCTGTGTTCAAGAGGTAACAGTTCTCTGACAGTTACTTTGGACACTGCTTCATTTTTTTACTGGCGGAGGCTTTATGCCTTCCACATCAATTGTAAGACCCAAGGAAGTTACTTGCAACTAGACAAAGGCACACTTCTCTTTCTTCACTAATAGCACAAAGTTTTTTGCCTGTTTCAACACAGACTTCAAGTGTCTCAAATGAGTTTCCTCATTTACAACTGTAGTGAGTATGTCATCCAGCTGGCAGACTGCACCATTTAACTCTATAATATTTGGGTTATTGGCAAGTTGAAACTCTAGCTACTCTCCAGGAAATGCTGTTATACCAGAACAATCTTTTATGGGCATTAATGAGAAAATATTTCTAAGAACCTTCTTTGAGCTGCACTTGCTAATAAGATTGAAACAAATATAGTGTGTTTAGCTCTTGTGTCCCTATTAACAGATCTGGCCTTTCCTACTTATATTGGCCTGCATCCAGCCAGAGAGAGAGAGAGAGAGAGAGAGAGAGATGCACACACACACACACATTTATTATTGTACTTACCAAATGTCCAAAGCTTAGCTACCATACACTTGAAACATAACCATTTATGGGCCAACAATAACAGTTTTGATCCCTCTGTTATGATGAATCAAATTACCACTGGCCTTAGGTTTTCTCCATCATTCTTATTCTATGTTTCAAGTACAGAACTGTTGTTACTTTTACCTTAGGGCTTCTCTGTTGTCAAAGAAAGTACAGCCACAGCACCCACTTCTATTTCAACAGAACAGTTATCAGAAGAATGAGCTGTTGCTCTGTATTAGATAGCTACGGTTGACCAGCAACTGGAGCTGCCTTCTCTAGGTCCGCAGATTGGTACTTTCCTCAGCCTGAGGATTTCCATCTCTAGTCAATGGTGTCCAGTGTGACATTGCTCTCCTTAATGACCTCTTTCAAGTATGCCTAGATGGTTCTAGTTGTGGCAGTCTACTCTTCAAAAGGTGCTTCTAAGACAGGCCTTAGGTACAGTATGCTCCCAGACTGCTAAGCTGTCCCTTTATTGGAAGAGTTGTGAAGTATTTATTTGTGTGCCATTACACCCAAGGGTTCAAAAACTTGGTATATCTCTATAGCCAAAACGAGTGTAAAATCTTATGAACATGCGAGTGTACGAAGTGTTTCTTTAGCTCACTGCAGACAGACCTGTGTCAGACGGTCTTTCATTCAGGAATTGCTCAAAATGAAACATCCGTACCATTGTCTTTGCATTGTCGCTGTACTCAAAAAGTGCCTTCTAGATGAATTCGCAAGTGTATCTTGTGATGTTCTATGATAAAGTTTGTTCTGGGAACATAACATCCCTTTAAAATTTTAATTAAGGCCTGTAACCATTTTTCACTTGGTTTTTATGGTGGCATTAAGTTTGCAAATACTCTCAAATTCACCACCAACGAAAGTGGGCATAACTCCATTCAAGTTAATGGAATTACACCCGTTACGCCAGCGCTGAATTTGGTCCCACATATTTCCTGTCTGTCCCCTGTGTATTAAATAAAAAACAAAAACCCAAACCACCTTTTGTTCTCCATCATCAGCAATTACATTGGTAAAGAAACACTGCTTTAAGCACTCACCATATGCATCAGGCGTCTCCATTTTCATAGAATGAAAATCCTCAGTTGCACCTAACACAGCTATTTGAAGAGCTCTTCTTTTTGAGACTTGCTGCTTCCCCTCTTGTGGGTCCCAGTCACAGCAATCCTTCTGGGAACCAATCAGAAATTGTTGTCATCAGTTCCAGTGAATCTAAGAGGATACTACTAGCTTCATTGCTCAATATTCCCTCTTTAGTGGTGAAGAGTCACAAAAACATCCTCCCAGCTTGATTTATTTTCTGAGCAAGGCTTAACCTTCATTTGGCTAAAAAATAAATAAAAATAGATTTCAATGAGAGAACAAAACAGTGACCTAATCAGCAGCAGAAACTCTCCCTAACCTCATCAGCAGACAAACCTGGCTAGGCCAGAGCTGAAGGCAGATTGCAGTAAAATACTTTGGCCATTTTTAGATAAAAGGAACAAGCAACCATACAATTTAGTTTAGCCCATGTGTGTTTGCTGTGAGAACTTAACTGACCCTTTGATTCTGGATTTCAGTAATGTGCTGAACTATAAATATAATATATCACTTATTTAAAACAAATGATTTAAAACAAATCAAAAGGGATCCCAGACTGATCTGGTTTCCTAGTGGCTAGTGCCCTGCGCTGTCAGGTGCCAAACTTGAAGCAAAATCCAGGCCTCATTGAAGTCAAAGACAAAATTCTAATTGACTTCAGGGGGGCCAGGATTTCACCTATATACTTGATATGTAGCTCTGAATGGCTTGTTCTTCTGGCTGTCCGGGGTTGGGAGTGTCACCTGTCAGTCATTCTGCTGGCCAGTTCGCTGCACTGTCACACCCAGTTCTAAGCTACTCTATTCTGGTTCTTCTATTATGCCCATCACCATAATATCTGAGCATGGATGGTTTTGCCCCAGGGAGGTGGTGGGTGCAAAACAAGGTCTTAAGGCATTAGAGTGGGAAATAGTAAAGAGGAGAGATCTTTATTGTTCTGATCTATTCTGGTGACCATGAAAAGAAACACCACCACTTCTGTAAATTGCTATTCAAAAACTGTGAGCAGGATCCTTATCTGGTGAAAATCAGTGTAGCTCTGTGGCAGTTCAGGGAATTACATAGATTTACAGCAGCTGAGGATCCATCTCTATGCCTTTTCCCATTTATAGCAATTACCTGTATATCTACCTGTGTATATACATGTATATTGACCCATGTATCCAATTATGCATCTTTGTACCTTCCCATAAATAAACAACTTCTAAAAACACAAATAGTCAAAATATGTTTAAGAAGTATAATGCTTCAGCATGAAAAATTGTGGCACAAAAATAGGGGTTACAGGAAATTAATTTTGTTTGATTTCACTCTCGAGTGTATTATATCATGACTCTCCTGTCACCAACATACCTACTGTTCAATTCATCCCTATTGATGTATGTTTAGCTATTCATTTTATGTATATTAATTTAAGCAGTACATTTATTTGGCTTAAATTTTACTTTCAGTGTTGGAATGTATGTTCCAAATGCAAGCACAGATGATTTGCTAGGATTTCGTTAGAAGGAATGTGGAATGTTAGTTTACAAAGATAATAACTGAGCTATTAAAGCCAACAACCCCTTTTAAAGCAAACATATCATTAAAATATAGGAACAGTTTATAGTATAAATAAAATTGAGGATATGGATTACTTAAAGATAAAAGATTTTAGGGGTAGCTATGAGAGAAAGTTGAATAAAAATGTGTTTAATTGCATCACATTTTTTCCAAAGTGAACTTCAAAAATGCAAATAAAGGAAGATATTTTATTTTCTTTAAAAAGAGACAGAGTGACTTGACTTTTATTTTCCAATCTGAATCAGACTTCTGCAAAAAAAAAAAAAAATTGTGCTTGAACTCATAAATGGCAGCATTTATCTTGCTTGTGAATCCATACAGTGGAAAGAGAAGCAAGACATTTGCTTCTAGATCATTCTCCTGAGCTGAATGACAGATACAATAATTCCCTCTATTAGCCAGATCCATTGTCTTTATTTTGCACAGAACTACTGTATTGCTGAGGTAGACTTCCACTGCTATGCATATTTTAAGGGTTATTTGGCAACACGAGTAAAGCTAAAAGTAGCCTCTTAATCTAATTAATTGACATTTCTGAATCTTGCTTTCACAACAACACATGGTTTCATGTTCTGGGTTTTAGCACTTGTCAAGCTTTTTTGGAGAATGTTTTGGTCAGAATGACAAGATAATTTGTGACTGAGGCTCCAAGCTAGAGAAGTGTTTAAGGCTATAATGATTTATTATCATCACAGAATAACAAAATTTACAAAGCGTTTCATCAGAATTTTTGAAATAAGTTTGCCACCGTGGTAGAAGCATGCAGGGGAGAAGGGCAGCGGGGGGGGGGGAGGGGGGAGCATAATCTTCATACACAAATGCCATTGTGACTTATTTGTAGTCATTACAATATTGCATTTATTTTAGAGTATTACTTGACAGAGTTACAGCATGATCAGAGGAGAAGAGATGAGAGAACTGAAACAATTGAGAAGGTAAAATGCTTTCCCCCCTTAAATTAATGCTCTATGCAGCTGAAATTTTTAAAATATGAATGCTTCACACTATGGATAACGTATACACGGCTGCATTAAATCACAAATGTTGACATTTTGGCAAGGGGCATAGAGAAAGTAGCTGCACTGTCTGTATAAACTTTGTGACAGAAATGTTTGTGGTTTTGCCATTCAAAGATACAAACAAACTATTTTCTTAAAGGGTAAAATAAGTGATATTGCTGAGTGACAGCACATTAACATACTGACATTTGCAGACTTTTGGAGCATTACCATAAAAAGAAATAATGCAGCATCACTAATTTTGACTTCATCTTTATTCCTTCCTAGGCAAGTTAATGATGCCAGACTTTCTGAGAGAAAATGTCTGACTTTGAATGCAAGACATTTCCACTTATTTTCCATGTTTCTATAATTTACTTATTATGTAATTAAATACCTAAAAACCTGAGGCACTGGTTAGTTTAGACAGAGTTGTGACAGTTATTTGACTTCAGAGGCCGGGAATACAAGCTATTTCTCCAATGCCCTAAAGTGATTTTGTTGCTGTTGTTTTGTTTGACTATCAAATACATACCTTTCCAGAGAATTTTTTTAAGAGGCAGTCATGGCTCATCAAGAGATGAGATGAAGAGTAAACACTTTTGGCAACAATAGTATAGCTTTTAATAATAACAATAATATTGTACATTCACAGAGGGTCTTTCGTCTCCAAGGATCACCAAGTGGTTGTTGTACGGTGATCTTTAATTATTACATACGTTTATAAGTCCCCCAGCACTGTGCCTTTAGCACATTTAGCACAGTGTTCTAATATTAGGCAACTTCCTTGCTGGCACAGAGACTTACTCCTTGTGTTCCAGGAGGTTTTTTGCAGAGGAGTGTACAGGCACTTGCACAGAGTCAGCCGGAATGTAAAGATCTGCGTCTCCCGGCTCCTACAAGTGTGTGCCAGGTTGAGGCTCTGATAGATTTCTGGCAAGAGTCCGTTCTGGAGCTAAGGACCCACCACATAGAATATCTATTTATTTAATCTATTTATAGGCATTTCTAAAGCACTCTTCCCAGGACTATCAGAACATGTCACAAGAATTAAAGGTACATCTTGAATTTAAGGTACGTCACTGACACCTAGAATGCCCCGCTTTGCGGTGAGACTTTCCATGGGGACTCCATAGCTTGAGACAGAATGCTAAGACTATGGTGGGAGACAAAGGGAGAAGGAGTAACCTGAGGTAGCTGGGTCCCACACATAGGATAGTAACCAATATTTTGAATTTTACCTGGGACTGGGTAAGCACCCATTTTCTCCCATGCACATCCCACTGCCTGCCAGTATCAGTTTCTTGACAGGAGTCTGCTTGAGACAGCATGTTTTCATCCAATCTTCACTTGCACCAAACCCTGGGAAAGTGGGGAGGCTGTGTCCAGGCTCATTGAAAAGGAAATAGATCACTGAGGTCTGTCTGACACACAGACGATACTGCTGACTGGAGCATCTAGTGACCTCTCCTGGAGGTTTCACACAGATGTTGAGCGAAAGGGGTGGGAAGCTTGAGTTCTATGGCCCTTTAAGCTAGAGAGTCTTCACAGAGGAGGAGAAAATTGCCACGATCATCAGGATTTTCTTTGAACAGAACTTTGCCCTCGTAGAACAATCTCACCCACTTCTTCCCTGTCCCATTCAAATTCAGCTGCGTTTTCTGATTAATGACACGAAGGCAGCTAAAAATATTAGCAGGGCTGTGTGGCCTCTGTCCATTGCCATGAGGAGATAATCAATTCCTTCCCCCCAGATCAATGTGTGCTATGGTTGTAGCTGAAGCTTAGGCACTAAAGCACTGGAGGCAGTAATTTAATGCTGCCTTGAACCCCTTCCCAATCATCTTCCCTAGAAAGAGGAGTTTACAGGCTGGGCTGTAATTGGTGAGGTCATGAGTGTTAAATTATGTGAGGATTTTTTTTGTTAGGGGCCAGACCATCTCATGTGTAACGGTAGCTGGCATTTTAAGGCCTCCCTCAAGGACTGCAACAATCCCTGTCTACAAAGGTCTAGTTGCCTGGTGTCTTTTAACTGCCCTGAGTGGCATGGACCAAACTCACAGGTAATTGTTGAGGCATTTCCCAGTTCCTTTGGAGCACCTACTTGTGACAATGCATAAAGACTGTGCAGTAGCTCAACCCCTGCAATTGAGCACCACAGAGAGACGGTCCTAAATCCTTTTACTTTTGTCTGCAAAATAGGTTGTGAGTTCCTTGCAGGGAGCAATACTCTGTGCGTTTGTCTGTCGGTCTCTCTGATGATAACGCTAATACAGTACTTATAGGAAACACGTTGTGGGGTTGTATAAAGGTTAGGGGTGAGTTTAGATTGACTATATTGCACATGACATGATCTCTTAACATTCCCCTGAAATGAAGTCACTTCTGGGGTAGAATGTGGTGACCGCTCATCAACAACAAGTTTAGGACAGGGATGAATGAAGAAATTTGCATCCATTTGAAATTTTGGGGGTGATATAATATTTCAAGCAATTATTAAATTCTTAACACATCTAGTGTATGCACCTCAGTTATCAAAATATTAATACATGCTTTTAAACCCCAGATGTCCTTTTCAAAATATACTTATGTTTGTACATCTATATGTATACTTAACACTGAGTAAATTGTCCAGTGTTGTACTTGGTGTTTGTTTGAGATACAATCATTGTTTGTGAGTAAATACAACCTTCATAAATGTCTTGATGTGTTTCCTCACTGCAGTTTTATTGATGCCTTTTCCTGGGATCCTACATGTCCACTTGGTTTAATACTGTGTATCTTAGGATGAATGGAAACTCCTCCTTTGTTTAAGCAACTTATTTATCTGTTCAAAATCTTGGTGTATTTGACACTGCATATGTAAATTTGACAAAAACACAAAGGTAGGTAGAAATAAACAGACTGTTCCTTAGGGGGTTTCCAGGAACAATAAGATATGTTGCACACTTAAGACTGATCCAATCACACTTGGATTAGCTGGAGAATTGCTCTGTGGTTAACTAACTTGCAGGGTGATATGGGGAAGCAGTCTCTCAGAGCGTAATTAAATGATAAGTTCACATTCAAGGGACAATTGTAAGTTACTGAGACTGTCATATACAATGCCAAAAATAGGCTGTCTCATGATGAATACCCTTATTAACAGCTACACTGCTCTGTGTTCATAGGATATGGCTGGGGAATTTGGCAGGATGTAGTCCTGTTTGTTGAAGATCTCCCTGTAGATTTTATAAAGGATTCATATAAAAGACGACTACATCTAAAAAGCAAACAGACCATATACTTGTAACCCATGTTAGTGTGACTGTTAATGATGTGTTAATGGCTAAATTTGATCTCCAATCTTCCACTTCATTTGATGTAATCAAAGCCCTTTTTCTCAAAATGCATTGATAAAGACTTTGCTAATGTGAAAGAAATCTGTGTTGCTAACCAGTTATTTTCCTGTGTCACAAACTACTTAGTATGGAGGCAGTTGGTTTGTTTCAAAAGACTTGCACCTTCAGCATTTTGTTATGGCTTTTGAAGTTAGGTCTGGCTTTCATTGGCTATCATTTTTTATATTGTATCTGTTATCATCCCCAATTTGTACTCTGTCAATAAAAAAAATTGTGCCTATCCTTTATTCCAGTCACTTCTTGACACAGTTTAAAAACATGGCTATAAAAACTGAATACTCCAGTAACCCCCCATAACGTATTTAATATCTCCAATCCTCCCAGACCCTCACAACAAGAGGAAACCAGTCTTGCAGTGGGCCCTGAAAGTACACACATGTAGGATGATTTCTGACTGGAGGAAATGAGTACCTCTGCCAGCTGCCACTCCTCTCTGGTATAGCTTGGGTGCCAACCCCATGCTGATCTCAGTTGTGACTAGAGGAGAGCGACATGGGCCTTTAGACAAGTAGGCCACAGGCCATCTAGAACTTTATAGGTCAAAACTAACACCAGAAGTTCTGTAAGGTGTGTAACATTGGTGTAATGTGCTCATGGCAAGATGTAATTAACTAACTACTAAATAGTGGCCCAGTTTCAATTTCTGGATCGATTTAAAATGTCGCCCTACGTAGAGCGCATTGCAACCTCATTTATTTAAATTAATTAAGCTTTATTTATTTAAATAAAACCACTGTAGACATTTTCAAGCATTCTTAATGAATCTGGTTTTACAGTAAAGAAACATATGTAAGTTTTCTGCAGACAGGCTTTAGGGGGATATAGGTAAGCATATACAAAAGGCCTCATCGAAAGCCTCAATGGAAGGACTCTTCTTGACTTCAGTGACCTTTGGATCAGACCTACAGACATCAAATACATGAAGGAAAGAACAGTCTCGTTTCCTTTAGAAATCCCAGTCATGTAAGCAGCAGCTGGGATTTCCGCAGATCCTTGTTTAATTAGATATTGGGTCTGGGGAAAGAGGAGCAATTGGGCACAGAGTATATTTTGAAAGAAAACTCATCTGACCCCTGAACAGATTCTGGGGGTAAAATCGTGGCCCCACTGAAGTTAATGGGAGGTTTGCCATCAACTTCATGGGGGATATGAGCCACAGCAAACTGGGAACAGGACAGTTCTCACGTGACTTTGTGGTCATCACCAATAAAGGTCTTGTGCACATTGTGGTTCATGTTTCCATGCATCTCAAGATCTGATTTTACTCATAGCAGTTTTACAGTGCTGTCTCTTCATTGACTTCAGTGGAGAGACCCCTGATATTACTCCAGTGTAAGTGAGAGGAGAATCAGGCCGCATGTCTGAGTAGAAGTGAATTCTTGCATTTCAGAGTCAATCTTACTATTCTCTTTGTCTGTAAACCACCAACAGTTGAGGGTAGTGTCAACCTGAAGAGATGGGAAAGACACACAACTTTAAGGTTACAAAATTTTTATTTCCTGGAACCGTACTCAAATGTTTTATTGTATTTCCTTGGCAGAAAGGAGGGAGTCCACTTAAAGACAAGGGAAAATATCTAGGCTGGCTGTGTCCTTGGGTCATAGAAGGGAAAATTCTTAGGCCAGTAATACCTGTTTGGATTGAGAGGGGAGAGTGGCAAGGTGAGGAGAATGGCTGAGCAAACTTGTCTTGGGGAAGGAGACAACACTATCACCTTGCCTCCAATTTGAATGTGAAAGGGTATATTGGGAGGAGAAGGTAAAGCCATAGCTGGGACCTAGATGGGCAAATAAAAATGGGGAGGGGGAGTGAAGGGAAGTGTGGAAGAAACAGTAGGAATAGACTGTCTTGTTTTTTCAGCAGTGGGGTTTTTTTCACCACAGCTTGACTGAGCCCAGACTGCACAATACCTATTCTACCAGCCTGAACCCAGATTCTGAAACCATTCTGTCCATTGTACCAGGTTGCACCTTAAATACGCCCCAAATCTACCTAATGCTCACTGTAACAGACCAAATTTGCATTGATTCTGATCTGACATTGATGAAACTCCATTAATATCAATGGAATTGCTCCCAATTTATCCTGGTGTCAGTGAGATCAGCATCAGGCCCTATGAGTATAGTGTCTAGCTGGACAACCAGTAAAAATAAAGCAAAACAAAGAAATCCCTGATTATTTGTGAATCCTGAAGTTTTACTACAGATGTTTATTTGTCCAAAAATTAGCATTGGAAAATGAGTCTCATTGACTTCAATGCCTGTAACTGCAAAGAGAAATATATAATTGGTCTTGCTGATGCTAGAAAAGTGAGTATCCATATTAAAACAATTGTCACCAGTGGTAGCAGCTATATAGACACTAGTGTACAGAGGGCTCAGGAAGTTTTACCACCATGCCATGAAAACTTCCTATGAGAATAACAAATAACAGACTTCCTATGCTTACTTTTGGATAAATGAACATATCTCACAAGTGCTTAAAGATAGGCATGTGCATCTTTCAAAGACTGGGATTGTACAGAGCAGTTTAAATTTTAAGCAGGAGCTTTATTTTAGAATTCCCTTCTTTTACTAGGCTATGTTCTACTTTGTGGTAGATGGGTACCCCCTGAGTGTCAGCCCCATTGCGTTGGTTGGGTGTCTCAAACATGCTTATTTGTATTCATTTTACAGAAAGGGAGTGTGTGGGGTTGAGCCATATGAACTGTTACAACTTTGTGTTTTCTCAGCTCCAGGTAAGAGGAATTTTATTATTATGCTGCATAATATTCTGTTGTGTCTGTAAGAGTCTGCTGTTTGCTTTTCCTGTTGGTGTCATGGCTGCCTATTGTAAGACAGAGCATGTAGGTTTGCAGAAGAGCTTCCATGAACATATTCCATTCTATTCTTCTGAATAGGTTCTGATACCATGCTCACTGCTGTGGTATCTGCACACCTTCCAGGAGCTCATTAAGCAGTGTGACCACCAGCTGCCGTGTGTTTGTTCTCTCATCCTGTCCTCAGAGTGTGTGCGGTGAAGTATTTTGTTTTGGTAGATAATTTTTTTTAATGTACATGGTGCTTTGTGATTATGTTAGAGAAGGTAATGTCTAAGAAATGGACATTGCATTGGCTGTGGAAGGTGGTAAGCTATGTGATGTTCCTTAGTTCTTGGAGAAGTTCATTCCACAATTGCAGACCTGCCCCTGAGAAAGTTCTGTCTCCTGCATGGATGAGCTTTACCCTTACCGCAGAAAGTTTCATTGCTGGAGTAGCAGACTTGTTTATCATGGCCCTCATCCTAGAGCTTTTAGATATCCTTGGACCAGGTCAGTGATTGCCTTGAAAATAAGGAATGAGACTTTGAACTTCATATGATAGTCCGTGGGAAGACAGTGTAGAGAGAGTGTGGTCCAGCAGAGTAGCGTAGGCAGGTCCGGAGCACAGGGGGAGCAGCACTATAAAAAGGCGCCTCCCCCGGCTCCCCCTGTACTCACCCCGGGTCTTCGGCGGAACTTCGGCGGTGGGTCCTCACTCGCTCCGGGTCTTCAGTGGTACCCGCCACCGAAATGCCGCCGAAGACCCAGAGCGCCGCCGGGTGAGTGCAAGAAGCGGCGCTTAAAAAGAAGCGGCACCTTCTTTAGCTCTGCTAAAAAAAGGCGCCGCTTCCTTTTTAAGGCACCGCTTCTGCCCCCCTCCCCACCCTGGCTACGCTACTGGTCCGCAGTGGCCTTTACAACTGCTCACAAGTAAAATGTTACCAAGAGGAAGAAGATTTGGGAGGGGTGGGTGGTAAAGGGAGAGTTATCTGGGTGTAATTTGAGCATAGTTCAGAACAGATTACAGTCAACCAGCTGCATGTCTGCTACACAGAACAATGCTTCTACTGAACTCAAATTCTATACCCAGCCCATGATGCCAGACAGAACTTCAAGTGAGCCCAGATTCTGTGCCCTTGCTCATCATACCAGAGAATGCAGAAAGTGAAGATGAACATTGTTTTCTGTTTAAACTGCAGGGGGAATTCAGGTAGGCAGAATGTAGTAACCATAACTGGAGTTTGGCTAATGGTTTGGGATTAACATCCCCCAAAGGGTCCATGGGAATGTTAATAGCTGTGTCAGTATAGTTATTACAATTCCCTTGGTTTTCCATTTTATCTAACAGCAGGGCATTTGTTGAGTGCTGACTGGCTCCCAGGATTGTGTGTCCTCTACTGAATCATCAGCCCCACTTGCTGCAGCAACCTAAGGCCCAGATTCTGCAAACTGCTCCAACCCGCTGCACTCATGTGGAGCTCCACTGAATCAATCTGTAGGATTTTGGGGGTGGGGAGGAGTGTCTAAGCTTAATTTGTTTGGCATCTCCTCTCCCAGACTAATTCTGCTTAGCTTGTGAGAACATGACAAGGTCAGAGTGCCAAGTGCTATGGATGTAGTAATTTTCTCTCCGCTCCCCACAAATGCCTCTGCTAAGGATCAGAGCATTTACATGGCAATGGCTTATCTTTGTTATTTTAAAGATCTCTGATATCAATCTTGTTGTTGTTGGACTTGGGTCAGTCTGAGGATGTTCAGTCATGCTTTGTAGCAACCCAGCCCCTAGCCATTAACCAACCCTGCTGAGGGGTCAGTGCTTCTGTCCTGCACAGGCAATAGTTAAGAGAATATTGTGACTGTTGCACCTACCTCTGTGCTTTACCTGAAGATAAAGAAGTCTCTCATAGGTTGGGCTTGTGACTAAAGAGCTGGAGCTACTCTATTCTGCAAGATCAAATAGTGGGAAAAGTGTGGGGGAAAATATGTATGATTGTTGGCTGAGTTTTTCAATAGAAACTCAAGGAGTTAGGCACCTAATTGCATTGAAATTCAACTCTGGTGGAGCTAGGCTGCTGTGTGTGCAACGAACTTGTTTCTGTATTTTTCCTGAAAATTTATTAAAGCGTGGGGGTGGGGGGTAGGGGTATAAAATGTTTGCAAAAGGTTTTTTACACTGTGATTTATGTGACACGACTGCCAGATTCTGGGATTTTTGTCTGCCTCTCAAGGTCTTGAGTATCCTATTTGTTAGTTAGATAAAGAACTTATTAATTTTAGGGTTTTTTTATTCAAAACAATCTATTGCAACACAATTCCATTGCCTCGTCTTGGAAGGGTGACGAGGAGCTGAATACTTTATTAAACCCCCAAACAGATAAGTATTTTCCCTTTACAACAGTCTTTCTATTTTGAGCATGCTCAATTGCAATAAATTGGATTGTCATCGTTCACTGGGACACACAGTACATGTCGGTTTTGCAAGCCAGCAGGAAGTTATTAATCTATCACTTACTACTAAGATGACAGTGATATTTAGATTCAAAACTCAACAGGAATGTGCATCACAATTGGATGCTGCTGGATAACAGTCCCAGAAGCTCCTCTGTGATATGTGATAGATCTATAAGACAATTGTTTCAGGGCACTTTCCTGTATATTGTAAATATGATGCATGATGACGTGACCAATTATAGCAGGCGAATGTTCAAACAGCATGTCACAACTTGTGTATCAGTGTATTAGATCTCTTCTCTCAGCAAACAAGTGACACCAAGAGCAAGAGCAACTGCAGAGTCATTGGCCTAATAGAAGGTCAAGATATTTTTAATGGCCTCTGCATTACTACAACATTATTACATCATTATTTAAACCAGTAAAGGAAATTTGGTGTTAACCCTTTCGATCTATTTATCTCTTCATGGTGGCATTCTGCACTGCATACCAAGGTCAAGACCTACTCCATGGTTCAAAGCTGGCTTCTGCCAGAATAAAGCTTGGCATAGCGGAGGAAAATTCACCAAGGGATGTGGTTGTGGCAGTGTGAAGTGACTGCAAACTCCTTTTGGGAGAGGGCTGTATGGCGTTATCACCGCTTCAAAAATGGGTAGCCTGGCCGAGCTGGGAAGAGGCCATACAAAGCCTGGTTTATGGGGAGTACACCAATCTAGTGCCTCCTCGGTGGAAAACCCAAGGGAGGTCTGCAGCAGAAATGCTGCCACCCATCTCTCAAGGTGAATGTTCCTGGGGCAGAAAGAGCATCTTTGGTACAGGAAGTTTTCTCTTTCCCCTTCTTGCACTAGCTGTAGTGAAACATGCCCAGGAGTTGATCTGTCAAATTGCCCCATTTAGGGCCCTGCGGTGTGAGGCACTGAAATCAATGAGGATAGCACCTGGCAGGATTGGGCCTGTTGTGTGTATGTTTTTCATTCACTAGATATCAGGAATTGGTGGTTTTCTACTTACGCAGGTGGACTCTGTGTCATGCTTGCCTGTTTGCATTCAATTACTTTTCTGCTGAGAGTATATTGCAAGTCGTCTAGTTTTGCTTGGTTTTACATATTTGTTGTAGACAATGGAAATACCTCTGTGCTCCAAAACAAATCTTTCTATGTGCAACCTCATCCCTGTTGAGTTTCTTAGTCCACATCTGTTTGGGCATACAATCAGATGCACTGTCCAGGGCCAATGTTTCAGCAACGTGGCTCTAATGAGACAAACCTTCCACTTTAGAATACTTTTGGGTCACTGTGGTCATTCCGAGTACTTTATGGAGGATTTGTGAGCCTATGGTTCTGTTGTATGAGCAGAAACTGTTATAAGGTAACATAAGTTGAGAGGTAACCTTTCAGCAGAATGGTTTGAGTTAAAATAAAGGGATTGAAAAAGAGTACAATGACCAAAAAAATCTATAAAAATGCAATTGCGCTAATATAATTTTATCACTTATTTAAAAATTTAGTCGACCCAAAAGACTACCAAGTGTGAAATTAAGGAACAGCTCCTCTACTTTTATGGAAATCACTCTTCTTCACTTGTCTAATAGCCTGATTTTGTCAGATCATTTATTTCCATGGTTTTAAAATGAGCTTGACAGACAGAATTTTATAACACCACTTTACTGCAAATAAGAACATCATTTTCGCTTATTAAAACTGAAGCTTAGAGAAAGCATTAAAATTAACAGTTCACTCTGCTTTAACCTTTTGAATACTACTGTGACTTTACACTCTGGACTATGTTTAAGGAAAGAGTAGGGTTCAGAAGTAGGTGGTGGAGAGTTCTTAAAGGGCATCTGAGTGAGAATCAGCCTGAACCATTTGCTGGACTTTGCTCACACTTGCTTTTGACAGTTCTTTATAGACAAATGTTTCAAATCTCACACACAAATGAATTCTTGCCAAAGTGACTTCAGGCCTGAGAACATAGTGGTATGGAGTGGTTGTGAGTTAGGGTGTTATACCAAACATGATCTGAGATAACAGGAATGTTGCCACATACAGCAAATAGTATAAAATGGGGCTTATTTTCCTAACCGATGTATTATTTTTCTTTTTGAGCAGTAAAGTTTTTGACTAGATTTGGAGGTCACTGACAGATAATAGATACCTAGTGCTGGCTCTAACTCAAACACTGTGGGATGATGGTTGGAGCGTCAAATGTCTTCTCCATAAGTACAGCTGGACCATATCTGCATTGGTGGAATCAGAAGTGACAGTTTAAATCAAGTTTTCTCATGCACGTTCATGCTGCCTTGTTTTATTTTATTGTTTTGCTGTTAGTTATATGCCCAAAGTTGCTCAGTTGCATACGTATTCAGTCAAGTCCTGCTCTTATGTTTTGTTATTTTTAAACCTAAGTTCACTACAAAAATAGGAGTACAAGGTCACACACTGTTTCAGGCCAATCTGTCTTAGCTAAGTCATCACTGTATCCACCATGGTTTTCTGTTGTAACTTATCTAGTTAATGCTGATGATAACTATTACTTTCTTCAATGTGTATGATGTAATTTGTAGACAATGAGCCAGATCCACTCCAGGGTCTGCACAGGCACCAGGACATAGGAGCCGTCCAAGGACCTGTTGTAGGCCATTCACCCAATGTGGAGGCTGCAGAGATACAAGGCACCCAGAATCTTTCCTCTGCCAGTTAGGGCAACACTAACATTGTTGGGGAAGGAGGAGGGCTAGCAAGAGAGGAATGTGGCCAGGGGATGTGCTGGATTTGTATATGCCCTCCTCAGCCTCTATGGCCAGGCTCTAAAGGAACCCCAGACAGAGCAGCAGATGAAACACACTCTCCCCAGCACCCAGGGTGGGATTTCCCTAAACGCAGAATTAGTGAAGCTGGAATAGAAGAGTGCAGTTTGCAGCTGATTTCAATACCTCTTTCTCTCTCAATGGGGCATGCAGGAACCACACTGGCAGGGCAAGGTTATTAAAAGACTGCAGATGTCCGGTGTGGAGAAAGGAGTTTAAAGGAGAAGGCCTACTCAGTTTGGCACTGACCAGGGAGGAGAGCAGAGCTCTGTTTCTCCCTCCGTGAGGGAAGCCTGGTTTCAGCCTAGAGTCTGAGACAGCATGCTGGTTGGACAAGACTGTGGGTGGGAGGGATGACAGGACCTGCAGACACAAACCAAAGGAGTGGAGTTGGAGGACAGGCCCTAAGTAGAAGGATGGGGTCTTGCCAAAGCCTCATTGGATCATCCTGTTTTGAGTTCTTACCTGTCTTTAGTTTATGGACTTTAATACTCTGAAGGGATAAGGACTCAAGCAGAGGGCTAAAGCATTACTGAGTTGGATGCTGCATGAGGTGGGACTGTCAGAGACGCGGCATCAGGGTGAGTAGTGCCATGTTGAACCACAAGGGGGCAACACAGAAGCTGTGATGGCGTATTGCTATGTGCCAAAAATGCTGAGAGTCTGAATCACAAGGAACAGCTTTGTGTAACAGTCCATTGACCTTTTTCACAGCTGATTCCATCTTACCAATACTCTATGAGAATGCTGGGGAGGAGGTGTGGTGGTCACACTCCCCTTTGCCTGAAAATTCCTTTTATTCTTCTGAGGCCACCGGGCTCTGTTGTTAATGGATACAGTCTCCGGAATGCCATATCTCACAAAGTGGGCCTTCAGTTTGCCAATCACTGACTTGCTTCTTGTATCAGGCAGGACACTGACCTCTCAAAAATTTGAATTGTAGTCCACTGCTCTGTGCATGTGACTACATTGCATCTAACCTAAATCCCTGTGGTGCCTGTTTTCCTGGTGTATCACCAATAACACTCCCTCCAAAAAACACGGGCCCTATGATTCCAGTTCCACTGATCATGATAGAGTCACAGGTGTTTTGGACATGCTCAGGTTTATAATGAAGTGAGAGCCTACAGATAGTTCACAAGCCTGTTCACCAACATTCACTGCAGGTCTACATGTAGTCTGAGTTCTAATTGCTGTAGCTTTGTGGTGCGATTAAGCCATCATTCCTTGCCTTTAGGGATAAATCCTCTGGACTAGAGATTGCGAATCAAATTGCCACTGTGCCCTGAAGTCTGAGAATCAAATGAACAAGTTTATTGCACCGACGGTCCAGATTTTAATTGTACTAGAGTCTAAAAAAATGACCAGAGAACTTTTTACTGTGATAGGGAATTAATCTCCCATTACTTCCAAACGGTACACCAGACGGTACAAAAAATACCACACCAGACGGTACAAAAAATAAAGTAAAAAATGGCTATAGCATTGGAAAAGGTACAGCCCTGCATTGTCTTCACAAATGAAAGAAAACAGAGCTGTATAATTTTCAAACAGCAGTCCCAAATTCAAATTACGTTTGATGGTGTAAGGAAATCTAGCATTCTAAGTCTAACATGCATCTCCAAACTTTAGTACTAGATAAGGAAAACAAGTTTCTATTAAATCCCCTGGCTGCAAGTATGGAAATCAATAAACTTTTAAATTATCATTTCCCAACACAGGATCTTCTTAGAAAGGCCTTCAGATAAGGTAAAAATATCTTATTGTGAGCTACAGCTGTAATAGCCAATTAGCCATCCAGTCGTCTAGTGTGCCATAGAGATATCATCAATCCAGGATGAATATGTTCTGCAGCTATTCAATAACACACCAAAAGAAATATAACAGCTGTAGGAACAAGTGGTGATGAAATGGTGATAGAATAGGCTAGTAAATGCAGGGAGGTTTTTCATCATATAACACCATCTTGTAAAAAATGCGGAGCAAGAATCACAAAAAATGAAACACCTTAACTCATAATTCCTTCTTGAAGTGACTGGAAATCTACAAGCTTTTAGTCTCAGAAGAAGGGTTCTGATATTTTTGAACTTCCCCTCCAATGGAACACACATACATTAGTTAAGGTTTTTAAGTTTAATGTAGAGCTCAGCAGGAACCTTCTTTGGAAATCAGGCCTACACGAAGGAACTGTATTTTGACATTTTCCACTTATCACAGTGGAAAGAAGAAACATTTGGGTGTGCCAATAGTGTAATTGATGGAGATAGGGATGTATACACAAAATCACATGATTTGCACATGGAAACACAAGCTTATGAACACAAATATGGGGTTTTGAACACTCAGAGGATGAAAGCAAAATTTTACAGGTGCATCCGTTGTATCTTTGAAAAAAAATGTTTTTTTTCCCAAATGACACCTAGAAAGTCACTTGCTGGTGAAAACTGCTAGAATATCAGAAAGCAAAGAGATGGATTATTGGGCTCAGAAAACCAAAACTTTGTACTGCAGCTAAATAATGAAGAGGGAGGTGAATTTGACTGAGATTTTATGTAAATCCAGTCCAGGCAGTCCACGCCAGAGTTTGATTTACAGCTGTAATGGACTGTGAGGGTGTGCAGAGTGCAGATAGTAAGTAGAAGAGCAGTTGCTCTGGTGGACTGCTAACCAAATCAAAGGATGGACATTCCACCATCTCTTTGGTGGGTTTTCTGTTGGTCCAGCAATATTTGCTGTTGAGGAACAGCAGAACTCAATTACCTAGTGCTCTAGATTTGTGAATTGATGAAAACTAGCAATGCACAAGCAGTGCGCTGGATCCTACAGGCACTTCCTACTTGACAGCACCAGGAGTCAGAGCAACTTGTATTCCAGTGCTCAGCAGCTAACAGCACTTAATAGTTACTGAGTTTCCCAGTTTATTTAATGTCATTGGCTTGCTCACAAATCTAGTTAACTTCATGGGGGTAACATGTTTCAATCTGTAATACAGTCCGTCTCATAGACAAATCCATTTCTATATCGGATAGAAGTAACATAAGAGTTTGTATGTCTGAAACAACCTGCCCTTCTTCCTACGGTATTTCCCTTCACGGTGGCACCAAAATAAAAATATCCAGTGGTGATATGAATTAGTATTGAGATGTCCCACCACACCAGAGCTGATAAGCAGGAATGCCATTTTTCAACAATAGTGGACTATATTATTGTGGTTCTTACTGGGGCAGCAAGCTGAATCTAAAAGCAGGATACCAATAACTGGTGTTGATCTCCACTGCTTGCTATATCAGACAACCTTCTCCACTCCTGTTAGTTACTGGGGTTATAAAACATCTTGGGTGAAATCCTGCCCCATTGAAGTTATGGGGATTTTACCATTGACTTCACTGGAGCCAGGATTTCACCCCGTACATTACCTTATCATTTTCCACCAGAGTTTTTCAAGTTCCTAGCTGACAAATATAAATCTCCTTCTATGGCTTCACTCAGGTGGGGCATGACAAGCCCCTTAAGCTACATTGTATGAACAGGAACTGGCCCTTCATTGTAAGAAATGGGAATTTTAGGTCACAAGTTGAGTGTGAGGGCCATAAATACAAATAGTACTAGAAAGTGTGCACACACTTTTTTGCAACATTGGAAATTTCAGCTTCTTTGGGACTCTTCTTCCCTCCAGTAAAAGTAGCAGAAATTTCACCACGGTTTTCCCTCTACGCCACCCCCACAAGTGTTACTCAACCTATGAGAGGTTTGCAAAAAAACCCCAAACAAACCCAAAAAACTGCCTGGAGTGCATTCTTCGTAAAGTGTTCTACAACTTTGCAGACTTTGAAGCAGCTTATTTGAAACTGTAGAAAAATTGAAGGTACGAAAAAAAATTAGGGGTCCAAGTTCTCATTGATTTCAGTGGATCTCTGCTGATTTACACCAGCTGACTGCTTGGGCCTAGATCTCCCCATGTGGTGTAAGGATATATATTTAAAATAAACCTTTATTTCATCACTCTGTTGGTGAGCACTTTTACGAACTATCTTCCTTATCGTTCCCCTACATAGTTCAGTTGTTAACATTTTCTCCTTTCATGGTCTTTAAGATGTAAATAATCACCTGATTAAATATCTCTTGAGAAGATTATGCTATGGATACAGGACCGTCATTGCAGCCCTCATAATCAATGTTTCACTTGTTTATATGATATACGTACACCTGCGAGTTGTTGCCATTACCCTTGATTGCAGTGTGGGAGATTCTTAGCTTCAAACATAATCATGCAAAATCATTTTTTTAATAGTGTCTAGTTGCAAATGCAAAAGCAAAGAAATGCACCTACTGTAGATAAACAAAGCAGCATGGCTGTTGTAAAAGAAACAAACAAACCAAAAAAACCCTAACACCAGTTGTTGAGGCAGCTTTAACTCCTACATTCCTGTTATCACAAGCAGTATGGGTTTATAAAGGATACACCTTGCCAGAAAACCTTGATTGCTTTTTAAAAATTAATCGATGAAGGAGATGAGTTAGATACAATATATCTGGATTTTGGTGCGACATTTGATGTTGTCTCTTACAAAATCTTATCTGAAAAGTTAATTCAAATCAGCTTCAGTAGAAACACTGCCATGTGTATTGAATCCTCAGATAACAGATTGTACAAAGGGTAACAATAAAAGGCAACACATTGAGTGTAGGGGAGGTTCCTAGTAAGGAACATGTTAAGTCCAGGCTTATTTAACATCTTCGTTAATGATCTGGAAGAGGGGAGTAAACAACCACTTAATGAAATTCACCAATGATACCAAATTAGTACCACTGAGGACTGAGAGAAATAATAGGAAGGGAACAGAGAGATTAGAAACATGCAAAGGAAATAATTAAGAAGAATGCCAGCATGGACAAATGCAAGGTAATATACTGGGGGAAAATAAACTCAGACACCAACACTCTATGGGAGGGAGAAACCTCGAAAGTAGTAACACAAGGCTGAGAGTGAAGAGCAATTTACCAAATCTCTGCTGTGAAATATGGCAGGAAAAAAACCAAAGGCACCAAAGCAGTTCTGAACTACAAATATAGAGATACTGCTAATGGTCAAACCCTTTATGACACAGGGGAAATTATACAGATATTGAGAAAATGACTCTGCACAACCTGAGGAGTCTTCCATTGGTTGCCTAAACAGATTTCAGGGCTGCTTCGTGCTACCCAAGAGATGCAAAAGAGCTTTAGCAGACCCAAGAATTGGTCCCTAAGGGTAAAGGAGAAATTACGTTGCATTGCCCAAAAGAGGTAAACTACAAGTAATGTGATACTTTTTTTAAAAAATGGAAAATTGCTGCTGAATATCAGGGGGAAAAACCTCCTAATGGTGAACTCTATTGGGTTGTAGAATAGTCTCTCAAGGAAAGTAGTTCAAACTCCATCACTTACGATATTTAAACACTGATTGGAGATAACCCCAGAAAAATGCACGATAGGAAACAACCCTGCATTGTCAGAGGAAAGGCCTAGGTGTCCTAACAGGCTTCTTACAGCTCTAGCTTTTATGATACTATGATATAAATCGCTAATATTACTGCAGTGTTTTAATCCTCACCCACTACATTACATAGACACACATGTATATTTTGTGAAAGTTTGGACTATTAGCATCTCAGTTAAGGAAATCTTTGTGCTAAAATACTTTTTTGGTGTATTGAGATAAACCACATAATTCAATAACTCTCAAAGTCTTACTTACCTTTTTCTGAATGGGTGCAGTTGTTGAACTTCAGGGTACATTAAAACATATTGAAATATTGACACAACACCTGTTAGAGGAAAAGTGCCTTTATGTGTGTGTGTGTGTGTGTGTGTGTGTGTGTCTGTCCATCCTGGGTTCTGCATTCAGAACGTGAAAAATTGCCAAAGTACGTTTTGAGAAATTTGGTCTTGTAATTACAGTAAAAGGGCACCTGTCAGGAAAATAAATCAGAGTAACGAAACATAGATAAAAAGATAGCTTTGAATTGGGAGAGCTAATTCAATCACACTATAAGAAGGCAAAACTCCCACTGAAAATTCTTATACTAGAGTAGAATTTGGCACTGCACACAAATGCATTGCAAACAAACTGCAGCTGTAGACTTCATAAATAGATGAAAATGATTGTCAGAGTATACATCTGAACTGCACTGTAGGCATAAATATTACTCTAACTAGTGTCCTGAAGTGAATTTAAGAAGGCAGGTGATCATTTATATCTAAAAGACTGGAAAAGGGTTAAATAAGGGGTTATGAGGTGGAACTACTAAGATGATAAGATGCACTTTCCAGGAGTAAATATAGAGCACATTTTACGAAGTAAATAAATAAAAATACACCCAAGCAATTTATATCCCATGCACTCAAATTCTTATTGGAATGGCTGGTCTTGTATCCTCCTCAGAGGAGAGACTGTGAGTATAAGGTTTGGGAGAAAAAAACAACCTCCCTACTAGCAAGATTCTTGTGTTGAGGCACAACAATTTCACAAAACAGGTATTCTAAATCTCTGCTGATCATTTTCACTTCCCATACTTGCAATAATTCTATAGCACAGCTAATATTTGATTGATCAAAAGTAAGCCTGACATGAAACTGTCAGGAAAATGAGAATGGGACAATATTTTTGCTTGGCTCTACACAGGGGCTGTTTGCCACTGTTTAAATGTCTGATTTATAGACTTTGGCCTGTTCTTGTGCATGCACAAAATTATTCATGCACGTACATGCACCCACAGTTTACAGGTGCAAACATGTGTGCATAAGCTCGAAGTGTTAGAGCTTTTAGGGTACGCAGGCAGATGTTTGTGCTTGTGAAGTATGTATGCATGTTGTGCACAAAATTGCATGTAAAAAGAGGCAAGAAAATTTGACCCTAAATCTCTGGCAAACAGTTCATCGCAGATCAAATTGGTCATAAGATACTAGAAGCTGCATAATACTGGAGTTGTGACAGCACAGCTAGTTCCGTCCCTTTCATCTTTCTGGTAAATGTTGTTAGTGAAATAATTTGGTTTCTTCTTTATTTCGCTAACTAGACACACACATTTTCTTGTCAATCACCAGAAATGTTAAGGGAAATTTAAAGGCACTAAATATAGGATTAATTCTCTTCCTGCTTTCATTAGTTATATGCTGGTGTCATTTCACTGGGCCAAATGCAGCACTGAAGTCAGTGGTGGTACATCAGGATTGAACTTGGTTCTCTGATTTTAGTAGAGTTATTCCTATTTAAATCAGAGTAAGTAAGAGGAGATTCAGTTCTGATGTGGACAGTGGTGGCCAAAAGTTACCTCTCAGTGGTAGTGGAGAGATCACAGTTGATTCTAAGTATAGAAGTACTACAGTATCTCAGTCACCATGGGGTGGTGTCAGTTAAATATTGACTTTTTAATGGTGACCACTGTAACCTTGTCAAAACAATAGCTAATGGGTATGTTATAACCATCCTCAAGTATTGAAAGGGTAAAATAAAAACCAAGCTCGGGAAGACGTATTAATTAAAGAAATTTTATGCTGAAGATTTTTGTGATAGTGAGATCTAGTAAGCTGTGCCACAGTGTCCCAAAGAAAGAGAAAGAACACATTTATATTTTCAGAGATTATACATAGACAAACTAATATGACTTCCTAACCCTCAGTGAGCCGGTCGGGTAGGTAGATAAGTATGGTCATCAGTCCCATTTCACAGAAAAAAAACAAAAACAGAAGATTGACTGACATTCCTATGTCACACAGCAAGTCAGTCCAGGGTTAGATGCTACAAATAAGTAAGTAGCTTTTTACAGCTGAGGAATCTGAAGAGAGGCCTAAACTCATCATTAATGTAGCTGCACTGATGTCACTGGAGTTACCCCAGGAAGAAATGTGAAAACGTGGCTAAAAGAGATTAAATGACATACCTGGGAGGCAGTGGGGTAGCCTGACAGATTAGCCATTGGCTACCAGCAAGTGCTTTAATAACCGACATGAGTTAATCTTTTCCCATCTGGGCTGAGTTTGTAAATGGGAAGGGGAAATTTTTATAGGGTAAATTGTGAGTGTGCCTGGCTGGCTGCTTTGTGTCAGGTGGGAGAGTCTCTCTGAGAGCTAACAGATGCTCTTTGAGATGTACATAGTTGTGTATACTCTGTTCCCTTAAAGTTTTGGCATAAAGCCAGCTTTTCCCCTTACAGATGTGCTGAGTCTTCCCATTTTATTACACAAACAGTGGGTAACCCTAATAAAACAGACCCCAGCTTCATGGCACATTGAACGGTAGTATCCCCATTTATAGTTAAAAAGAGACTTCAGATAACCTACACTGGCTAAAATGACACAACCAGCTGCTACAGGGTGACCAGGGTACCTCCTGCACAACTTGGCAAACAGGCCTAATACACAGGTAGTCCAGTAACAGTCAAATTAACACACTGTCATGAATCATATACTGTCTCCTATTCTAATCAGCATGTCCTACATTCTCTGTTCTCCAAATGATGTAAGTTAAAACATATTTAGCATAATACAGTATTACATAGTTCTACCTGTGTCACCTGTCTCTTATTCTAATGTACATAGAGGGCCCAAGTTGTTGGACCACTACAAGCACAATTGTGTGGCAAAATGTAATATGCATTTACCATGATATTATGCACAGTTGCAGTAACTGAGCACTCAAATGCACAAAACTGAGTGATTAGGTGGCTAATTAAGCATCACGTCTAAAATTACCCACTCAGTTATGGTAAACGTGAATGTAATATAGGTGCACAAATCCACACTTATTTTTGCACACACACTTTCACATGCTGAAAATCTGATCTATTTTCTCTAATTATAAGTAGGAATAGGGACCTGATTCAAAACTCATTGACATCAATGGAAACACTTCCATTGCCTTAAATAGGCTTTGGCTCAAGCCCTAAATGTATTTGTTATTTGTGTGCTAGTAACTTACCTACACTGTAATCTCTTGCTTATATATATATGTGTGTGTGTGTGTGTGTATACACACATAGAGAGAGAGAGAGAGTATTTTTCATCCATAGACTTCTGAGTATTTTACAAAGGAGGAAAGTATCATTATCTCCGTTTTACAAATGGGGAAACTGAGATTTTGAGTATTACATTAGTACACTTGTAAGTAAAATACTATTCAATAGGGGAATACAATGTATACATAGTTTTCATGAACTACTTTAACAGCAACAAGAAATCTGTAAGATATTGAAGACTGACACATACATATCTTTTTCATACATATCTTGTTTACATTTTTCCATTTTCACATATGGCAGGTGTCCTGAATATTTCCTTGAAGGGATATGTGTGTGTGTGTGTGTGTGTGTGTGTGTGAGAGAGAGAGAGAGAGAGCGAGAGAGAGAGATCAGTATTTCGATAGACAACCACCCCCCACCCGCCTGAAACCTTCATTAATGAAAGCTCACAATGCGACCATGCAGTAGGTCAATGTTAGCACATCCATTGTACAGTGGGGTAATTGAATCGCTATGTTGCTTTAGACATGTCACAACAGCCTGTATATGAGTGTTAGAGTTCGGAATATAATCCAAGAATTGTGTCTTCTACTACTGTGCTCTAACAGACCCATTGCTATGGTATCACTCCAGTACAGTTACAGAGCCAATCTTTTCCCAAAGCCACTTTTACTGACGTACTTTAATAGAAACGATCTGGATACAGAAAATCCTGTCTGATCAATGGGACACTCAAAACAGTTCATGTTTCCTGAAGATTTATGGAGTGAGCTGCTAAAGGAGACTTCCGCTTCTGTAGCTGAATTCTGGCATTGGGGCCCAGAGATGGACAAAAGTTGTGTGGGTTTTTTTTAAGTTACTTCCAAACATTTACCCTAAATCTTGAATTACCATTTATACTAGAAATTTCCTCTTTGTGTGAATGACCAAAACATGTCCAAAAATTTGGCTATCACTAAAAATGGACTATTTAAACCCAAGTAGTGAGAGTTCCTAGCATCTCCCTGCCAGCCACATTTTATACTTTATATCTGAGAATACTGAGTGTATCCAATATCCATTCTGAATCTTTGAAGTGTTTTTCAAGCCTTTGAAATATTTAAACAATTTACTAGCCATTTAACATTTTTTTGGATTCTTTTAAAGATCTGGGCATTCAAGTCTCTTTTACTTGTACCATTCTTTATTTCCCTGCTAGGCTCCAAACACTTGAAACTACATGGGCTGAAATCATGTAAATAAATGACATCATAGCAGAACCTAAGAACAGGACTGGGTTAGGTACACTAGGGAAGAACAATTTCCTCAAGGCATAGGTGAGGAGCCTTGTGCCATTTCATGTAAACTCCTAAAATTATTGTAGGCTATCAATCCGCCTGCCTGAAATATTTTTTAGCCCAAGGAATGAATTTGGCAGGGAAGTTAAATGATTTATTTAGAAGCTTTAGGCTTATTTAAAAAACAACAACAAATGAATGAAGAGAATGTTTCTTGCTCTTTGAAACTTTCTTCTCTGTTTTCTCAGCTCCTGAACATAGTGAGTAACTCTGTTCATCAAGTCCCTCTCAAAAATATTTCCGTTTTCTTGTATCTGGGTGCTGTTTGCAAGTAGCAATGCACCAAACAATTTGTTCTGGGCTATATTGCAAATCAGCATTTATAAATCAGAACTTTGAGTTAAAGTAAAAGTAGGATTTCATAAACTAGATCATTATTGTATAGCTTCAATGTTATAAATCAGTCAGTTGTATCCTAAGTGCAAAGTGAGGATTTGTAAATCAAAGCATTTTATTTCAGAATTTCTCAGCTTGATTTGTAAATCTGTTATAGAATTTGTAAATCCAGATTGTGGTATGTAAATCGATTTTGTGACCTATAAAGCAGTTGAATGTTTTAGCTAAATCTAATGTTTAAAATAATGATTTCTGAATCAAAATTTTCTGCTGAAGATTTACTGGCAAGTTTTATAAATCAGAGGCAAGACATATAACTCAAACTGTGAGAAGTGCAGATTTATAAATCCAACTTGTAAATCAATGGAAAAAACATCATGTTTTACACTAAATAATATTTTACAAATGGCACCTCGTACATCATGCAATTGCCACAAATCTTTTACATGGAAGTCAGGGCACATAATGTGTGACTGAATTGGAAAGAAAAATTATGAGAAAATGTGCTTAGTGGGTTAAATGCTCAGAACAAGCTTCTCAGATTGGGCTTGCGTTATCAGGGAAGACTGTTTAGTTGTGTCGACCAAGTCAATAGTGGACATTTGTCCAGATCAATACACTGTGGCATGATTCACAATGTTGGCAATCTCAGCTGAGGGGAGGCCGCACACAGGAATAACAGTGTGTTGTAGATCATGATTGCAAAACATTGGCATCATTGTGTAGAGAACCTTATGCAGCACCTCTCTGCAATGCACCTGTTATAGCAGCCTGCCCTTTTTAAGAGAGCCAGAATCACTGAAAAAAATAAACGTTACCACTGGTGCATATACCTGAATGGGAGAAATTTGAAGCAAGAGCCTAATTCCATGAAAATATCGTTAAGGGGATTTCAGAGACAATTCTCAGCTTTTTACTTCTAAAGGAACTTTAATCACATACGCACAGCTGAACTTAGATCTAAGAGCTGATAATCACAATGTAAGGTTGGTTTCTGTGCGTGGAAGCTCTCTAGACACTTCCGTATCTTGGCAGTTGGAGATTCTAATATTGATTTGGAGGACCTGGGGTTATCATTTCTGTAGCCATGGAAAACTGTGTTTTTCCTTCACCTTTGAACTTTTGGAACCAAAAATTTCTGCCCCTGCTGATTGCCAACTAGTAACACACCCCAATGCCTTCCCTAGCCCCTCTACCGACCATCTCCAACACTGAGATGAAGCAGAAAATCCTGGTCAGAGGAAGATTATGATTACACGTACCTTTCTGGTTCCCTTTCAGCAGCATGGGCATAACTCTGTTAGCTCCTGTGTTTGCAGTAATATGAATTCCTTAGTGTGACTCAGTGGGATTCTCGGCAGCTATCAGGCTTTTGCTTTTCATGTGGAGTCTAAGAGGCAAATGGTAGTAAGTTGGAAAGGTTTGCCTAGTGCGTGTAGTATCCAAGGGACTTGTTTGTCAGACTCTGAAGGTATGTGTACACTGCAATTAGGCAGTATAGACACCCATGGCCCCTCTGACTCAGGCTGTGGGGCTGTTTAATTGCGCTGTAGATGTTCGGGGTTGGGCTGCAGCCCGAGCTCTGGGAGCCTCCCACCTCACAGGGTCCTAGAGTGTTGGCTCCAGCCTGAATGTCTACACTGCAGTTCAACAGCCTCTGATCCTGAGCCCTGTGAGCACGAGTCAGCTGGCACTGGCCAGCTGTGGATTTTTAATTGTAGTGTAGACACACCCTGAGTCAGAAAAGAGCAACTTGAATCAAAGAAAAATTGCACTGTGTAAGGTGGTGAAGTCCAGGCTTGTGTTCAACTTTTTATACAGGGTCTATGTTCTGTTGTCCACTTTCAAGGGGAAATATATTGAATCTCAAAATATTTTCAAAGGTTCTAAATGCTGGACCACATGACGTTCAGGAATGTTAAGCTGGTGTTTGTGAGTAAGTATCACTAACCTTTTAAAATGCAAAAAATCTTAATTGATTGTAAATTTTCAAAGCAAAGGAATTAACATTGAAAGTTGCACTGAAATATGTTCTAGTAGGTTTTCGTTCTGGAGCATAAGCAGCTCAGTATATTCCCAGAGAAAAAAAAGTTCAAATGGAGTTGAAGTTGTGAATACTTATCAGTATTGCGAGGGTAGAAATCATTACAAGGATCCTGTAATTATCCCCAAACCCAGGACATTCAGAGATCTGATTAAACGTGAAAGAAATCCAAACTGTTCAAGCAGAGAAATACACGAGGGCACCTAAACAACCTTAGCTCTGTCCTGTAGTGACACCATGCACTTGCTATACAATGATGATTAATGCATTTCATAGGCCATTAGATAAAACTGATCTTTGAAGACATATTGGGTCTTTCCCATTTCCCCCCCTCTTAGTGTAGTGAAGTGGTTCTGTGCAAGTGGGGATACGAGGGGATCAGGGAGAGCGTGAGGATATAGGGGGAGGCAGGGCTATAGGTAGTCCTGGCTGGAGAGGAGATGGCAGTGGTTGAGGAAGGGGCTATGTAAGGGAGGCTGGCAGTAAAAGTGAAGACCTGAGTTCGGGAAGCCCCCGCACTGAGTCCCAATGTGTCTGCACTTTAAAGGCTCCCACTGCACCCCTGCCAGAGCTTCATTAAGAGTGCTGCCTCAGTATCCAGTGGAGCCACGCATCTCTGTGGACCTGGCTGCTGCACACTACACGTTCTGTGGCATGCTTTGACATACTGCTAGTTCACCCCCCAGCTTGCCGCGCAGCAAATGGCTGTGTAGACCAGCCTTCAGTTCCACGAGAAATGGTTGCAATCCCACACAGTCATTCCTCTCAGTTCTAGCCTACCATGGAAATCAGGGACAACACTGGTAAAAAATAATCTGGGAAATATTTGAGGCGGAATAACAAAGAGGCAGACATGTAAGTGGCTGGGGATTAAGAAGCTCAAATGTGACTTTAATATTTGACACAACTTCTTGACTTACAAATTTTGTGTTTCTAATAGAGACAATGCTGCTATTCAAAGTCATGTCCCTTAAGCTACATTATAATATAGTTGAATGTCTTTGATGAAAGTGAAGCTCGATCTCATGCCATTGTTCTGCGTTGCCAGCAACACTAACTTTGTTATTATTTGGTCCAGCTTATAAAGGTTCTTCCCCCCCCTCTTAATTTTCTGTGGGTCAGAGCCTGAAATGGGCATTGCTATGGGTCTGAACCTGGATACACCTCTTCAGCCCAGCTGAGCTCCAAACCTATCAAGTGCTGGTCAGATCTTGGAGCTATCCAGCCGCTTCAAAGCTACCAGCTCCTATCCCCTCCCTACACTTGGACTTTGACTATTGCCTTATCATAGAGGAGCCTTTTCCCCTTCACTGTTGCTATCAGGGGTGCAGAAAACAACCATGGAAGCACTAGACAATGCAAAATACCTGCAGCTGCAACCATTTTAACTACTGTGCCATTTAGTTTTGCTGCGAGCCGAGTTAGATGACACACTGGTTAAAATACTGGTGGCTACCCAGTACCTTGTATATATTAGTGGTCTCACCAATATTAACATCAATGGGGCCACGCTGGTGGAAGAAATAATAGGAAATATTAGGAAAGAAAAGGCTAAACACAGCGGTCATTAGCGCATTTTGAACCTGTTGTGCACAATGGAAGCAGCTGCACCGGTGCTGACAACTGACGTGCTGGTGTGGATGGGGCTCAAATGTTCCAAGCTGGTGTTCTTGACACAATGCTGAAAACATTTGAGTTGTGTCTACACCAGCACTTTAATTGCTATCACTACTGGTGCAACTGCATCCGTTACTGGAAAATGGGTATAGAATATGCTAGGGTAGACAAGACTAATGATAGCTAGAGATCCTATTGCAGAACAGAGGGTGGGGGAGGGAAACAAACAAACCAAAACACCACAGCAAGCTACATTACAGGGACTTTAATCACCAGGTGGAACAGAAATGTTTTGTCTCATACCATCAGAAAATTTGCATGCAGTTCTATGCTGGTCTGACTTTAACTCGTGCTAGCAGAGTCAATTATGCTTTTCATTCACTGACCCACATATGAGTGATTCACATCAAAAACACATAGTACTATTTACTTTGTTCCTTTTTTGATGAGTTGGACCCTCATGAAAATACATCAGAAGAAAGCAGGATCCTGGGGGTAAAACGAAACACAGAGAGGTTAATAATAAATAGGTAAATGTTATTTGTATAGTGTTTACTTTCAAAGACCTCAATCATATTCAGGGCCACATTGTGTATGATTTAAAATAGAGCAGGCTGCTATTAGCGATGCTAATTTGCATGTAGATGGCATTATTCACTTTCCAAAGTGGGGAAGTAGTTTCAACCCACTTTTAAAGACAGGGAAATTGATACACAATGTTTAAGTGACTTGTCGAAATTATATGAGTTATTAGCAAAGTTGGGGAATAGAAACAATATCTCTCGACTGACAATATATTTTTCTAATCACTTACACTTTGCTGCCTCGCCAGTCAATAAACCCAAATCCAATTGCAAATGACATATTTTTGGATTAAAATATACTTTGGATTTACCCAATCATTGTTACTTGCGTGGTCTGATTACGTAGTGAAGCCAATGCAGCTATAATGACTAATGCCAGCTTGAGGATCTGGCCCATTATCAAGCTCATCATGATGTATGGCTAAACAAAGTATAAATTTATTATGGTTGACTAGACCTCCTATTTGTTGTCATTAAGGAAAAAATTTAATGAAAGCGAAAGTCAATGAATGTGATAGAAAGGATAGAATATATTGCATGCTATAAACAAATCTCTAAAATTGGTATCTCTATAGTTCTAGAGCAAGTTAAAGCAAATGGTCAAGGCAGTAGTCGAGAATGGTAGTGATCTAAGTTCTTGCAAACAGTAGCTATAGTTCTTCCAGATTACTGGCTCAGATGTGCTGCATAAATCTACATGAGTCTTCCCATTTGTGATTTCACATCCCAATGTAACTACTGGTACTAATACTTGAACTCATTTAAACTCTGAGCACAATAGCTAGCACTCCAACTAATTGTACGCTTATAATGTGCTTTCAACATGTCCACCTTTGCTAACAGCTTTGGTCTTTTTGCTGGCCTTTTCCCTTTTCCTTACTTGTAATTTTCACCTAAAAAGGAATATATCATTACACAATCAGTGAAGATGACTTTCCTTGTATTTGCCCTTTTCCATGCTGTAAGTAGGCAGACTTTTTTCTGGCAGTAAGTGGATTTTCACACTGTCCTTATCAAATACTTCATCAAAAAATACTCATCAACTTGAAGCTTTGTGTGGAAGAGTTCCTCAACAAGATTTTGCCTCCTTTGTGACTGACCTATGCCTGACCAGGGACAGTATATTAGTGGCTGTTATTAACACACACATTCCAATTTCAAAAGGAAGAAAACAAGCAAAACAAAAAGTTGTTAAAACTGCCATTCGTTTTGCAAGCCTGCCATGATTTTGTCCAAATTTCAGCAAAGATTTCTTCCATGTAAGGTCTGGCTTCTGAGCTTCATCCGTATTGAACTGAATGGAACACAGACAGCCAACTTTATTGGCTATAACAATAATTGGCAACACTGATTGGCTCCTGGAGGCCTGCAGGACATTTCAGGGTGTCATTGAACTGAGAGGCGAAGGGAGACGAAGTAGTTAACCTTTCCCTAAACCTTACTTATGGAGGAAAAAGGCAGAACAATCCCACAAGCTAATCTGGAGCTGGGATTTCCTGTTATGCACCCTTTGTCTTCTTCTGACAACCCTGGCAAGCCTGTTGGCCACCCTACATTTAGATTTAAGCATAAATATGTTACTTGATTTATGGTGCAGTGTATTGTCTTCATTTTTGTGTGTTTTGTTTGTGAGTCAACCTGGATATGCAGACAATGTCAGGGATACTCAAGCACAGGGGGCCAGTAATAGATGACAAGTGAGGGGAAAATAGCAAGCCAACGCTAAAGGACATGCTCTTTTACTAGCAGGCTTAAAAAATTGCATTGTGAGATTAGCATAAGAATGACCCCAAAGGTCACATACCCCATAAAACATCCAGCAAAAAGCTTCTGTTAAAAGATATACAAATATATGATACCATTTTGGCTCAAAAATGAACAGATGAAGACTTTTTAGTTGAAGTAGCTGTCTTGTGTTTGTTATGATTTTTGTATACATGAATTAGTGGTTCCTTGATTATTTACACAAGGTGAATACTTAGGCATAAGGCGAGAATCTTGCATCTCTGCCATCTCCTTGAGAAACATACATAGAGGCACAGGGCTCTGTTGTTTTCCTGCCTTTTGCACCCTGGTTATCTCTACTGATAGCATGTTTCTACATTAGAGAGCCACCTCAGGAGTATCTCAGCCTCATTCTCTTATACAGGGACATTTCCCCATGACTGAACTAAAGTCAATAGGAATTTTGCCTTGTTGAGGTGTGTGGGATAGGACCCATTGTTAATCTCATTCAGCCATTTCACTGAGGCCTTTTTCAAAACTTCTCCCAGTATCAAGTCACATTCAAGGAACATAAGAGTGTCTATGCATCCAATAAAAGAAGTGTTATTAAGAAATAGAGGCTGCCAACAAGGACATTTCTTGAATTTGCCTCGTGAGAAATGGAAAAATATTTTCAAGAAAAGGATGTTCTATATACCATTATGCAGTACTAACTCTGAGTCCCACTATACTTCATTTTGCACCTGTAAATACCACTGAATGAACATTTTGAAAATAAGTTTCACGCCCAACATGTGTCCAAAATACCAACACCAATCTAATTAATAAGACACATATTACATTTACACTCTATAGGAGCCTAGAAAGCCGTTTTGCACAATGTAAGTAGGTATCCTCCAACTAAGTTGGGTTACACAGTGGAAAAGGATCATTCATATAATTCAAGCAATGTCTTCTCCATGCCATCACACTTTCACACTGGTTAGGTGCATTGTTAGGGGAGAGAAGGGAAAGGGGACCAAGCCGGATCCATATTAATTGTAGGCCCTGATTTCCAGAGTGACTTGCTACTGTGTGTGCTTAGCGTTTTGCCTGAAAAGCTATTTGAGGACTTCTCAAACAATTGCTTTTGCAGTTGAAAGATTCTAGCACCTGCACAGATGAGAGAATTTTCACGTGCAAATCTCATTTATCCATCTGCATGGCCAGATTCTTAGCTGTTTCTGTCGTTTTGCTGCTAATAAGGATGTTATTATGAGACTAGTTCTATGATAATATTTGTGGATCTGACTAAATAGGTACCCATGTTGTTGGGGTTTTTTTGGTTAAGCCACCCCATGGCACTTGTGTGATGAGAATTTATATACAAGAATATTTTAGCATCCTTATCGGCGCTAAATATTGATGCAAAAATACAGTAATACAGGGGAATCATAAGACAGTATTTTAAAACATTATCATCTTATGGAAAGAGAACCACTTTGTCTAGAAAGGACTGAAATAAACAAAAATTTTTTGAGCTTTAAATTATAATTTTAATATTGTGAGACTGGAAACCTGCTTTTAAATGTGGGGTTAAAGCTTTGACTGACCAGGGTATAATAGTTCAGCGTGCTGCATCCAAACCACTCAAATTCAAGTGCTTAAAGGACAATAGTTAACTATCCCAGACCTGAATCTATCAAAGAGCTCACTTTGTACTCTGCCAACAAAGTGAGTGGTTTGACATTAAGGGGGGGATGGAATTTGGAGAAAGTGCCATGGAATCTATTTTTAAAATGCACCTGACATTAAAAAAAAAGACTATCCCAAAGGAAATAATTTGAAATTAAACCAACAGGAGAAGTCAGAGATCATGTTACTTGACTTGATTATATCTGTTTAGAAAAAGAAGGGGATCTTGGGAGTTTAAAAAGGGATGCCTCTGCAGACAGAGCATCCAGATGCTCTGATCTTCATTGACCCAGCTGTTGAGATCCCGAAGTGCATGGATTGTAAGTACAGTATCTGAAGTTTCTGCTTATCTTTCTTTTGTAGTTAAGTTTCTTTTCAATACCTCTTAGTTCTCAGAAATAGGTCTTCTTTGATATTTGCATATTTCCTTTATTGTGTTTGGCTTTGGACATAGTATAGCTAAATTGTGTGTCTCCTCATCTTTGTTGTTGAACTGCACTGGTTAAGGCAGTTCACTTGGGAACCTTTTGATGGTACATTTCTAAAACATATCCCTTATGATGGATCTGTTTGCTCTTCATTAGCTGGGACAAACAGCAGTGTGTTTGGACTGAAGCCCAAGCACCGAAACTGTTGCCTTATTCTAAGTTTTTGAAAAGGGGGAGTTGGCCACACTGAGTAAGCTTGGGCATCCATTAAATGTTTCTGGCTGCGACAAAATGTTTCTGGCTGCGACATGTGTGAAATGGATGTAGAATTGGACATATAGGAAAGACGTTTGTGACAATGACCTCTTTTCCTTCCTAGATCTCTTTATAAAGAAAAGTAGGATACTGAAGAGAAGCTTAGGCGTTTTCTCTCATTCCCTTTTCTTCTGATGTTTTTCTGTCTTCCAGCCTCTGTTTTCTCAAGATGTTGT
The DNA here is from genome assembly GCA_037349315.1 of Chelydra serpentina. Classification (NCBI taxonomy): domain Eukaryota; kingdom Metazoa; phylum Chordata; order Testudines; family Chelydridae; genus Chelydra; species Chelydra serpentina. Next base: position 21,130,695 of record JBAIAC010000026.1, on the reverse strand, counting down.
TTCTTGTCAGACTCGCAAGCCCAGATGATTGGTAGTGATTTAAGAAATGCACAGAACTGTGTTTAGTCTTCTGGATATGGGATTCCTCTTTCTTATTCTGTTTTACTTTATCAGTCTGAATGCCCACTTCCTTCTAAAACTGCTGGATAAATTTGTGATTGATAATTAGGAAGATCAGATCATGCTGTATAAGACAATGCAAATGGGTGCTGATAAGAAAAAAGCCATTTGGGTTCTTAAAAGAAAGCTGAGACTTCTCCTTCTACATTGTCTATGTTGTTTGTCTCTGTCCCTCAAAATCCTGAGCAACTTCAGGAGTTCTATTCTTTTCTATTATCCCCCTGAATTGTTTCCCTTTCTAGGGGTGCTTTGTGGCTGGAAGAAATGATGTAAAACAAGAGCTCTTTCTGAAGTAGCAGTTTTAGTGGTGGGGAACAGTCACTATTGATCTGATTTTTAGAGGAGGCAAGCACCCTCGACGCTCACTGCAATGCATTGGGGAAACGGGTGCTCAGCGTCTTTAAAAACCAGTAAGTATGGAGGGATGTGAAGAGGGTGTAGAGCAGCAATTTTATTCATGGGACCAAAAGGCTGCTGTTGTGGAGGAAGAAGAAGATGATTGAGGGCTGGATGTGGGTAGAGAAAAAGATGGAGGAATCAAAGATGGGCCCCATGTTAAAGGTCTGGCTGACCCAGAGGATGGTATTATGCAAAACCTTAAGGAAGCTTGCTCAGTGGAAAAGCATGATAAGCATAAAAGACTGTCCTGTCATATCAGTTCATGTCTGTATCTCTTAAAATGTTATCCACTGTTTACTGTTTATGTACCTAGGATTAGAAATGTAAAATAAATTAGTGATGGGGTTGCCATTTAAGGTCCAAGGTTCAGTTCAGTGTGGTTTAATGTTTGGATTCTTATCGGGCAGGTTACACCCCCAAATTATTCGTATTACAGGTAACTGAGATCAGATAAATCAATTAAATCACTCTTTCAACCTTGGACTCAATTATGGTGTAACTGGACTTTGAAAATGGCAATAATTAGGTAATTAAAATGTGCTTCAATTCTATTATAATATCCATAAAATTCCACCATCTAAAAACTGTGTTTTAACATATTTTACTAAATATAATTCATGTAATTGTGAATTTTATATCCTACCCAGTTATGCAATTAAATAGTATTTGACTATTTCTTACAATTAAAGATTACAAAAATCTTCCTACATATAGTATGATATATTGAACAACTTTTTATGCTAAACAGTTGACATAGTTAAAGTTATATTCATTTAATTCAGTTTTAATTAGTCAAACAGTAGGGTTGAAAATATGAGCTTTTCATTAACTGGCATTGCTCATATTTTTGCTAGCTGTCTTTCCATAGTTCTTTCAAATTATGTTCATGAAGGACATTATTATTCTATTGGATGGGATGCCAAAAATGTTACATACAGTAACGTCAAATATATATTTCTGTATATGTGGCTTCTGATAGGTGCAACTACAGCCTGAGATGAAAATCAAAGTAACGAATAAGTATCAATCCTGCAGAAAAATCCACCACCCTGGATCTCCATGAACCTGAGTCGAACAGCGTTTCTCCTCTTCCATAGCTATCTGGAATAGCACAGCAAAAGCATGTGAGTAGGGTGCAGACAGCTTAATACAACAGCTTCTGAGAGAGAGAGAGAGAGAGAGAGAGAGAGAGGGTCAGGGCTGTGGAGAAAAGACAGAAAGGGGCTTGACGGAGAGCTGACAGGAGAGAGATTGGGAGCATTTAGCAGTCACAGGGTTCCAAGTTAGGATATCATCACTGAATATCCATGGGATTTAAGGAATCCAGGACAGAACAACTTAACTGAAAGGACTTTACACCTTAAACAAGGATCCAGAAGTAGCATTTCAAAAGGGACTATTCCTGAGGGAAGTTGTAGCCATGTGTCTTGAAAGCTTGTCTCTCTCACCAACAGAAATTGGCCCAATAACAGATATTGCCTCACCCACCTTGTCTCTCTATTTCCAAGGGATTTTAATAATTTATTGTTGAGTCTGAATTATAAAACTGGGAAAAGGTGATATTAATTTGAATTTGTTATAATACTTGCTTTGCACAGTTAATGCCAGTATATATATAGCTGGGGAAAAGATTCCAGCTGGTTATAGGCTAGAAATTACCATATTAATGTTTTATTTGTGTGGCAATCTAGTTGTGTTAATTAATGTTTTGATGTAGTTACCAGCACTTAGTGGTCTCTGAATGTGCATGCTCTGCTGACTTATGAGTATTAGAATTCTCTAGGTGCAAATGGTACAGCATGGGCCCCATCATGAAATCTTTACTCAGGTCAGCCTCCCATTTATTCTAATGGGAACCTGTCCAGCATAAGGACAATGGGATTGAAATTTAAGACAGCAGAGTGGAGTTCCTCCTGGCGAGAAGCAGTGAGACAGCAGTACTCATAGAGAGATGCCTTGGGGGGGAAATAGTTACAGAAAGATATTAAAACCTTGACAGGTGTTTCCAAAAAGTGTTATATTTTGTTGTCTGTAGCTACTTTACTGCAGCTTTCCTTCATATCAGCTTTATCTTACGTTTCTGTCTCACAATGATTATGTTCCCTCTATTCACAAAATGTTTCTTTAGGTGCCTTATTTAATTCTGAAGGCAGCTGTTCATTGCTTGAACTGTGGAACTATGAGTGCTCCTCTTTCACAGGTCACAGTCATCTTGGTTTGCTCCACCCTCTTTCTTGAATTAGCAAACTCTGCCATCTTTTTGCTTGATCTTTTCTGCCAGATGAAAAAAGCAATGACATGTAGAGACATACAAAATATAATGTTTAACCTTAAAATAGTATGTCATTTACTAGTTTTTCTTCATTTTCTTCTCACTTCCTCTCTTCCTTCATCTCTCTCTCTCTCTCTCTCTCTCTCTCTGTATCTGTTGGCAATAACTGATTTTTTTTAATGGCAGTGCCTCTGACTGCTCTACTGTAGTTGGGCTGTGGCACTTAAAGAGTTAAACCTAACAGCACTGTGTAACTTAGATAAAATGTGTGAATTTTAATGTCTAATACAAAAAAAAAAAGTCTAGCAGGTATGATTAGCAATACAATTGCTCACAAATGTTTAAATTGAAGGAAAACAATTGAAAATGGATTTAGAAATATAATGTTTAGCTCAGCAAGCTATAATGTTCTGTTATTTTAATCAGCATTGTAAAGTAATTTAAACTATGCAGGAAGAAACGTGTATGTTTTAATATATAATTTTTTTTCTCCTAGCATTGATCAAAAGTTATTTAATGTTAATGTTTTAGTAGCATGCTATAGGTGGTAAAATTCCCTCTACTGGAGGGTTCTCATTTTTTGATACTTTTAGATCTATTTCCTACAGCCAGCACACTGGAAAAAGTAGTAAAATGTATCTCCATGACCTTCACCTTGGAAATGTTGCTGTTCCAATCAAATGGACGGCTCAAGGTGCTGGCCATAAGATATCTCTTTCACCTCTTGATCACTGGTTTGAATCCCGCTGCTCGCTGATACTTGTGACCAACTCTTATTACCATCTGGTGGTTGCTCTATAGTCTGTGTAAAATAGGTGTGGTTTGGGTGCCAGGTCTATAACTAAATAGACGAGTTCAGTTTCCATGGCTTTGTCTGCCACCTTTCCTAGCCATGAAATTGACTGAAACCATTTTACAGCAGGAAACTGGATTTTAAAAGTCAGGTTAAAAATAGTTCAAATTGTCAAAAGTAAGGGAATTTGAGCGCTATTATTATACATATCTGGACTGTGCTGGCACCCAATGGCCTCCTGGCGCCATTATGTTAGATGCTATATAGATGCACAACAAAACATGGCCCTGCCCCAAACAGCTTCCCCTTCAGTGCTGGCATTCTATTCTATTCTATTCTATTCTATTCTATTCTATTCTATTCTATAGGTAACTGAAACTAGTGATGGGCAACCTTACAAGGTTCAGATGAGCCCGTCCCAGTTCAGATGTTTGTCTGGAGCTTATTCAGACTAGTCCATCCATTTTCTGGCCTCCCTCCCCCTTCTGCAATGCTTCCTCCCTTTCTCTACCTCTGTTGTGAGGTGATTCAATCTTCCCATCTGGTGACAGCAGGACTTCTTTGTCGGGGGCCTTCTTCTCCCTGACTCGCTTCCAACCCCTCCCATCTCCTTTGGGATGGTTTTGTAGGCCTTAGCACCATTGGTTGCATTCTTCTGGGTAGGTTACATGACCCTTGCTTTTCCTGCATGGAGGAGTTCCATGTATCTCTAACTGCCTGCCATCTTCTTGCCACAGCAGGGGAGAAAAGAGGGCTTTTCATATCCACATTTGTGGAGCCATCCTCCCCAGTCCTCTTAGGGTATGTCTATATTGCAGTAAAACACCCACGGTTGTTCCATGTCAGCTGACCTGGGCTCCCTGGCCTCACACTGCAGGGCTATAAAATTGAAGTGTAGACATTGGCCCTGGGGCCCCCAGGGTCCCAGAGCCCAGTCTCCCGCTCAAGCCTAGATGTCTACACTGCAGTTTTATAGTCCCACAGCCCAAGTCCTGCAAACCTAAGTCAGCTGATATGGGCCAGCCATCTTATGTTTTATTGCAGTGTAGATATGCCCTTAAAGGAAAGGTTCTGCTTCCTCCACCTGCAGGACTCCTCTTCTGGAGAAGCAAAGAGTCTCTGCGCTCTCCTATCTGGTCATATTGGGGTGTGGTGATGGTACTACAGCCCTTCCACAGCAGCAGAGAGAACACTGCTGCCCCTTCAAACTTTCTGCCTCTGGCATTTCCCCAGTGGAGACACTGCAAAGTTTAGCTGAGTGGGCCCAAAACTGGCCATGCTTGGGAGCTACTTAACAGCACCGTAACCTTTGAGAAATCTGCAGTGTGCTCTGATGGAGAGGGTGCTGCACTTGCTGTGAGGACACCTGGATTTTCTTATTCTGGCTTTGCCAATAACCTGCTGTGTGATGAGGAGCAAGTCACATCCCCTCTCTGTGTCACTTGTTACCTGCCAACCTTTTGTCTGGTCGATTTAAATTCTAGAAGCAATTCAGAGCATGGATTTTCTTTGTGTGTTTGTACAGCACCAAACACAGTGGCTCCCTGATCTCAGTTGGGGCCTATGGTAAAACAATTAGTAATAATAAACAGCAGCAGCTCCAGGTAGCAATAGCCTGGAGGCTGGAAGAGACAGCAGAGAATTTCCTTTCTCCTCACCATCAGCTCTCTCCTGATTCTGCTAAAAGTCAGATTCGGTTCAGTTGAAGGAAATGTTCTCTGATGTTTGTGGGCAGGAAAGGGGGAGATTTCTCCTTGTTAGCTACGCAGTTCTCCTGTTGCTGAGTGTACACAGCACTTTAAAATGCTTGCACCACCAGGGCACACGGGGGTGAATCAGACATACAAAGGCACATGTACTAAATAAAGTCCCTACCAGTTTTAAACAAGGCTCTTTAGTATTTAGCATGTGTGAATCCAAGAAGATTTGAACTTTAAAATACATACTAAATCTCTGAAATGTGCTGAACTCACTTTCTGTGAGACTTCAGTGCCAGTGCTGAACTGAGGGGAGGCGGGTGAACTTAAATTAACCCAGGAGAGGAGGGTGAATGCAGCTTGCAAGGAGCAGATGCTGCAACACCAAATAAGCATATTGCACAATAAATAGCAGTCATGGCTTTAATTAGGAATTCAATTGAAGTTAGAAACCACTTGCCTACAGTAAAATTGTCCTATTTAACATTTCTATCAACGTTTTTATCATTGGCATTGTTGCTTTTAATTTAACTTTCAATTTTAACTTTCAGTGTTACTGATAAAATCTTTGTCTTTACCCCATTTGTAGTTCTTTCTCATGAATCTATCCCTACTGTACCTTTGAGTCCTGGGCACTGAATGAATCAGAGAAAGATGAAGACCAAAATACACAGCTCACCCACCAACCCCCCTTAACACACCTGGTATAAAAAGTGTGTGTGTGTGTGTGTACGTACGCGCGTGCAGGGCTGGCCTTACCATGAGGCGAACTGAGGCGGACGCCTCAGGTGCCAGACTGTGGGGGGGAGGGAGGTGGTGCCACTAGGACCCAGAGTGTAGAAAATTGTGTCTGCTGCTGGTGCATACGTATTCTCTCTGCTCTAGATGCACAGAGATGGTGGAGTGCTGTGCTGGAGGAAGGAAGGCACAAGAGACATATCAGGCAGGCAGGAGAAAAGGTGAGAGGGAATAACAGAAAGCAGCAGGAGCTGGAGGGAGAGAGAGGAGGAGGAGCCTCTTATGTACCTCTCTAGCACCCCCAGGAGCCTGGATTGATTAACACCAGCTTCTCAGGGAGCTTCCTGTTTCCTGCTGCTTCCCTGAACCCACTTGAGGAGAACAGGCAGTCAAGTGAAGTAGTAGGAGCCAGTTAGGCCCTTAAGACGCAGATATCTTCCCTCATTCAGGCCCTGCTACCAGCCTGCTTATTTGACCCCTTCAACTGAGTGTTGAGAGCCACTATAACTGGCACAGAACAGCAGTCATGAATGAAAGAAGAAAACGCCCCTCTGGGGCAGCATTCAGAAGAAGAAAGAAAGCAAAGGAAGCTTTTCTATCTAAGTAGGAAGGAGGCTCTCCTGAGATACATAGACACAAATGTTCACGGTGAGCCTTCCGGCCCCAGTGAGGATGTGATTGGTGAGGAGATGCTTGATATTCCAGTTAGTCAAAGTGCAGGTGACCTGGCAGCTACTGCAGCATCCATATCTCCATCTCAAATGGCTGTAACCATGCACATTCCTGAAGAAAAGTGTAGATAAGAGACGAGTGTGGTGGAGGCGCAAGAAACAGCGCTCCTGAGTTTAGTTCCTTAAGTCTAGATGATCCAGGACTGTGGACCCATTTGAGCAGTAGCCTGAGGGACTTCCTTGTACTGCATGGGCCACAGCAAGTGAAAAACTTATATTCCCCAAAGACAGTGAAAATAGAAGTTCCCATCCAACACATTACTGGTGTGAAATCCCCAATGGTGACAAAGCGGAGAGGCCATGGCTTATGTACTCAAAAACCCAGAACGCTGCAAACTGTTTTTGTTGCAAACTCTTCCAGTCTAATGTTCCAGCCACATTGGGTTCTACAGGAACAAAGGACTGGAAAAATCTGGCTAGAAATCTGGTATGCCATGAGAAGGCAGCAAATCGCCAGAGAGCATTCCATAGGTGGAAAGAGCTTGAGATGAGACTAAGGTTAAAGCCACCATAGATGATCAGTGTCAAGAGAAAATTGCATCAGAGTCTCTTTACTAGCAAAATGTTCTGAAAAGGCTCGGTGCCATCGTGAGAATGCTTGCTACCCAAAACCTAGCACTGTGTGGCACTTCGGATCAGCTGTATGTGCCAATCGATGGAAACTTCCTTAAAATTGTGGAGCTGATGGCTGAGTTTGATGCTGTACTCCAGGAGCATCTAAGAAGAGTCACCACCCAAGAAATGTACATACACCACTACCTTGGAAAAACAATTCAAAATGAGATCATACAGTTACTGACAACAAAAGTCAAACAGAAAATTGTGGCATATCTGAAGTCAGCAAGGTATTACTCTGTTATTCTGGACTGCACACCTGACATCAGCCATACGGAACAAATGACTTTAATGGTGTGTTTTGTAACAACAACAGAACCTAGTGAAAATGTCCCTGCAATGGTGACTGGCAGAGAGGATTTTCTAGAATGTTTTGACATTGATGATACTACAGGAGCTGGTATGATAAAGTGCTTCTTAAAAAGCTGGAAGACATGGGAATTGCGATAGCTGACATGAGAGGGCAGGGTTACGATAATGGTGACAACATGAGAGGAAAGAACAGAGGAGTGCAGACACGGATCCGAGAGTTAAAGCCTCGAGCTTTTTTTGTCCCATGCAGTTCTCATTCATTGAACTTGGTGGTCAGTGATGCAGCATCAGCTTCTAGTGAGGCTGCTGATTTTTTTAATGTAATTCAAAGCATCTATGTATTTTTCTCTGCATCAACTCATCGATGGCAAATTTTGAAGCAACATCTGGGAACATCCTTTCTGACACTGAAACCACTGAGTGCCACATGATGGGAAAGTCGAGTGGAGGCGATAAAGCCTATTAAACACCAAATTGGGAAGATAGCAGGGCCGGCTCCAGTCACCAGCTAAAGAAGCAGGTGCTTGGGGTGGCCAATACCAAGGGGCTGCACTCCATCTGCTATTGGGGCGGCACGTCCGGGTCTTCGGCGGCAATTCAGTGGCGGTTCCCTTAGTCCCTCTCGGAGCGAAGGACTTGCCACCGAATTGCAGCGAAAGACTGGAGCGGCGTGATTGCACTGCCGCAGCTTTTTTTTTTTTCCCCGCTTGGGGCGGTAGAAAACCTGGAGCCGGCTCTGGAAGATAGATGATGCCATAGTTGCCATTATGGAGGATAATGCTATGACAGGAACTGTTCGTGGGAGAACAGTGGCAGAGGGAAATGGAATCACCAGAAATATAAATAACTTCAAATTTCTGTGTGGTTTAGTGTTGTGGCATGACATACTGTTTGAAATAAATGCTGTAAGCAAGAAACTCCAAGGTGTTGACCTTGATATATCTGGAGCAATGGAACAACTGAACAAAGCAAAGTCATACCTACAGTCTTATCGGTCAGATGACGGATTTCAAAATGTTCTGAAGAGTGCACAGAAGTTGTCAGAGGAACTTCACACTGAAGCTATTTTTCCACCCATTCAAGAATACAAGAGCCACCAAAGAAGAAGACATTTTGATTACGAGGCACGGGATAATTCCATAAGAGACCCCAAACAACAATTCAAAGTTGAATTCTTTAACCAGGTGCTAGATTGTGCAACACAGTCAGTTGAAGAACATTTCATGCAGCTCAAGGAACACAGCAGTATATTTGGGATGTTGCATGATATTCCGAAACTCCTCACTGTACCTGAAGAAGACCTACACCAGCAATGCAGGGCACTAGAGAGAAGTGTTGACAAATGATGATATGCACGATATTGATGCGAGTGATTTAGGTGATGAACTGAAAGTCCTTTCAAGATATATTTCAGCAGGATCAACTCCAAAGGCTGTTCTGGAATATATGTGCACAAATAAGATGACCACCTTTTTTCCAAATGCTTTTGTTGCTCTGTGCATACTTCTAACACTTCCTGTAACAGTTGCCAGTGGAGAACGCAGCTTCTCCAAGCTGAAGTTAATAAAAACACATCTACGCTCCACAATGACACAGGAGAGGCTGGTCGGCCTTACAACCATCTCAATAGAGCATGAGCTGGCTCTGACTGTAGACCTTCAGGAAGCAGTTCAAATCTTTGCAACCAAGAAGGCATGGAAAGCACCACTGTGATTATTCAAACAGATAAAAATGCCAGTGTTTACTATGCAGACAAGAAAAGTTACATTTGCTGTTCAGGCATTTGAAAGTTAAGTGTTACTTAACATTTTTAAACAAGGCATTTTAAATTGTTAGTTCTCCTTTATGGGGGTAGGTAGCAGAGCAGTACCATGAGAGGAGTAGAACAGGAAGAAGGCAGAATTGAGACCTTTAAAAGTTTTGGCCCAAGCGAGGGGGCATGGAGGTGACATTTGAGCTCCCTGCCTCAGGTGCCAAAATGCTGTGGGCCAGCCCTGTGGGTGTGTGTTTAGTGCCTGAACAAAATGCCTATATTAAAGTTCTGTTGAAATGAATGTGGTTATTCATAGTGGAAGGAGAAATGAAGAGCCTGACCCCCATCAGTGCAAAAGTGGAGTAAAATGCTACCATTGTGACATGGTAGCATGTTACACTCACTTTGCACTGAGGTAAGTGACTACACAAAGTTTAGGGCACCAGCAAACTGGGTCTAAAGTCAAGATGGTGCTCTCTTTATGTTCACAATATACAATACATCTTTATATACTTACTCCCGTCATTGACCAACTTGTGCTGATTAGCCGTAAGTTGTTATTTCAGACCCATCTAGCCTCCTCACTTCTGCCTATAAGCCTTTAAAGAAAAGACTGTAATTGGTGCCGTGGGTCAGAGAACAGGTGAAGGGCAACAGCCCACAGGTGTGTTGTTCAGATTCGGGATGTAGCAAGGTTGTGTGTTGAATAACAAACAGTAGTTATTTTTAGGTGTTGGGCAATATGTCCGAATGCTCAGACAAGAAAATCGTGCTTGATGTGTTTAAGCAATGCACATGTCGCTTATCTAGTGCAACTCTTAGTCATATGCAGCATGGATAATTATTTCAGAGAAATTCACCCATGGTGCAGAAGGTCTTCCATAGTGAGGGTGGAGTAGGTGTTTCCTTTATTCCTCCACAGGCTGCCATGGTGAGAGCAGAGGCGGAGTAAGGTTTCCTGGGGCCACTCCTTCTGCCTGTGGTCCCTCCCACATTCCGCCCCTTCTGCCTGTGGGCCTGCCCACAGCCCCACCCTTTACTGTCCCTTCCCCGGGTCCTCCCCATTCCTCCCCCCACTGCAACCCTGCAAACCCTTTTGCTCCTTTCTGCCCCCCACTGCGGCCCCAAGACTGGAGAAGCTCTGTCCCCGCATCACGGCCCTGGGGCGCAGCAGGGAGTGAGAGCTCCTCCAGTTCCAGGGCCAGGGTGGGATTTTTTCTGGGGCCTCCCAATTGGCCGGGGCCCCTGGGCACAGGCCCTGTCAGCCCAGTGGCTAATCCACCACTGAGTGAGTGGCAATGGTGTGACAGGCTAAAAGAGAGCAGCAGGTTACAAAATCTGCATGTACAAGGATCCAGCACCACTGTGCAAGTGGTGTGGAAGGTCTGTGGTTGCTAATCCAGCAAAAGGTAGAGCATCTGCCAGTGGGGAATCCTCTGGATCCCTGCCTGTAATTTAAAGAGACCCTCCCCTGGTGGAGAGCTACGGTGGTACAACCGCTTGTCCTACCTTGAGGGAGAATCTGTATTCAGGAGTAGTTAAGAGCAGGGGAGCAGCTGCAAACTGCACCCTACAGATGTGAATCAAGCCCCAGAACTGAATTCCAAATTGCATGCTTCTAAAAGTATTATAAATAAAAACTGAGTAGGCTCCCACTCAATTCCACTCTGGCGAGGAAATAATGATTCAGAAGTCTGCTTCCCAAATCCTACGGAGCACACCACCAATGCTTGTGCTGAGTCTCATAACTGCTTACAAAGAGTGGAAAATCATCCAGATGGAATCTGGATATAACCTGTTCAAAAGTACAGTGGAAAAATGATATATTAGTAAATATACCAAACAGCATCTCCTCCTCCTTTCCCCCCAAAACCCTAAGAGCAGAGAACCTGATAATGTGAGTTCGAACATGTTGCTGAAGGAAAACATAGTGAGTTAAAAATACTCAGGAACAAATTTTCTTCCCATTTGTATACTATGGAACGCTAAAATTTTGGAATAAGTTTAGCCTCTGGGTCAAAAGGCTGACGTACCCATTACTAAGCCTTCTAAAGACATGAGGCAGCTGACATTCCCTTTTCATCAGAGGTGAGGGGAGTGACGGCTTTCCAAATGGGGTGGTAGTTTGGGCAATGATGCAAAATTAATAACGTATCCTGTGCTGCAGTTTGGTGGGAAGGGGAAGCAATAAGAATAAAAATGACACTGGAGGGAAAAATGACCTTCTAAAGGTATGCAGCCAATAGGAACCTGGCTACTCAGGTTCATTTTTTTTCATCAGAAAACAGCTTTTCAACCAAAAAAAAAAAAAAAGGTTTTGTGGAAAACTGTTATTTTGGTTGATATTTTACAATTTTTAAACCAAAAACTAGATTTTTTTCAGTAAAGATTCTCAGTTTTTCATGATTTTTTATTACTAAAAATGATTTTGAAAACCATTTTTTTAAAATATTGGCAAATATGGATGTTTGTGTATGTGAATATTAAAAAAATATTTACGGAGAAAAATAATGCAAAGAGCTCTGAAATCCTGAGCAATGCAAAGTTTCATTTGTTATTATTTTTCAAATATTTTTAAGTGAAGACCTGAATATGTGTATAACTAAAATAACATAAAATATATGTGCATAACTAAAATAATGTTAACCAGGTTCAGAGTGCAGATCTGGGAAAACCTACCTCATAACCAGTCTGCCTAGAATCTGATATGAAGTCTGCTGCCCTTAAACCATGCACAGATATGCCAAAATTGGATTTTGCATTTTGTTTGTTATTTTAATACTCTTCTAGCAATGACAATAGTTTGTATGTGAGCTTTACATTTCCCTCACTCCATTCCAAATATTACCTGGAGTGATTCAACAAATGCAAACGGTAGCCACTCCATTGCATTTGTTAACATAGAGTTTCTTATTAGAAGACCAATGTAGCTTTAAAAAAAAATCCTTATTTTTAAAATTTGCATTCTGTTTTTAACACCAAATAAAGAAATATTTGATAGAAAATAAGAAATCAGAAAAATCTCTTTTTAATGGCAATTCTTCATTGCCTTTGGCTGAAGATGAACAGTAACTTGCCTCAAATTGCTCATCTCCTGGAAGAATCCACAGAGGTGGGTGCAATATTGTATAAGTGCAAAACAGTATTTTTGCATGGTTAGTTCAGACATGTTTGAAATCACAGTAATTAATCTAATCTTTTTTCTTTACCTGATTTCTAGCTATTACATTTAACTTTGTGTGTGTGGATCCCTACAGATTTGCTCTGTAGTTTCTGTGTGATCTTGAGCACTTAACATCTTTCTACCTCTGTTTCCCCATCTGTAAAGCGGACTTTGCCAACTTCACAGGTTTGTTGAGAGAATTACAGACATATTTGTAAAGCACATTGAGACCGTCAGATGGAAGCTGCTGCAGACATGAAAACAATTATCATTGTTTGTGATTTAAAAAATAAAAGTTTGAGAAATCACACTTGGAAAATGACTAGGAGATCTTATGTGTAAGTTCCCATAAGAAGTCTTTTGATGACCACTATTATTGTTTCTAGGTAATAGGTCTTAGTGAAACTGCTAGCTTGAAATGCATTTATTTTATTTTAAATATCATAGTATCACCTATTCAGCAACTTCCTTAACTATTAAAAAAATTTAAAATGTTATTCTTTGCACAGAAAAAAAGTAGGCACTGCAAAAATATTTTTTTCTTCTAATGTTAGTATAATATTGGGCTAATGACGTTCAGAAAAATATTTTAAGTACATACCCAGTTGTGTATGTGAGACTGATATTGGTTAACCCAATACCTGGCGGGGGGGGGGAGTGGGGAGAGAACATTTTTTTTCTCTTCCATTCTGCTCTACTGACCTTTTGCTTAGCTTTTTGCTAATGTCATTTTCACTCTTGGTTGGGCTTTCTTGACAGTTAAGATGGCTTCTTTATGAAGATACTGAGATAAACTAGGGTCATGCATTCATTCACATCACTAAAACCACTTAATCAGTTATTGCTTCTGTATAAAATACCCCTGATCTAATCAAGAAAACATCAAAATCCTGCAAAGTGCCCTTGTTAATCCTGTCACTTAGTACCTAGCCAGATTTTGAAAAATGTAATTTAATTAAAAGAAAACCTTAATCTTCTTTCAGAATTATTCACACAAGTTAAAATGTATGCTTTGGCTGAAGATATAAATAATTTGCATACATTAGGAAACTAAGTGAAATGGTAACACACATTTAAAAACTGGATTGGAGCCTCCACTGTTTTATTATACTACACAACAAATATGTGTCTACATTTTTATTAATGTTACCAACCACCCACAAAACCAACACCAAAATTCTACTTTTAATAAATACATAGGAGGTTGGGGAAGAGAAATACTACACTAAAAGATCAAATATACACAGAAGAGTATAATCTCTGCATTCCAGCCTTTGGTTTTTACAAATCCAACATGGCCCATGGACTGCAAATCCTCCAGTTACAATTTTTTTAAAAAAAGCAGCCATAGAGCAGAATAGCACTTCTAAACAATTATTAATAAAAAAAAATATTCCATTTTAGAAGTGGTTGCAGGAAAAAAGCCAAAATAGCAATGAGCAAATGCCAAGTGATCCTGTTTTAACCCTAGCAGCATTTCAATAAAATGTAGACCTAATTTTGAATGTACTCTTTATTACTATATCACAGTTATAATATCAAAGTGCTCCTAAGGTGTAATTAAAGATTTACCTAGATTTATGAGACTTTATCATTATCAATAGGGTTAAAGAATGCCAAGGAGACCCATTGTGCAAGGATTTTGCTCAGCAGTTTCCATAGCAGTAAGGGCATTACAGAATTACTTTAGTGCTTTAGGAAAACTTGACTGTTAGGCACTAATATGAGGGACATTATTAGAAAGGGAACACTCTGGCCACGTTAGTCAGGCCACCTCTGTGTCTTGTGCTCTTCCCCGAAAAGGAAAGAAGAAAGGAAAAAGGGCACTGTGGCGTAGAATCCTTAGGAGGTGTGAAATGAAATAGAAAATAATAATTATAATAATCCAATAATAACAATTAGTAAAAATCCTGCAAATAGATGTTATCAGTCCTCAGAGGGATCCTGACAGTCCAGCTCAGTGTGTTTCCTTAATAAAATTCCTATCCATGGTAATGTATCAATGCCCTTCAGTCTAAATACTACATAACTGAACGTTCGAAATGCTGATGCTGAACACTGCAGTTTCCCAGACATTCTCCGCGTTTATTCTAAGATTGCCAAGCATCTCCTGCTAACTAACTTACATGTGCCCTCCTGATGCAACCTAAACTTTGTTTGGAGTGGGAAGATGGGAGCCATTTTCACTGGCATTTCAAGACATTATTCTGTCTCACCTTCCAGTTTAATCTTATGGTGAGATATGCTAAACACACTTTGAACAGAGAAACAGTCATGTTTCTCTGACTGTATAAATATCTGTCTACTGTATGTTTCATTCCATGCATCCGATGAAGTGGGTACTAACCCACGAAAGCTTATGCTGAAATAAATTTGTTCGTCTCTAAGGTGCTACAAGTTTTTCTTTCTTATTTTCGTTTTGCTGACACCGACTAACACGGCGACTACACTGAAACCTGTCACTTTGAATAGTAGCTTACTCCTCAAGCAAGTCCACTGATTTTAATGGAGCTACTCAAGCTGTAGGATACAATTCATTGCTAAGGGTTCACAATCCAGCCCTTACAATGTCAGCTGATCATAGCCACATTAATGCATTGAAGAAGTTATAGTATGGTTGGATTAGAAATGTGATTCCTGTATTAATGGTAAACTCTTTGAGACTTGATAATGTATGAAATTATCTACTTTATTGTACATAGACCTCACTAGAAACATCTCAGCTCTACGTATAGAACCTACATAGCCTAACAGTTTATCAAGGGCAAAGGATGAAATTCCTACCTGAGTTTAATATAATACTAGATTCAGTACATGGACTGGAAGCACTAATTGGTTGTCTTGCCCTCTAATATTAGTCTTTTCCACTGTAGATCTTTGATCCTTTGGGCAAACATTTCAGTTTCTATTTGCTAAGGAAAGGTTCCATTCTCTGCATACATAGTATATGGATGCCTGCTTCTTGTCACTCTCACTGAGACAAGGTAGAAAATCTAATATTTGTTGCACATAATTTGCTTCTTTGTTACTGCAACTTACGTTCTGTCCTCTCCCCTCTTTGAGAATTTAGGATTCAGATTGCAATGGAAATATTAAGTCATGGAAAAAGATTCTTGTGAAGAAAGACTGACTCCTTTTTTAGATAGACTGTTGCTTTGAGGAAGCTGGATGGGGGAGGCTGGTGGCAGTGTAGAAAGCAATAACATTAATCTGCTGATTGGGTTGCTTTTCTGCAACTCATTTTTAGAATTGCTTTCAATAAAACCCTTACCTGTGTGTGTGTGTGTGTGTGTACATGTGCATAAGTACATACAAAGAAACCTAGCTACTTAGCTATTTTAAAAGAATATTAAGGTTGTAAATTCAAGCACTCAAAAATTAAAAAATGCCAGAATTTAAGTTACCCAAGCAATCTTAATTGTGCCGCCTTTGTGCATATATATTATGATACAGTCTTTAACTATCTGATCATATTGTCGTTTTTCCATAGGATTCCTGCCGCACTCGATGCACAGGATGGACCGTGTTCTCGTAATGCATTAGAGTTTGTACTGAATTATATTATTTCAGTTGTATACCCCTACCTCATTTGCTTTAGAATTTGAAATGTGAGTGGAACAAAAGGCAGGGACCTGCTGTAAGAGAGAGGATGATTTTGTGGTTAAGGTAGGTGACTGCCACACAGAAGAACTCATTTCTATCCTTACCTCTTCAACAGATGTAAATCACTTAATCCAAAATTTTGGCAGGTGGCCATTAATTGTACATTCCTTATTTTCTGGGTACTGTGACAAAGTTCCTCCTCTACCTCAGTGGGTCCTGCACTTATTGGCGGATTCTGCTTGCCTCAGAGATCTTCCCCTCTAGTAGAATCCACAGTCCAGGTTAACGCCTCCTGTGTCTGATCAGGAGTTGGGAGTTTTGGGGGGAACCCGGGCCCGCCCTCTACTCCGGGTTCCAGCCCAGGGCCCTGTGGATTGCAGCTGTTTAGAGTGCCTCCTGGAACAACTGCACGGCAGCTACAACTCCCTGGGCTACTTCCCCATGGACTGCTCCCAACACCTTCTTTATCCTCACCACAGGATCTTCCAGCAGTACGCCCTCTTATTCTTAGCTCCTAGTGCCTCTTGCTCCCAGCTCCTCACACACAACCTCCTTCCACAGCTCCTGACATACGCCCCTCACTGACTCACTGGGAGGCTTATAACTAGTTTCAGCCAGCCCCTGATTGGCTGCAGGTGTCTCAATTAACCTCCCTGCCTTCTGGAAAGTTCTTAATTGGCCCCAGGTGTCTTGATTAACCTGGAGCAACTGCCATAAGGTATCAGGGATTTGTTTAGCCTGGGGCTAACATACTGGTTCCTTACCACTTTCCTATAGCCCTCTGGCCTTGCCCCATCACATATCCCCCCCCTCTGCTCAACACCATAGAGTTGGGCAACTTGGGACGCCAGGCAGTGTGCTCTTGACAGACCATCAGCATTGCCATGGTGGCATCCAGCCCTGTGCCGTATGCGGAACTGGAACGGTTGGAGGGATAAGAACCACCTGGTGACCCTTGCATTCTTTTCCCTATTCTGCTGCATCCACTGGAGGGGTGCATGGTCCGTCACAAGAGTAAATCGCCGGCCCAAGAGGTAATAACGTAGGGTCTCCATAGCCCATTTGACAGCAAGGCATTCTCTCTCAACTACTGCGTATTTCTGTTCTCTTGGGAGAAGCTTTCTGCTTAGGTAGAGGATCGGGTGTTCCTCTTCTCCCACCATTTGCGACAGAACCACCCCCAACCCCACCTCGGAAGCATCTGTTTGTAAAATAAATTCCTTGTTAAAGTCCGGGGCTATGAGTACAGGGTCATTACAAAGGGCTGCTAATGACTTGGAGGGGATGGGTTGCTAAGGTAATGTGCTGATTCTGAGAAGCTTAGCTCTCTTGCTTGACCCTCTCTCTTCTCTGGATATAGAGGGAGCTCTTTGCCTATGTGGGGCCCACAGCGATGGGGGATGGGACACTGAGATCATATGCTGAATCCAGAGGTATGGACTATATATCAGTAGTAGTCCTATACTTTCTTCCTCCCAGAGTTCTAGTCTTGTGTGTGTGCTGCTGCTGTTACTGCTTTGGCAGTGGTGTGGCCCTGGCTCTTTAGAAGGTTTGTGTTCATTTATTTTGTCACGGTGTCAAAATTTTCCTGACAATGCAAGTGATAGAAAGGAAACTGATTTTTTGTTGGAAGTTTATAGTTTATAGTTCAGACAAACTTGAAAAGAATTTCACGAGACAAAAAAGAGGTACTTCTGTAGGCCCAGGACTTTTCTCCTTGTCAAATGTCAAGGAATTGTTGCAAACAATTCATTTGTGAGAGCTTCTTAATTAAAATAAAAGTTGCACAAATCTTTTATAACGAAAGTGTAAATATAACCTAAATACAGGAGTTACCACCAGCTCCTCCAGCATAGATACACACACAGCAAGGTTTAAATGAAGAGAAGACTGGATTCTTGCAGCTTAAAAATTAAGTCAATACAATGTTTTGCTTCTTCAGTTCCAAAACTCAGAGTTAAATAGAGTGTGCATGCTGATACAATAAATAAATTCTTCAAGTATTCATAAACCCCACCTGGAAATATATCTAGCCCCTCTAACCCTTTAGAAGGCTGAGGACTTGAAAGGATTCCAATAATAAAAAGCCAACTTGCAAAGTATTGTAAAGAAAAAGGAGCAATGGAAGTGTAGTCAGAAGAAAGTCCTGCAAGGACAAGTACAGAGGGGGGAAAAAATCATTTTTATTTTTTCTCTTTATATAATCACTCTAAATCCATGTGAGAGGAATGTTTTACCATTTACAAATATTATCTCACCATACCATGCCTTAAAGAAGAGATATACATCAAAACTTAAGCCATGTCTTTTCCTTCAGCAGCTAGAATTCAAACAGGACAGCTTTCCAACAGTGTACAGCAGCTTCTAATACATTGTACTGCAAAGGGATAAAAGTCTTAATATAACAATGTAACTAAACTAAATCCCATCATTTGGTTTCTTTCACAGCTGCAAAATCATGGCAGCCCTGAATTGGCCACACAGCTGCTTCTACAAAAACCATTTAGTTACAACAATAATAAAATTCTCCTCTCCGTTAAGAAACCATATATATGAAAGAGAGAGAGAGTCTCACAATGTCATCTCCTTCACTCCTCTGTGAAATACTGTCTTTGACTTCTAAACTTAAACAGCAGCACTTCCCTAAGTGAGGGAAAACAGCAGCATGGCTGTGTATCTGCAAAAGACAGGCTGGCTGGCTGGGTAACCATCACACAGGGTGAACTAAAATAGTACAGACCAGTCCTACTGAAAGCATCATTCCACACTGGGGAGTCATAGAAATGGATCAAAATGGGCCATAATCATGGTTGCTCTGTGCACCAGCATGAAATGCCCTGGGGAATTTCCCCAGCACAGAGCACCCCTCACCAAGTGCTGCCCCCACAGAAATCACGTGGAACAGCAGGTGTCCCCAGGTGGATTGAGAACAGGTCTGAGGTGGGAGGGTAGCGCTGCAGCCAGAAAGCAGCAGTCCTGTTCCCCAGAAACCTTTGGGCTGTTGCAAACCCCAGAGGTACCATGACACCCAGGATACAATTTAGGAGAGCCCTTGATTGTGGCATGGGCCAAACCAACCCAGCAGCTCTGGGATCAGAAAGGTGCAGGCGGCCCCCTTTCAGGTCATGTACTAACACTGGGACAGGGGACAATTAGGCCCTTCTAGGGGAAGTCTGCTCTCTGGTGCCTTATGACCTGACAAACAGCAGCAGATACCTGAGGGTTAAGGTTGTTCTAAAATAGATTCTATACATTGGGGGAGTTGTTTGGGGTCTGGAAGGTGAGGATGAGATGCGTGAACGTAATGCAGAAGGTGAGGAGCATGACCTGGGCAGAGGAGCTAGAGAGGGGGAGGATTTTAGCTGCAGAATTTTGTGTTAATTGTAGTAACAATGAAAGCATCTATGGTATTTCATAATAGTAATAGCACAGTGTGAAAACTAGGGCAGGCAGGACTAACCTATTGCTGTACTACTCAGTTTCTTAAATGCTGATAAGTGTTTTTAATTCCATTCTATCCAGGTTAGTTATAAGCTCAGTGATATCAGACTGTAGCGAATCATGTGGCCAGCCCTGTCATCTCTCACTTTAATGAGCACTGAAAGCAAATAACTAGAAATTCTACTCAGTACTCTGCAGAGCAGTTCATTATATAAGTTCTACATATAGTTAAATTAGTAGCCTAGTTGACAAGAAGGTGACATAGCTCAACTTATTTTTTAAATTGCTTAACTTTATCACTCTATCGAACAGATTGTTCAAGTATTTATAGAGCAGTGTGCGACATCCAATGTGACCTGTAATTAAAGTAAAAATGGTCAAATAAAGTGACACGATCAAGTTGTTTAAAAATTAGTTGACTTCTGATTGTTGTCAAACGAAGGTTCAGACTTGACCCACTAAATCTCATTTTGAATCTATTATATGTATTATATCAGATGCCTCATTAAAAGACATGGCTTTTGCTGCTCTCCATTTTCTAGCATGTTGTTGAGTCCCACCAAGGAGACATCAGACTTGTAAATATAGGAGGGACCTCATTGCCATGAGACTCCAAGCCAAGAATCTGGACTTTCTAAATGTTTCTTGTTCCTGAAGGATATGGAAGCTAAACTTCACTTTAACAGAATGTAGGGGGTTAGGTATGTACATTAAGGGCCTGAACCAAAGCCCTTTGTTGTCCATGGAAAGACTTCCATTGGCTTTAATGGGGTTTGAACCAGACCCTAAATGAATAGGGAAGTCCTGTCTATATGTCCATATCCCTACCGTCCTAGATGTTAGAACGCAGAGCTGATAATAATATATCATATTTCCTGCCAATAAACAGAATGATCAGTTCTTAAACTCAAAGATAATCACATTTGATTAATCAGGGAGAAGAATGCAGCCTATTGTTGGTGTCTGGGAAGTGCCACCTTTTATCATAGTTGCCAAGTGGTATGTGCTCACATTTAGTGTCCATTAGTAATATTTGGCAAAGGTCCTGTTGCAAGACCAATGACTTGCAAAATATTGAATGCTGCCGCCGCCCTTTTAACTGAGTGGGGACCGTACTCAGACATTTCTAGGTCTGCATCTCTTATCTAAGATCTAATCCAAGCTTTTATAATATTAGTTCTGAGTGGTGTATGGAGGCCTGCAGCTGTGACAATGAGTGTATCTACATCAACCTTTCTATTAACAGAGTTTCAATGTACTTGTCTACACAGGTGGAGAGTTATACTGTGGGATCGTGCTGATCACTTGATAAAGCATTGTAGATTTACTATCCAAAAGAGTTTTGGGTTTCCCTGCAAAGCTGTATCTGTATCACTGAGAATTTTTGTGTATATGAGGTTTACTGGGTTTTGGTAGAACCAGTTCACACACTGGTGGGTCAGTGTCGCCCTAAGCTGCATGCCTATCAAGCAGCCACATCCTGGAGGCTGCAAGAGAAGTTGTTTAATTATGCAAAGTGATTTAGTAGAACATCAATATCACAATATTTGGACTAGCTGGTTTGGCTGGGGAAGCAACCCTAACTAGCACACTGAATCACTTGGTTCTGGTTATTCCACTGGAAGAAAAGGCAAAGCAGAGTCAGAGATTTTAGCAGAAAAAGCAGATTGACCCTCTGCCAGCCTATTGGCCATAATCTTAGCCTCTAAAAAGGCATTTTTCTCACCTTTACAGGAAAACATCCTATAAACCCTGTTGTATGATTTATTGGTTGCATTTTCCAACCTGAAAAGTCTGCTCTTGAAAGCCTCTCTTTCACACAGATTCACTCAGTATCGGGGAATCCTTCATTGCCAACAGAACTGTTTGTTTCCGCTGCATCTCTGTGAGGCTTGGCAGGCCAGTGCAATAAAATCACCAGTCACGGGCTGGTCCTTCAGTGCCTTTGGCAAAACTTTCCAAAGTTCTGGGAAGGGGAGTGAGAAATACGTAGAGGAACTGAGGACAAATTCAGGTAATAAAGAGGCATCCAGAAATTAGTGCTTCGGAACCTTATGAAAAATGTTAGTTATATGTTCATGTTCCCCATAAGTACCACAACCCAGGGAATGACTTGCCTCCAGAACATTCCCTCTGATAAGATCTTGGGCTACGTAAGCTATTAGCCATTGAATTCTATCACAGGAATCTGTTGACTAGCTAGACTTGTACTCTTTTCTCCGGTATAACTGTAGCTGGCCTGGCCCAAGCTGAGTAGTTAGCACGTGGAGGGAGGGATCTTTGGGGATGGGTGAGGCAGGGAAGAAGAGAAGCCGTATACCCTACTCCTTGCTGTGCACATCACAATAACAGATTTTGCCCGAAGGGCATCTTGACATACTACTGAAATAGTACTGTGTGAAGTCTCTGCAGCCCTCCTCAGGGATTATTATATCCTGGCATGCAAGGGTTTTTGAAAGGATCTTTGGACTGCTTTTGAGAAGGGGATAGTTTGAGTAGGGGAGAGCTTTCCATCACTGAGAGGTGGCATGGCAAATTGAATTCAACAGCTCACTGTAATTGAGTCAGATGGTGCCTGCCATGCACTAAAACTTCAAATTTGATCTGGTCAGCTTGGCTGTGCACTGCAGAAGTAGTTTGATTTTGGATTTATCCTGCCATGGGAACTGTCTCCATCAATGAAACAGTCTGCGAGTCTTGTGGACTGCAGCAGCCTGGAACTCCAAACTCAAGCAGGTAGCTGGGAAGAGGAGACAGATGGGATCCTAGTTGTCAGCTACTAGTACTCTTCCTTCCACCCCTTTCCAAAAACTGGTTTTGTTGTGTACAAATCCATGCAGGGGTGGAATAGCAAATGCATGCATCAACCCCAGGTTGGTACACAATGTATTTTTGGGCTTGGCATGGCAAGGTCCCTTTTATGGTAAGTGCACTGTGTAAAGTCAGCCTGCCTGGCTCCCTGTACAAGAATGATAAATTTTTTAAAAGAAGAAGTTCAATGCTGCAGTGCGATTTAGCTGTACCTGTCTCAACTTCCTAAGCTTGACATGTCCGCATCAGAATATGACACATCCTCATCAGAATGATGTGTGAAGCCTGGGGCATTTCAGGCATGCTGTTTAACCACACTACAACGGTTAGCCTTAAAATGCTGTTTTAATATTTTAGTTTTCAGTACCATTCAGAGAACAGCATACATACAATGGTTTTACACATAGGGAGAATGGCAAAGAATCTATGTCAAGCATTCAGGAATGTGATGGGACCACATGTTTCTAGCATCTATCCAGATAATCTAGAAGGAGCCAGATGACAGGAGGAAGAGAGAAGGATCATTTTGACAGGTTGATTTCAGACATGCAAATCTCATTCTCTGCATGTGCAGTGTTAGTGTGCACAGGCATTAGTGCACCATAAGTGTGCATGCATGTGCATCCGTGCTTGGCTTAGCACATGCACAAGTTGAGTCCTATCTGAAAAGAACTTTTTAATTCTGAACCTGGAAAACAATGTGCATTAATGGTAAGATGAAGAAACTGGTGGAGGGAAGGGAACCGACTGTCCATTACTTGAAGCATTCTTTTGAGCTTTCACTTAGGACTTTCCATAGTGGGTCACTCCAGTAATCCATCTAGGTCAGTATTTTGCAGATAGGATTCTAATTCTGGACAAAATAGGAAGAGCAAGTGCCCAAAGAGAAATATTTAGTGTTCTGAATGGTACCCGCCAGGAGTATCTGAGTGAGTCTGTATTCATGAGATTTCCAATCCAGTTTGGTTGAGCCAAGAAAATGGGATAATTCATATAGAAGGACATTTCCCCGTCACTTGATCCCAGGCAGTTTTGCTTTAAAACCGCTTTGCAAAATTCTGCTTGCCTAATATGTCACCCTCAAAGATTGAGTATTTTTGTGTGAATCCTGAGGTTTCCCATCCCTCTATCCCAATGTCAGACATCATGGCAAAGTATCAAGGCCAGAAGCATTGTGATAATCTAGTCTGACCTCCTCTATAACACAGACCTTAGAACAGGGGTCTCAAACACGCGGCCCGCGGGCCGAGTTATTTCCTGCGGCCCGCCATAGGCGCCAACTCCACTGGCAGCCAAGCTCCAAACATTACTGAGTGTTTATATTTTATTAAAACCCCTCTTTGCATTATAGTTTTTAAAAAGTTAATACATTGACTTTTAATAGAATACTATATTACTCTTCATTTTTTTCATTTTTGACTATACTTTGGTATCATCGTATGAAAAGGTGTCAGTGATGCGGCCCTCGGGCCAGTTTACTAGTTCTCATGTGGCCCTCATGGTAATTTGAGTTTGAGATCCCTGCCTTAGAACTTCCCCAAAATAATTCCTAGAGCAGATCTATTAGAAAAACATCCAATCTTGATTTAAAATTGGGGGTGAATAGCTTTGGAGTTTGGGCTAGTCTATGTTCATGATGATTTTTCAAGGCTTCTTTTGAAACATCAGAAGGGAACAGAAGTTCACAAAGAGTATTTCTGCTTTTTTTAACAAACTGTTCGATAGCATATGCACCACTTAATATGGCATATGCTAACTTCAGTGTTCTTAAATGATTAGCAGAGTAAATAGACATATATAATGGGAATGATCTGTCAGCAGATAAGTTACTGGTGTCCTGAGGCTGCAGCAAGGTACATACTGTTCTCACTCTTTTTCATCAATGTCCTCCTTTGTTGTTGCTTTTTGTTTGTATTGTATTGTTGAAAAATAAAATCTCTAATGTCACAATAACCATTCTAATCTGCATATTTGCCCTCACAAACTGTACAGCCTAATAGTATCTAGTGTAAGGTGGCATTACATATATGAAAAATAAAAGGGTTTCACGAGCTACAAAATATATAGCACAGTAACTACAGGAGCCCAATTCTAAGAAGATGGTATTATAGTAAGCTATGGTACATCCAAATGTTTGTATGAGTGCAGTTGGACCGGGCTGCTGCAGAACTGGAGTGACAAGCAGGGTCCTGGAGCTGGTGTGGATGGAGAAGCAGAGCCCATGTGTGCTTGGGTCCAGCAGATCCCAGGAATCCATGTGGCACATGGACAAATGGCAGATCTGAGGTCTAATCCCCTGCTTTTTCTATGGAGGGAAATAGACCCTACTTCCCCAATGGAAGAATTGAAAGAAGACTCTGTAAGGACAATCTTGCAGAGGTCTCTGCCGTGTTCCCCTTCCATGATCCTTTCTACAGGGGTGGAGGCAACCCCGGTGTTTTGTTGGAGTTAGAGCTTTTGGTCTTGTCCAAGCCACTGGAGTGATGATACTGAAGTGCTAATATTAAAACAGATATTGGGAGCAGTTAGCACAGTATACAAAAGCCACATTTCACTATGTAAAGTGACTACACCAAGTGAACGAATGGACGTGAACATAGCAGAAACCACAAAAATAAGCTGCACTTGGGAAATATATTACTCTTCCAAAACTTGTGTTGCTCCCATTAACACTTGCATTAATAGGAGTTCTATGCCTGCACAGGAGGTCTATATGTTCATTGTTTGTGAAGGGTTTACTTTGCTCTGTGGAAAATGTAGTTCTAAGTTTCATTAGAAAAATTCAGCTCAGACAGCAATGCCCAACCCTCCTTCCCACCCTTGAAGAATTCCATTTCTGAAGGTGGGTTTGCAGAGTCTGAGACATTTTGCAGGTGGGCCTCTGAGATCTTAGGCATAACTCTTCATATACGACTGTTATTCTTAGTTACTGCTCTATGGACAGCTTTCCTGAGAGACATAATCTAAACAGTTTCCCTTAAACCAATCATTCTATCTAAAATATTGTAAAAACACCTATGACAGCTCTAGATAGATTATTTTAGATACAGTAGGTAAACTTAGTTGTTTTTAACTGATACATGGGACATATTTCTTCACAGTTTTGATAACCTTTATGCACATAGCAGTTAACAGCTGAAAACCATTTTTTTCCTTAAAGTGTATCATCAAAATACAAAACCCTACATGCAGTAGGACAAAGGCATTAGGGACCAAGGCTTCTTGTTACTCTCTGCATGAAGCTGACCTTGTCTGTATTCTATAATGGAAGTTTTCTACATCATTCCAGCTTTGGGCCTCTCCTGAGCAAATGCTGCCAATCACAAACAATTGTGCCAAATGGTATACCAGCTTTGTTATGTAGACAAATGTCCACTATGGACAAAAATGAGATTATCAACCCTAACCCTAATAGGATTTAGAATTTGTTTCCTTTCTGGAGGAAAAGCAAGTACATAAGCCTACAGGGTGCTTTTGTTTTCACAGCAGCCTTTGGTGGATTTAGTAGGGATTTTGTACAATGCCAAAAATAAAAAAAATGAGGATGTTTTATGGGTTCTTCAGAGTTTTGCAGACAACAGTGGATTCTGTACACATTGGGCCAAGTCCTGTGCACAATACTTAGGTAAACTCCCATAGACTTGATGGAAGTTTCCCTGGATAAAGTCCTCAAGTTATGGCCCAATAGGTTTGCTTGATCATTATTTTGAATTAATATGTAATTTCTGTATCTTTATTTTCTTGTTTGTATTAGTACTGTTTTAATGAAAAAATGTGAGGGGGACTGGCTGGCTTCAGGGGTTGGTTATGGGATACAGAGCCTTTGACAATTTTAAATCTCAAGTTTAAATCCCGTTCACATCTCTAGTTACTGATGAGACATTTGCAATTCTATGGTGAAGATGAGGAAACCTTTATTCACCTCCTGTGTGGCCACAGCATAAGATTTCAACATTATTTCTACAGCAGTTGGTCAGACTCAGGATGTCACTTTTGCTCCGCCACTCTACCTTTCTCCCTTATCACTTCATCCACCGCAGATCATCAGAATACCATGCTGATCTGTGACAACTAAGCCAGTGAGAGAGACAGCAGTTAGCAGCCAGTGGTTTGGGCAAACTCCGAAGTCCCGAAGTTGATAGGTGGTGTTCTTCCTCATTCAGAACCCTTTGGGCTTCCTCAGCTTCCCAGGGGTCAACATCAAAACAGGTCCTTTGCCCCAAAAGGAAAAGTACACCTGATTTCTCCATGCAGGAAGTACTGTTTGGTCCATTACCTTCAATCCTATTCTCAAAATCGTAACCAGTTTCCATTCAACGATATCATATGAGCCAGGCACCAGCAGGGATGGTCCCATGTTTGACATGGTGGCTATTAAATCTGGTGTTCGTACACAGGAATCATCACCCATCTGAACGCTGGCTATTCTAGTCTAGTCTGGTCAGGTTCTTATACCATGTTTATCACCGTGGTATCATAGCACTGATGTCACCCATAAGATTCAGGCTGTATAATTTAAAAATAATCCAACCATTTTTTAAAATACTTGCGGTGCAAAACTAGTTAATTTCTCTATTTAAGGGTTTCAGTGTAATTAAACTGATTGCTGAAAAAGACATCATTCTTCTTTTAATAAGGCAATTTACATATTCAATAACTTTAGACTCACTTGCTGAAAGACAGTTTGAAAGTTTATTTGTGTGTTCTTTCACTCAAATGTTTTCAGGGTTTCTTGTCATGTTTCCATTAACACAATGATAAATGAAATCAAAATATAAGGTGATGAATTTCCTTGTCTAAAGTTATTTTTGTTGGTTAGCAAAACAGGTTACCGTAGGGCCTAAATCTGCCACCAGTCAGGTCAAGAGGAATTTTGCCATTGACTTCCATAGGAGTAGGTTCTGGCTCTAATAGTTATAGCAACAAATAGTTGTAGAGTGATATGGGAAGGTAGTGTTTGCAGAGAGAATCAATGAGACTTATACATTATACAGTCATTATACAGTTCTTCAGATCACGTACTCCTTTATAGGTGTGACTAAACAAATGCAGAAAATAAGCTTTATGTTTTTAAACACTTGTTATCAGAGCTCCAGTTTCTAATCGTATCTTCAGTTTAATTTTAAAATATATACCTTGATTTGATTTCTGGAAGAATTTTTACCATGGAGAAATTATTGCATTTGCTCTTATTGCTAAAGCAAGATTCTTAACGGTAGGCAAATGTGTACAGTAGAATCCCATTAACTGAGACACTGGGATGACCTACTTGTCTTGGTTGTGCTGTTCTGATCAGAACTATTTGCACTAAATAACTTACTCCATGAATTGTAGTTCTTTTTTTGGTGTGCAGATGATCCACAAATAGAGTTTGATCTTTATAGATCTGTCCGTTATTCAAAATCAGTTGACAAATATTTGATGTTAAGAATTTCAGCCTTTGCAATATGAACTCTTGTTCACTACAACTATTTGCTACTGGTAACGTGCACTTTGACAGATCTCTGAAGTCATATAGTATTATCTCTGCTTCTCTGATTACAAGCTTTATAAGCACAGGAAGGGCTTGGGTAAGCTTTTTGAAGATTCCCATGGATTTGAACATTCACACAAATAGATATTTCCATGAGTATGGATAGATCTTCCAGCATGAAAACTCAAGTGTATATATTTTAATCATTCAGGGTGAGATTCACACCTACGCAGAGGGCCAACAGAAGGCCCATGGACCACTTAAGTTCAATTTGGACTTCAATTAAATTGAAGTGGAGTAAAAACTTTGGCCCTGTGCCTTGTGCACCACCTACGTCCTAATAAATGGAGGAATTTATAATTCATGTGAAATTTCCTCTAGTGAACAAATTAGGAGGAAAGTGAGTAAGACAGGTTGTACATTTTGTCAAAGTGAATTTGAATTTGAATGCACAAGTGAATAATTTTAAGGTTCTTTACAATTAAATAAAAGACTAAAATAATATTTATTGAATTACATTTTAAATTCATCTCTATTTTTTTCTTATTTGGCAACTTCTTTATTAAAAGAACAGAGATTAGAATTTCACATCCATCTAACACCTGGTTAAACACCACTTAACCCCTTGGTACTGGCCAAATGCATCCCTATTAAGCAGAATTTTTGTTACTACCATCCCAATTAAGCAGCAGACACTGCTATTCACTAACATTAGGCTAAATTAGTTTCTTGGGAGGTGCCTTAATAAAGCAACCATCCCAATTAAGCCCATCCTCATTAAATGGTACAATATTACTGTTTTATTGTAATTGAAGAAAGGCTCATAGTCCCACTTCACACGGTTTAGCTACGGAAATATTAATAAACAACAGTCCCAACTAATATATTACTGCTGACTCAATATCTAACAAGAATGACCCATAAACTGTGGTACTTGTATATAATCAGAGGCATCTTGCTTTACTTTTGTGAGCTACTGGAATATAGTGGAATTTTGCCTTGTTGTGATGTCCTTGTTCTTCTCTGTTGACATCATCACATTTAGTCTGTACAAAAGAAGTGTTGAAAAAACATTCACATTGCTGACTTAGGCTCCTTGGAGCTTTTTGGAGGTGATGACTATGATACGCTGGAATCATTTGAGCTTATGGCGTTTTCAGTTTCCCAAATGTAATTCAGTTGCTTTGCTAACTCTAATTTTTAGCTTTAGCTCCAGTTGTTTTCTAATACAATCCTGAAAGGGTGAATTTGGACAATCTCATCTTGGCCATTTTGAGCACATATGCTAGAACTAAGTCTTTTTGGCTCAGCTGCTACAGAATCTAATGAAAATGACAGATAATGCAGAGCGCTGTGTGCCTGCCAAAAAAGAGGATATTTCCCATGAGATAGCACCTGGTGATGCAGAAATAGACACTATAGATTTGTGATTGGCTGGTACTTACCAGTATTCATATCTAGTCAGTATTATCAACCACACAAGATCACATCTTGGATAATAACAGCAACAATGGCATGCATAAAAAATTACTGCAGCAAAAAAGGGAAAAAAATAGATCAATTATGTCAATTATATGGTAGCACTTTTTTCCCTCACAGTTTCAACACTGAGAAAAGGTGGCATCTATCTCTGATCTAATTATTCACATGCTTATTCGTTTTTTTCTTTCACTTTTCTCTTTTTTACACACACATAAAAGATCTTCCTTTTTAAAATACATTGTAGAATCAAACATGCATACACTCTGTATGTGACTTACATTTTAGCAGATGAATAGTTGGCTACTTGAATCTAAAGCATAAAAAGAAAATCTTGTGTTGGCTTTCTCTAAAGGGATATATATTGAGATGACCTTACCTGAGAGCAAAAATGCCATCAGCCCCGAAAAATGTCATAAATTAAACTGCTATTTAAACCCCAGTTCTAGTAAAAGGTCCAAATTTCCAAGGTGCCCCTAATGGATCTGCATTCAGTGATAGTGGAGCTGTCCTGTGAGGGACTGCAGTCACAAAACACCACAAACACAATGTCAAAGGAAATAGTAACCTCATTTTATTTGCACCCTTTATATACAAATTTGAGCAGGTCTGGGTAACTTCTACCTAGGTTGAATTTAGCTTACTTAGGGTGAGATAATGAACAAGGTGATTTTGAAACAGAAATACAAAATCATTAAGCAGATCTGTAAAATTTTTACCGAATCATTTCAATTAGATTCAGGCAGCAGCAGATGTTAACTCATTTTGGCACGCCAAAGCTTTGAGGGTCTTAGGCTGATTTCCTTTTTTTTAAAAGAAACTTGATGAATCTCATATTTAGAATTTTGCATGAAAAAAATATGTGTTTGTGTAAAAACAGATCAAACGGGGTCTTCATTTGCTGATTAATGGGTCAAGCCTCTGTTTTGATACCACAAGGGTTTTTTAATGTAAGCAAGTGATAATAGGATCACAGAGACAACAAGCTAGGGCTTAGTGCTGCTGTTGAACTCAGTGGTATTTCTATGGGGTTGCTGGGTATTTTCTCACTGTAGTCCAGCTGCACTATGTCAGAATTCACATCGCTGTTCATGAGACATCCTTCATATATTTTAATGTAGGGTAAAACATTAACCATTCCCAGTAGACCTGGTGGGCAGTTGAGCTAATGTAATAATCTGGAGGCTTATTTCTCTTAAGATAAAGCAGAATCAAATGAAACACACACTAGGTGTTTAAAAAAATGTTTGCATTTTTAAAGTCCTGTATTTATCAACAGGGAGATCGTGGCATGATGTAGGATTTAAGATTCTTCTCTCATGTTGTTTTCCTTTCTATCCGAAACAGTTGAATGGTAACTAATATCCCTGGATTCTATCTTGCTCATTCCTCCCGACCTCATCTGCCATCATGAGAAGGGTACTATTTGTTTTGCATTGAGCAACTAAACAGATGCCTCCATGATGACACTGTCTGCCTTTGTACTGGAAGGGAATTTCTGCTGGCTCATAACATTTCCTGCAAGAGCTGTCTCTTTAAGGAGTTATCTCATATTTTCAGAAATTGACTGTGAAAATTCTAAGTAATGGTGTGACATGATCACACTCACTTTCCGTAGTTAATCCTTCACTAGGGGTCAGGCGCTTTCCCTGCTCAATGACTCATTTGATTGTCATCTACCTTGCACAAAAAACTACGAAGCCCCAAGCACTGTCTGGTAAGGATGACAGGCAGTCACAGTGCTGAGCTCTGTGCAGGAATAACTGAGTTAGAAAAAAGCTGCTGGCACTGTAATAAAGCGTTTAATGGACAGACAGCCTCTTTTACCTTCCTTGGGGTAACACTAAATCCCTTTTTATTGTAGTTTGCACAGATGTTAGTGAGTTATCCATTTCTCTAATCATACTAGAAGTTGGCACATCCATCTTAAGTAAGAAGACCAGCCCACTCTGTTTTAGAGAGTCCTTTTTCTAATAAACTTGTGTCAGTTTCAGGTCAGTTTTACCAATACAAATAAAATTCAAACAAATAAAAAGTATATTGTCTCATGATGAGATGTATGTAATCATGCCCCTTAGGTCAGTTTAAATTTACAGAGGGAGTTACACTCTGTATAACCCTTGCTGCAATCTGGATTCTCCTCTTGTTTCAACTGCACCTCCTCCCCTTCTGCCCCCCAAATAACAAAACAAAATACCTCCAACATTCAGACAACATACTGCCATTAGATGGTGTTCTCATTGCTGGAGCTGGACATTGAACATTCATTTTACTTTAAAAAATGTTGTATATAAATGCGGCGTCTTGTTCTGGGAACAATCTCTCCCCTCCTCTCATCTGTAAATCTTCGTGAATGGAATCCACTTGTTTTGTTTAATTCCTCTCCAAAGTGAAGCTAACGGGCTCATATCAAAAATATGTATATTTGTTGTATTCTTTTGCATAGAGTTAAAGTAATTGTATCCCTTTGTTGAAGACTTTATTTACCTTCAAATATTTACTCCGAAATGCAACATTTTTATTAATGAAATAAAATAAAAGCATCAGTTTGGGGAAAAAACAGATTGTACACAACAAGGTGCTACATGCTTCAACTTTCTAGCATGCTTGCAAAGGTCAGCTAAAGTTCAGGGAGGGATAAATGATTGCTAGTTTGAGGGGGTCCATGGTAAGCCTTGTTCTTTTTTTGCACTGAGTTGATGGGTTCACAGCGGTGGCTGAATTTTGATAGATTGGCAGACACTGAAAGGAAATGCTAAATCTGCCACAGGGACTCTCACTTCTTTTTCTAGGGGCAAAGGGTAAGAGACAAGGGGTACTGTTCAAGGGCAGGACATCATATGACCCGATCAACAATGCTACCAGTGTTGTTTGTTTGGAGCATTGCCTTGTTGTACCTGGCTTCTTAACAAAAGACCTTACCAGCAGGGTGGGCTATCAAAATAAACATGAAAGGTTCAGGGGTTGACGCTAGTCCTTTGTGTATGTAAATTTACAGCTCTCTGGGGTCTCACTGTAAATGAGAAGGCCTGTCTCTGTTTTGTTTCCTGGTAAAATACTTTTAATAAATAAATCAAAGACTATGAAACATTAACTATTTCTCACCAAAATGGAAAGAGCAAGATCAGGCAGGTTTTTTTTAAACGGTGTCCCCAGACATAACTTTTTAAAAAGAAAAGAGTTGTGATCTTCTAAATACCCAAACCAAGTTATATTGGAAATCTTGAACACACACACACACACACACACACACCCCTCTCCCAGGTTTCCTTTGAGTTTTACACAATGCTAAGGCATTAAATAGAAAACCTCAGGTTTTTATACATCTCTTTTCAGACAAAATAATTAATCAAGCTGAAGGCCACATTTCAGAAAGTTTAGTTGTGCCAATGTGCATGCAAAATGTATGCACACCTAGACAGCCAGTTAGCACCTGCAGTTGGAAAGGTTTCATCCATAAACTGGGTAACTGTGCACACATGGTTAATTAGGTGCATTTGCCTGTTCTACTAACCAGATTGTGTGCACAGTTGTGGTAATTGTATATGTCTACATGATTTTTCTTTTCAATCTGGCCCCAAATGTTTTTGATTTAAGTTCCTTTGTCTTGTGATCACTTAAGAAAATAATCTATGATTCCAGGTAACATACTAAAATGCTAAGTGAAAAGTGTTGGCAAGGGAATCTGAAACCATGTGAAACTAACCAGTTTTCAGGTTTTGTTACAAACTCATAATTTACACCAGTAGTTACTCAGATTTGCAATCCATATGGAAGCATTGATCTAGCGTTCAATTAATATAGGTTGATTTATAGCATTGAACGGAAATTGGTCAAAATTTGTGGCTTCATTGAGTCTCTAAAGAAGAAACCAGGTGATACTTGGTTATTTGACAGATTTTGGTGTTTGGTGTGAAGTCAGAATTCAGAATGGAATATGGTGGGAGGTTGAGCTTACAGAACTTCCCACCTTACCCGACTGTGTTACAGATGCATTAAAATTATAACAATGATTTCCATGCTAGCCAATTGCAATCAAACCCATTGGTTTAGTCTAAGGGCTGGTCCACACTAGGAGGGGTGGGGGATCGATCTAAGATACGCAACTTCAGCTACGTGAATAACGTAGCTGAAGTCGAATATCTTAGATCAATTTCAAAAGTACTTACCGCTGGTCCACACCGCAGAAGGCAGGCTCCCCCATCGACTCCGCTTACTCCTCGCGTGGAGCTGGAGTTCCGGAGTCGACGGGGAGCGGCTCTGGGATCGATTTATCATGTCTAGATGAAACGCGATAAATCGATCCAAGAACATCGATCGCTACCCACCGAATCGGGCGGGTAGTGTGAATGTTGCCTAACATTGTAAAGGTTATTTATCTTCCTACAACACTCCAAGAGGCATAAGAAATGCCTTTCATTTTGATTGTTGCTCATAAGGCAAACTCGCACAACATCCTAGATTCAAACACTGCGTAACTTTTGGTTAATTTAGCTTTGTTTCCATTTTGGGAATTACACAGCTAACTTCACTTTGCAGGGATTTTTTTCGTAGCAAGGAGCAGGGCCCAGAGCACGCTACCTCTCACAGAACAGATCCAAGAGAGATTTCTTGAAAGGCTACACCCAGCCTGGGTCCAGCAGCACAAATGAGGACACACATAGGTGAGCTCTGTTTACTGGGATAATTGAGAACTGGAGAAGGACAAGAAGGTGAGTCAGAAAGTGTTCTACATGAAGAAATGACAAATGACTCACTGTAGTTGGAAGCAGATAACTTCCCCCATTTCTCTCCATGAGTAGACAAAGCTCTTGAGTAGAAATATTATGTATAACATTGGAGCCAAAAGTGATATGTAAATAAATCAAAAAACCCCCAAACTACTAAACTCACCCTCATATCTTTACATGTTGCATATCTGCTCTGTACTGTAGCTAGTGAGTGCAATGCATTTTGGGCAGGGATTTTTAATAAATTATTTAGGGGGAATTTCAGAGGTTATTCTAATCTGATATATATTTTGGTTTATTTTAATTTAAATTCAAGAAACGAAGTTGGATTTCAGTTGAACATGCATTTGTACAGTCAGTTCACTTGCTGCAGTTACCAAATCTGTCGAGCTTTTGTCTGATCATTCACTGAG
Organism: Chelydra serpentina; assembly: GCA_037349315.1. Lineage (NCBI taxonomy): Eukaryota > Metazoa > Chordata > Testudines > Chelydridae > Chelydra > Chelydra serpentina. The sequence continues at coordinate 21,096,152 of JBAIAC010000026.1, read as the reverse complement.
ATATACTGAGAGCTCTTATCTCAAAGTTTTATATTTGGATCCAGATACTTTATCCAGATCACTATATTTCATTGAATGATTTTGTGCACAGTACAGCAGCTCTGTCATGCACAATGTAATTGGCAGCTATAATTCATGTATTATTTCAGAATTAACCTCAGTGATTAAAAAAAGTCACAAATATGATTAACAAACCATGGGTGAAATCCTGCATCCTTTGAAGTCAATGCGACTTTTGGCATTTACCTCAATGGAGTCATGATTTTATCCTCTGTGAATACTTTTCAATGCTGTATCTTATGTTGTGGGCTTGTTGGATCCCTAGAGGCTTCTGCATGCTCAGATAGGGCCAGGACCATCTGTACTTGACTCAGGAAGGAGAACACCTTTGTTTTGATATGCACCTCAATGCAATGATTTATAGCTTTGTCACCTTGAGACTGTGTTACTGCAGTGTGCTCCACATGGGCCTACAACACTCAGAAACTTCAGCTGGTGCAGAATGTGGCTAACTCACACTCTAGCATCACTCTCATTTCCCTCCAAGATCTTATTAATGGTAGAGCCACCTATCTTTACCCATTTGCTTCATTTTCCCGTTTGTTGGGAGAGCTGTACGATATTCTGCTCTGTGATTGGTGCAATAAACTATGAGCTGCTGCTTGATAATGTAGAGCTCCTTCAGTCAAGCCAGCTCATTGATTGAACTAACAGTCCAATGTCATCAGAACCCATTAGGCTTAACTCACAAACCAGTGCACCTTGCCTTATCACAATAATGTTAAAGAAATTCATGAACCACTAAACTTTGACATTGTTAAAATCATGAATAATTTTTCAAAGGAAAGAAATTGATGATCTGGTTTTAGTACACTCTTTCCATGGGTGCTACCTCCTAATAACGGTACTTCTATAAGCGCAGAGCCAAAGGTCAATATATTTTTCCTTGCTTCCAATGCATTGGTGGATAAATATATCCTGAGGTAATAAAATCTTCTGGCTAGTCATTCCGGAATACCTGGAGTATTTGTACATTCCAAGAAGATTCAATATTGTTTCAATCAGGAGGGAGAAACAGATTTAAATTGAGTGACTCTGATAAGCTTGACAAAAAGAAACATTTTATGTTGGCTAGTAGAACAAATATACTAGCCTGATTTTCATTGTGATATAAGTGTACTGAGAGATAAAAGGGCATAATTTATTACATTTTAGCCATTTGAGCGAAAGATGATATAACTGACTTTCACCAGTTCTTTGTGGTCAGTCACAAATTTCCTGGTCCCCCATGATGGCACAATTAAGAACTTACTAGTCCAATTCAGAGGTGATGACAATTATGGTGTAAGTTGGAATTTGAAATGTTGCCCCCCCCCCCCAGTAGTACAACGTCCCCTCCAGATGGGAAAGCTTGTATTGGCACAAGGTGTTCACTACCACATTACAGCCAAGAGAACGATTGCCAGCCAGTGCACCTCAAAAGCAGATGGCACAGGCCTGAGATGGGGCTTGGCCAGAGCACCTGGGAGGAGTGTGGGTTCAGTGCATAGCACACCCTATGCAGGCAGATAGACCCCAGACTGTATTTTAATTGGTGCCCTCTCCTGGTGTGGACCTTTGTAAACTGCACAGTCCTCCCCATGGGGTGAAGCCTCCTGGTGTACAGCTCGCCTGTGCTTGCAAGGGTGAATCAAGTTCAGTGAACATACGCGGGAACCATTTGTATGCTGAAAGGTGGGCTGTAATGATTATAGTAGGACAAGAAATCACCATGAAAATGTAAGATAAAGAGCCAGTGGTGCTTTATTTTATAACTTCCTGTACTTTCTTCTAGTTATTTCTCCTGTAACAATCCTAGCTTTCCACCCCTTTGGCATGTAGGTTACACTGACTTGCATTCACTGGACCAGATGGTACATATTCCACTTCCAAGCAGCAACTTGGCCCCCTTCTACTTCTAGTGAAATTCACCTGAGGGAACCCCCATTTGCCCTCTTTAGCAGATTATGCCTGGGGAAGGCAGCTTGATTTTTTGCAGATAGCTCCATAGGCCCCCTGTTTGCCTTGTGCACTGCAACACTTTCTGGAAGGACTTTTCACTGCAAGAGGCCCTTTTCTAGGGTGTGTTTAGATGGTCTGAATCAGACCCATTTACCAAGATATGATTTACTCTTCTACTTAGGTTACCTCTGAACCTGCCTCTCTAAATGTACCTTTCAAAACACCTCCCCAGATTAAGAAGGTCAAAGTCTAAGAGGTGTTTTGTGAGAGGGAGAGTAGCTCATTGGAAGCCTGAATGCTGAGCACATGGGTTGTGATATCTCATTAACAGAAACATTATGACATGTGTCCTTTTTAATTATTAATTTTTACGGGGTGGCCATCTTTACATGACAGCAGAGAGACACCCACTTTTAATTAACTGTGAATCCATTCTTTTAAAAAGTGGTCCTAACTGATACGTAAATAGCTTCATTGGGATTGGGAATTGATACTGTAAACAGCACATTAGAGTTCTTTCTAGTAAAGCCACTGAAGTTTACTTTTGTCACATTATTGTTACACGTTTTCAGCCACAGCACTGGAGAAAACACTAAATCATGTCCAAAAAGTCCCCTGCGAATAGATATGGCATAATATCACAGAGTTTTAATTCTTTGCATGACATTTTTGGAACATTTTGAATAATAACCAAGGATCACCTAGATGTTCCTAATCCAGAAACCCAGGTAAAATTGCTTACTTGCAGAGTCCCTAGACGTTAACATTGTGATGAGACCATAATACACAAAGTACAATGATGTAACAGAAAGATCTGCACCTGTCTTCAGTGTTAAGTTTAGCTACTGTGTAATATGTATTTCACTTTAATTGTTGTTCTATTCAAATGCATTAGGATTAAAATTTCCTTGGACAGTCATAATCCTTGATTCAAACTGACATCCCCTTCTATTGTTTTGTTATAAATGCCACACAAGAGTTTCCTCTACAGGAGTCTCTTAACTATGTATAATCTAGTTTTGGACTAAGATGCTAATACTTTGGAGTCATTCAAATACGTGTCTATTCAGATGTAAGCTTTTAAAGTAGGCGTCAAACATAGTTTTCTGGCTCATCATAAATTATATTTCTTTTTATTTCCCTTTCAATATTTCTTGTAATTCAACAAGAGCCTTTGTGAGATGTTTGGAATTTGTTTAGACAATCCTGAGACCCACTGTTTGAAGACATGACAACTAAGACCTCCATTCTGTGCACATATAATGGGCCCACCATTATCTGTCTCTGGTAAATTCTGTTCTCCACCCAAACTGTAATAAGAATAGGGTGAAGAATTCTTTCTTTGCATTACTCCCAAGGGAGAAACTTCTGTAGCAAATTGACTTCTTGTATCTACAAAAACAGCATGGCAAGATACCGTACATGGTAATTGTATGCAGTGTTCAAAATATTTTAAATGAACTTGTTCTTACAAAGAAATAAGTTATGAAGTTAACTTTTACTTGTGTGTGAATAATTAAACTATTGTCACTACTCTAAATTATCATCCATTGTTAACTTACATCATTAAATCTCGCCTCTTTGCTAAAGAATAATGAAAAATACACTTAATTAACAGTTATTGCAAGCTCCAGGCCATTGATAACACAGTTCTCAGACTGAATTTCACAAGTGTGTTTTGTACTTGACTTGAAATTACTTGCTTTATACCAAACCCCTGCTTGGTGATATGGGCATAACAAATTTTGTATCAGAAGAACAAATTCCCCTAGTAAATTATGTCACTATTGGTTAAAATTAGGTTGCTATAAGCAAACAACACCAGTGTTATTTTTTTTTTCAATGCAGAGGGTGGAGTTATGGTCGGAATCTGCTGCTTTAGTTCCTTTGAAAGGCCTAAGCTATCTGCAAAATCTGACAAAATCCCACCTTCTCTGCCTTTTAGCTTCATTGTAGCAGTTCATCCGATGATTTTGGGGAGGTTTTGTAACAGCTCCCTGAGGAACAAGCCAGAGTTTTCAAGAAGATGACTGTTGTTAATTTCCTTGTTGTTTCGATTAAGGAGGTGATAGATTTTTTTTTTCCTTGGATATTGTTAAAGAGGCTTGCCAGCACTGTAAAGAATGTGCTGCATTCTTCAGATGAAATAAGGCCAATCAGTGGAATAATGAGGAAAGTAATATCTCCCCAGAGAGTCTGATTGGGTTTTCATCAAATCAGCCAACCTTTTCCAGTCATTTACACCAACGTTCACTCCATGCAGGGTGTTATGCTGTCTCAGATCCTTTCCGCTTTTTAAATCCCTGGTGATTATTACTGATAACTGAATAATTGGGATGAAGTCAGTTTATGTATATTGTATATGTTCTCTATTTTAAAATTAATTATTTTGGTCTGATATTTTTAAAAATATATTTTAAATGTCTTTCCTATTCTGGAAGCAATTCGAAAGAGGAAAGGGATATGCCAGGGCTCTAGAGGATTTATCCCTTTCTGACAGTGCATGCCCTTTTTATTTTTAATGTGTGGGGTTGTCTCCCATGGACTGAAGCTTATTTAGCACTAGGTCTACCATCCTGTGACAAGAGACCCAATTCTTGTTGTAATTAGAGACTGACACATTTATTTTTATTTATGCATTAATTTGGCTCTCCAAGATAAACCTCTAAAATGAGCCATTTAATTTACCAGGGAGTCCGGGAGAACAACAGTTACCAGGATGTTCCATTATTTCACATTTTTTTTCAATCAAAATCACAGTATAAAATGTATGTACAGCACCTTGCTGTAGACAGACACAATTGCGCACGCATGTACATGCATCTATTGTGCACAAGAACTTTAAATATTGATAATTCTAGACTGGACTGCTATGCCACTTTTGCCCCTCTGCCTTGCTGATGGTTTCCAATTGCACCTGTGCAAATCAATAATCTTTACTGACCAATATTAAAATAATATGTAGATTTAAAGGGCTAGATCTTCCAATGGTATAAATCAGCATAAATCCACTGAATTCAAGGGAGGTGTGCCAATTTACAGCAGCTGATCATCTGGTTTGGTATGTGTCGCTTAGTGTATATGTAAACGTATGGCAAATGACTTGCTCACCGGGGCTACACTCACGCAGGACTAATCAGCCATTTCCTATGAACCCATGATTTCTTTGCCAGCACCAGGATAGTAGCACAAAAACGACAGGATGGAAGAGAGCTGTGCTACTTAAATGCATCTATATACTGAATGTTGGCACTCTTACTGTATGGCTGGCAATTGCATACATTGCTACACAATGTATTCTGAATACATTTATTTTTCTTCTGAGATGGTAGTCACTATATGCAGGACGTGTAGAGTAGCTGGAAATCCAGCATCCTATCCAAGCTAGCTTCCTTCTATGGACGAAAGAGTCAGAGACAGTGTGGAATCGTTATACACAAACACATTTATGGCATATTTGACAAGCTCCTGGACCACATCAGGCATGATCTGATTACATCACTAAAATTAATGTGCTCTTTGGATATTTCACACAGCGATCTGGGAGGCATTTATTTCCTGCATTGGGGGAAACATGTTTAGCATGTGAAAGTTTTCAAAATTAACTGAGTTCCATTCACACCAGTCCTCCCACACTGCTCAGCAAATGATTCAAAGCCTTCAGCGTGATTTCATCTGTGCAGGCTCTAATCCACTTACTTAATGAAATACATAATTAACATATTATAATTGCAGTAAAGATGGTTTTGACAGAAATCATTTCCCGTATCTAATACCGTGGTAATTTAATCTGTTCCCCACTCCCTAACACGACCCTCCGTGATTAAGTTTCATAAGAATTTTTTTGATTGATTGATTCATCTGACGTGCCTGGGCCCTGCTAAAGGAGTGTCTGTCAGTTTACAGAGCGCCACGTGATGTTGTGGCAGATGGTTGTGGAGAGGCTCTTTGCGCTGTCTCCCTGTGTGGTCGTTTTTTTGTGTTTTTTTTTTCCCTTCTAAATGCCCTGATAATCCAAATACAGCTAGCCTGATCCACTAAATCACTACATGTTTTTATATGCTGTCTTTTTAGTTCTGTGTATGGTTATTAAACTGGGGAAGGCAGGATGTGTTAAACTAGGAGGTCTAAATCCTAATGCTGACATTCACTTCCACAATAAAACAACCCACACAGATACTTTTCATTTGATTTTTCTTTCTGTTTGTTTTCAACACAATCTCTCTAGTCTGTCATTCATCCACAGGCAGTTACTTGAGTTGAAAGGGCCAGCAAGCCAAGCCATATAGACCTTCTCAGCTAAAATATCACTTGTTACCTGCAGGAATGTATAGGAGGTATTATCAACCACTGGCTTTTCAAGTCAGACTCGAACTGCTGCTCTCTTCATATGGGGCAGGAGGTAATGTGCTGCAAAGGGGCTGTGGCAAATGATCACGTCCTTTCCAGGGACTGAAACCCTATACCTTTTTTTCATACTGTCTGTCTCGAGGAGGTTATGGCCTGATGGCATTGTAAAAAAAATGACTATCACTAAAGTGAAGGCATGTTGCATGACTTCCAATGAAATGTTTGAGAATACAGTGCATCCTCCCCTCTAAAGAATTCTTCAAGCGATAGTTTGCAATGTTGTCGTTGTTGTTAGGGCTCTCACAATAACATTCTCCTCATGCAGCTCCTTCAAAAGCAGGCTGCAAGCAGCTAGCCAGTCCTCAAACACCCCAGCGTGGGAGCCAAGTGTGGTACTGTCCAAATTTACAGTTGAAGAAAATGGGACAGAGGGGCTGAGTGACCTGACCCATAGCCACTAGTGACTCATTGCCAGAGTTGAGATTAGAAGCTCGGGGCTCCCATCATGTGCTAAATGCTTTAAAGCATCACACTCTCCTGTGGAGTCAGACACTTGCATCATCTAGTTTTGTCTGTCCCAGGAGTAGCATTCTGTCATCAGTAACTAAAATGTGCCTGTGCACCTGAGAACAGTGGCAACATTTGCTCCTTACCTGCCTCTTGCTTTTCACAAAATATTTGCATGCAGGTTTAATGAAAAGGTAACATGAATACTCAGCGATAATACAGCAGTTCTCAGCGATACCCCACAAAACACCTAACAAAGATGGTTATACATTATTATCCCCACTTTACAAAAGGGGAAATGAGGCACAGAAAGCACCCCAGTGAGTTAATGGTTGGGCCAGTCCACTGCAGAAAAAGTAAATCCACTGTAGTCCACGTAAATCAGGAAAATGTTTGTTTCCAGTTTTGTTGCATTATTTGATTATTTCATTTAGTGCACTCATTCTCAAGCTGTGGGGTCGGGACCCCGTTTTAATGGGGTCACTAGGGCCAGTGTTAGACTCGCTGGACCTTGCGGGGTGAAGCCAGAGCCTGAATGCTTTAGCCCGATGCAGGAGGGCTCAGGCTTTATCCCCCCTTTCTGCCTAGTGTCATGTAGTAATTTTTGTTGTCAGATGGGGGTCATGGTGCAATGAACTTTGAGAACCGCTGGCACAGAACATCAACAGCCAGCAGGTGGGGGAAACGCAACCCTGGAGAATTCCCTCTGCATGGAATTCCCATAGAAGCTCCTACGTCCCCCACCACTCATGGCCTGTTGAGTAGGTGGTGCACCAAGGACAATGGGCACGTGGCTGGGATGTTACTGTGCCCAGGATTTCCCCAGCCTACAGGGACTGGCTGTGGTCACAAAGTACATACTTCCCTCTATGCTTGGGAGGAGCCCAGCAGCTGACAGCTGCATGGGTGGGGGAAAGGAAGGGATAAGATGTACCCCCCCCCCCCGACCTCGCCTGCCATCTTCCTTAGCTGCACCCAAATATAGCTCAGATGCAGCCCAGGATTTGGGCCCATATGGTGGTCATAATGCATCAAAGTGAATATTTAAAACTAAGGATAAGCCTGAACTCGACCCCCCACATCTCTAAACAGTGGGGAATTTTGGATTTGGACTAAAAGTCCCTGACTGAGATTTGCCTTTATAAGGGACAGCCAGAACAGCAGCTACCAATCTCCTACCACCCAGCTCTGGGGCCATTCAGATCTGGATCAAATTCTGAACCTCACTATAGCCTGTTTAAAGGCCAGCCTGGACCACCAATGCTGAACATCACTGGAGTCTATGACTCAGGCCCCTCTCTGATAAAGAGTGATTTATTTTAGTCCAGTAATTTTTGGCACATTAAAACCAACCTACGTTTGACTGTGTCACATCTATGACCTGAATGGCAGGGAATACTTGAAAGCACTCCATCTTTTGTGGAATGCAGTAGATGAAATGTGACAATGTAAAATGCAATGCGTTAATTCTTCTACATCTGTGCTTTGACTACAGCATGCCCTACTGTGTTTGTTTGTAGACTCGATCACTGACTTGTATACTAGTGGTGTTGTGTTCATATAAGAACCTGAGCCAAGATTATCCTGTAGTACGTGAAGACTTTCCACTCCATAGCTAAGTCTCTCCCATGAATGTGCTGATCTGTGCCCTTGCTACTGACTTGGAGAAATGTACAGTACTATTCACAAAGACTCTGCCATTCCAATTGTAATGTGAAGTACTTGCCAATGAGCAGCTACAGCACAGAATGCAAGACAAATTAAGAGCAGGAGTTTATGTGAAAGGAGAGGAGCAAGCTTAAAAGAAATCAATGCGAATGGTCGGTTGTTTTATACACTCTCACAAACCCACACAACATACCCCCATCTCCTTCTGCAAACCCGCACTGAGTTCAAGAAGGTGCATGCATGTGCGTGCATGCGTGTGTGTGTGTGTGCACGCGCACACACACATACACACAGAGTGATGCACCACAATTCCCACCTCCAAGTCATTGAACTTGAGTCAGATTTCTTTTGCCTGGGAGTGGGAGATGGAGCGGGCGGCTCCTTTGTGAGTGGCAAGTGTACATGAACACCACCACATCAACTGCCAATATGTTATGAGGCCTTGGTAACAATCTGGAGTCTCTGGGGAGCTCTGCTGCAGTTCAAGTGAGTATCAGACAGAGAGAAAACAATTTCTGGTGCCAATAATGCAGCACAGATGAAAAATGTTTTAATATTTGAAGCTGCTTTATGGCAGAAGCAATGACAGTGATGGAGTCAATGTCAGCTTTTTTCCTTTAAATGTCATCTTTCGTCTATGAGTTTTTTCTGCTCTGGAGGCATGCAAGCCTGATGCTGACTGTTTGCAACCATTGATCATTGATTTTATTCTAAATGGAAGCTTGCCAGAAGACTAGAAATTCTGGAATTTATTAGGATTTCTTTAAGAGGCACTTTAGCTCAACAGTTCTCATTACTGTCTTTACAATGTTACTTATTTTTCTTTTTATGTCATATGATTTGTAAAGGGTTAGTACTCAGAGAACAATATACGATTAAACCATTGTGCATGCTGGAGTTGCCAGCTTAGGGGAAAAAAGCATTCTTACGAGAGCTAAGTATGTATTTGAGTATTAAACAGCAACTAATGTCTGTTTCAGAAGCAAAAGTGCTATTTTGAAATTTGTAGACATAGATTTTGATTAAACTGCAGTTCAATTGCAGCTTTGATTAAATAAGGTCACTCTTAAATTAATAACTCTTAAATACATAAATAAAAAGGCTAAACCATCTTTATATTTTGACATTTGGTACATAAACATCGTACTGTATGTACCAAATGCCAGAATATAATGAAAGTTTGTACTGTTAAACTAATACTACTGATGGGCAAAAATGTCTTAGACTCTAATAGCATTTCAATGTATTTATTTACAGTGACATTATTCTGAACAGGCCAACAAGGAGTGGGTTAAGGCTTTATTACATATTAACATTTAACATATTTGTGTGCTTATGTATAGGTGATTATTCTTCATTTGGTTAAAAAGAATCCATTTACGATTATACAGTAGGCTAAATGTTTTCAGTTTCTGATGTGTTTCCATTGGCACAAGACTAGTTCAAACAGGTACGTTAGCTCTTGGCTGAGATGTCTGACATTCAAGCTTTATTATAGAGCAATGTATCCAGGGAATGTGAATTATAGTTAGTATCAACCTTGGCCTACTAAAAGCATCATTCAGCCTAGTTGATTATGGAATTTACTCTGGGGTTTGGGCCTGAAGATCCATCTACTGAACTGATATTGTTTATTTGTGTAGTCACAAATACGTTGCAGCCCAGACAAAGGAAAAAGCATAGAGGAAAATATGCTAGCTGAAGAAAGATGACCAGAGAAATACATAAGAGTAAAGAGCCAGAAGTGAAGTTTATTGTCACTGTTTAGATAAAACTAATTCTGGCAAACCCTTTAAGAAACCATCAAGTGCAGCACTTGAAGTGTTTTTTTGTGTGTGTTTTTTTTAAACTTTCCAGAAAATGAACTGATCATCTTGGAAGCTGTAGACTGAGTTTCCGGTGTACCAGGAAATCATATCCCATTGATCAGGCTGCTTTTAATGTTTGTAGAATATTAACTGTCATAGTCTGCAATAGCATAGTCTGTATAGCATACTGCCTGAACTGTAACTGGGGGAACATCAGAATATTCTCTGCTTGCCTCACCACCATCCACTTTTCACAGGCAATATCCTCACATACCTCATATTTGTTAACAGGTGTGTTTCTGTGTCTGCACTGCTGACGCTAAGGTAATAAAAATGGCATATTTCCTTGTTATTGCTGGATAACTCTGTTTACTTCTGTATAAATTGCTGACAGAAAGCCCATTTAAAGTTGTTCTACAATCAATGATCTGTTATTTCTGGCAACATTTTATACATTCTCATACAAGATCCTATACTTTGACTAAGTGGGAAATACTGAATATATACTCCATGAATGTTCATGTAGCCATGTTCCTGAGAGCACCATTTAAAGTTCACTGGTACTAGGAATGTCTAAGACCACAAAGAAAGACATTATTTGCACCCATAGCTCATGCACTTTTGGAAGAAAAATCTTTAGCAATATATCATCAAATGCCTGAAAGTTTAAAATTTGAACTATCATTTGAAAAGTAGCCATACATTTGTCCTAAAAAACAATTGGGGCTTTACATTACAATTTTAGTACTTGTGCACTAGAGCATCCCATAAAAATGGGTAAAATATTGAGCTTTGAAATTGTTGTATAATGCACATTGCAGCAACCTTCATTATTATTATTACAACAGCACCTGGAGTCTCCAATTGAGATCAGGGGCACATTGTGCTACATTCAGTAAATACACATAATAGGAGACAGTTCCTGCACCAAAGAGTTTACAATCTCAGCTAGACCAGGCAGAGCAGAAACAGTGATGCAGAAAGATGAAATGACTTTCCCATAGTCACACACTCTCTCGGGACTAGCACTGAGGTCTCATGAATGTCATTCTAGTGGCCTATCCAGTAGACCACATTGTATCTCTAACATCGGCCTGCTCATGTATTTTATGTACTTCTAGAATTCCGCATTAGCGACCTCGCTTCATTTACTGATTTTTGGCTCTCCTATCACTGAGTCTGTGTAGTGATATGGAGATGGGTTAGCATGCTAACCTCCACAGAAGAAGGGCATCAGTGATCCTCTCCAGCTGACTGAGAAATAACATACATACGCCATGAAGAGCGTTTGAGACAATCCTCTATGGTATTATTTGTTACTATTTGATAGATGTTTACTGGGCTGTAGTAGGTGAAATGAGCCAGTGGCATCACACTTGTTACTGAAAGCTATCTGAGCATAGAGGCCAAGAACTGTGGGCCTGATCCTCTGCCCATTGAGGTCAAAGTTCCCATTGACTTTCAGTATCGTGGGATCAAGCCCTGATCGAAAAGTGAACCCTGAATCATCTCTTTACATGCAGGCATGGCGCTTCTAAGGTAAGTCTGGGGCACATTATCACGGTAGTGCGGGGATACTTGCACAGCCATGCCTTGTACTGTATTTATTCTGGGCAAGACTATCACTTCATGAACTGCCAACATAAGGGGCTCAAGATGTGGCTAGAGCAGCACTGGAGATTGTGATCCAGTCCCATTGTTGCTCTGAGTAGGGAGTAAACTAAATGGGTCTATACTCAGTGCAGCAAACATTCTCTTATGCCACTGGGTGCAAGGGTCAGCCCACTCCCTCCTGCCCTGCCCTGCCCACCCACTTATGTGAGACTGTGCATGTATGGGGCTGCATCTCACCCATGATGTGAATGGCAGTAGGGTGCACGACCATGCTCGCCAAGCCCCTGCCTGGTCCTAAATGAAGAAAAAATTTCCGCTTCCAGTGTTTATAATCTGGTAACTTTCGCTTAAAACAAAATCGTTAATTGCTATTTCTTTTATAAATGGCTTATGTATTACGGCATAATTTAATTTAATACAGCAAAGTATTATAGTCACCATAACAGTTTTACATTTCTAGTTTTCATAGTGCTGGTTCTATAAAACATCTACAATCTGTATCCCTTCCACCTAATAACAATAAAATGCCTCCATTCACATTTGCAATGTAAACTAGGGCAAGCTCATGTTTGTAGCTTTCAAGCCCCCTGGAATTTCATGGGCTTAACACCTTCCGATGGAGCTGACCCTACTGACGTTATGTTCCACTATGAAGGCTAGCTAGTTAGGACAGTGCCAATTGTCAGGCAATAGCACAGCTCAGCGTTGAGGGCAGGGGGAATTGGGGTGGTGGTGTGGGAAGATGAAGAAATTTTGGAAGGAACAGAGTGAGTTTCAGCAAAGTTAGGCTGGCCTGGAAAAAGAGAGAAAAATACCTAGATATGAAAGGATTGTCTGGATAGAAGAAAAAGATACTTCAGTGTGAAGGATTGTTTGGATAGAAGAGACAGAAAACCAGCATTTAGAAAGACGGAGATCAGGCAAGCAAAATGAAGAGGAATGATCATTAGAAGTTAAACAAGAGACATTCTCAAGAAATGTGTGTATTACAAAAAATTCCAGGAAAGGTGAGGGAACAACAGATGTTTTATAATGCAACTCATTTTCATATCACAATATAAGCTACAGTATCAGGTTTTGTTGCATTGAGAAGAAGTCCTGTTAAAAAAAACAGCATCGCTTTTTAAGTTTAACACTTAAAATATAAATATCTGCAACTTTTGGGAAAGGGGTCAAAGTAATTATTTACTTATTTTAGTTTTAAAAATCTGCAAAGTAACTTAAAATAACTTTGTATCAATAAATGCAATAATTTACAAATCAACAAAAATAGAACATGAGAACAGATGATCTCTGCTTATTAACTATCACACTTTTCCTATTTTTGCAACACTCAGTTAAAAAGTGACCAAAATATATAGTAGGCGTCCTATTTGTTTCAGTTTTCCCCATCCTGAACCTGAACTCAGCTAAATGAATATCTTGCCATAATGTAATGATTTGTGACCTAGCACCCTTGTGAATAACCTTGTTCTGGAACACCCACTTAAGGTACTGTGAAATATAAACTACCACCATATAGTTGCCTGCCACAGAGCATCAGAAATTTACAGGCATTCTTAATCAATACACTGGAGGAAAAGATTAATTCATATTATCTGTCATATTCATGTACAATAAATGCAAATATTTATCAAGGATAAGCTCACAAACCCCATTCATAAAGGAATGAAAAATGCTCAGATAAATTTTTCAGGACTGTTTTGAACATAGCTGGGTCAAATTTTCAACCGGGTCTTCCAAAATGTGTTGGCAGACTTTGCAAAAGCACCAGTTTAAAGAAACAAAACCCAACATTTGTATGGAGAAGGCAAAACACACATTTTTGTAAGCAAACAAGTCTTTCTCACAAGTACATGAATACTCACATTATCTTAATAGGCAATTGTGTGGATGAGTTTCCCTTTAGATGTGAAAATACATGTTTTCATACGCTGGTTTCACTTGTAAATCTGACAGCCCATTTTTGGAGACACCTTTTGTAATTTGGCCTAAAATCTAATAACTTTTTGCTGCATTCACTGGCTTTTTGTGTTTTTAATCATGAATCACTCCTTATCTGTAAACCAATCATATTTGCCAACTGGATTGCTTGTGAAGACCTCTTATTGTAATTAGCAGGCCTCAGCTGAAGAATAAACAAACATTCTAACAAACTACTATGACATAAAGGTTGATTTTTCAGTTACTCAATCACTACTACTGTGAATATGGGAAATTTTGAATTAAATGCCTCTGAGATTTTAATGATCTCAGTCAATAATGTTTTGATTAAAGCTACTGAAACGTTTTTTTTTTTCTTTAACAGAGCATGAGTACACCAACTAAAGGGAAATATAGTATTGTGGAAAAGATTTGTTACAATGATATAGACCCAGGCAATGTTAAGAACTGGACTGTACCATTGTGGACTGTACCAAGGAAAAGAGTGGATTATTTACCAAGGCTGCTGAAAACAGAGCACGATTCAGAATAGTCATTATGATAAGTCTGAACACACGACAGAGCTCCATAGGGTTAGACTTCTGATTGTAAGGTCATGACTTATACCAGTGACAAAACCACAGTTCTCTCATCTTAATGTTTGAGGTGACACTTACAAACTTCCAAATATTTCAGCAGACATATTGGGAGGTCTAGGTGGTGCAATGGGTTGACTGACAAGCTTTTCTTTTCAAAAGACTTGGGTTTGAAATCTGGCTGAGATCACAAGTGAACTGTTGGAGGTCTGCAACTCGTCTTTGCTCCTAGTGATTTTCATCCACAAACATTCATGCCTTACCCAGGTTCATTCAGAACTTGGGCGATAATCAATTCTGTATATCTCAATCGGTGTTAGTATGAAAGCTGTATATAGACAGTTGTATAGCTGCTATACTTGATTGTAGCTGGTAGTATCCTTTACTTACAATTTATACTAAATTTTGAAAAATGTGACCACACACGTGCACACGCGCACACACACCCACCCCTTTATTGGTCAAAATATCTGGAAAATATGTCTTGTAAAGTGAGTTATTGTGAGTCTATTAAGAAATAGAAGCTTACTACAAGTGTCCCAGTTGACATTTCTTCAGGTTGAAAAGAAGACGTTTTCAAGCTAAAAGTGACCTGAGAAGCAAGTTTTCAGATGTTCATATATCAGACAGTGTCGCTCTTCATACTCTTTAAACCACGACATGCAACTGTCCTAATCTTATCTGTACGCTTAAGAGAGTGGAATGGCCAAAACATGATAAATCAAATACCCAAAAAACTGTTGCATTTGCAAAGAAGTCCCTTACTTGGATTTAAAAATAGAGGCATGACTGCTTCTCATCTTAATGGTGTCCAGCCTCCTTAACCTTCTTGCATCACCCCACTTTCCAGACCCTTAATGTTTGTTTTCACAGGTGAAAATAAGGCCTCTAGAGATTAGACTCACAGTGGGTCAGAAAACTGGGCTCCAATAACAGATGGGCTCATTCCTAAAATATTAAACAAAACTAAAATTGATCTGATCTGAAAATGGAATTACGTGGCTAGACTGAAATCTGGCTGGAGCAAGGAAGGCAGAGAAAAGAGCATATTTATTCAGTGAAGGGAACAGCAAACTGCTAAAAAGATAGGTGTGTCCTTGACACATTATTTGGAAATCTTTTCTTCTTTCACCTCCACAGCTGCACCAAGGAAAGTGCAAAATCCTTCACATCTGGGCTAGTTTTCTAGAGAGCGGACATTTCTTCCAACCCCGCATTTAACTCTAGTGCAACTCTGTGCAGATCACCACCAAACTGTCATTGTTATGCTGATGACTTGCAGATCTACCTCTCCTCTCCTGACTTGTCTACTTTTATCCTTCTGGTAGCTCCTAATGGATGTCCAGCTGTTGGATTAAGCTCATCATGGTCAAAGCAGAGCTTTCCCCCATCCTCTTTTTCAAATCACTGGACAGAACATCATCCTCCCTGTCACTCATAAGCTAGGAATATTTTGTGTCTCAGATCTCTCTTTAAATCCTCACAGCCAGGTTGTGGCTAAATCTTGCTGCTTTGTCCCCCATAACATTTCTGAAATCTCATTCTTTCCTTCTGTCCACACAGCTAAACCTCTTTGCCAGGCCCTCATAATTGTGTGTTTCATGTGCTGCAATCTCCTCCAGTCTTGCCAAATCCTATTCTACCCCACTTGTGTCTATTCAAAATGTTGCTGCAAAAGATCATTTTCCTGGCTCCTCACTTCAACCACCTCACCTCTCGCATTACATCCCTCCTTGGACTTCATCTTTCTACCACTTCAAAAATAAATGACTTTTCTTCTCATTTAAGGCTCCTAGGCCCATTCCCACCCTACGTATTGTCTCTGATACACCATCTACATGTTAACCCTTGCCATAGCTCTACAAATTATGCCCATTTTCATTGCCCATTAAAAAAATTCCAAGAAGCATCTTTGCACTTGCAAAACTCGCGGTTTTGCCTGTGGCAAAATTTTTGCATCTTCATGCTAGAAAGCTGTGTTTGTTGGTACAAATAGGGACAGCTCCTCTGGATCAAATTCATGAACACTCTTGAAATTCTCAGCTTTCACTCAGGAATACAAAAGAAATATCAGTGGCTTTGCCCAGCTCTCCTTAAAGGAATGAGCTGCAAAATAATGCAAGAAAAAGGGACAACAATATTACGAAGGAGGCTACTAAGTATGCAAAGGAAAACGCTATAAATATTTTGGTTGAAACACCAGAGACGTTAAAAATAAAAGTTCAATGGAAATAAAGGCAGTCAGATGGTTATATTATGTTGCTATAAAATTCAAGAGCTGTTAGAAAAGGAAGATCAGGATTTGGTTTAAAAATGACAGGGCTGTATGAATGTAATATTTATGATTGATATAAATGTTAATTGTTCTGATATTTATTGGGATGACAGTTATTAGGAAATGAAGTAGTGATAAGTGATTGTCATGAGGTTTGAGGCCAGGGGGCATTTTAGCTACACACACACCCCCAATTTTTTTTGTATGCTTATCAGAGGCTCATTTGCATGATCTTACACCTTGAATACTTAAATCTGGCTGAAAACCTTTCTTGGAGAATTCTGGTCCTTCCCCCTTCTGGTGAGGTGAGAAATACCATGTTACTGAAATACTTTGCCCCCCGCTCTCTTTCAGAGTGTATGCAGCCTAGGATAGGCAAGAAGTACCCTCCAGATATTATTTGCATACATAATTGTCCCAGATGATAGATTTACAGACACAATTCATTAGGATAATGCACATGTCAGTCAAACCAGCATCTTAAGGGCTAGTCTACACTAACCCCCCAATTCGAACTAAGGGTATGTCTATACTTACGCGTCCTGTCGGAGGCGCGCGATCGATGTTCTGGGTTCGATTTATCGCGTCTTGTCAAGACGCGATAAATCGAACCAGGAAGTGCTCCGCCGTCGACGCTGGTACTCCAGCTCGACGAACGGAGTAGGCGGAGTCGACGGGGGAGCCTGCGCGCCGTGTGTGGATCCCGGGTAAGTGCTTTTTCATTCGAACTAAGGTACTTCGACTTCAGCTACGTTATTCACGTAGCTGAAGTTGCGTACCTTAGTTCGATAGGGGGGGGTAGTGTAGACCTAGCCTTAGATACACAACTTCAGCTACGTGAATAAGGTAGCTGAAGTCGAACTATCTTAGTTCGAATGAAAAGGTACTTACCCAGGGTCCACACGCGACGCGCAGGCTCCCCCGTCGACTCCGCCTACTCCGTTCGTCGAGATGGATTACCAGCGTCAACGGGGGAGCACTTCCTGGTTCGATTTATCGCGTCTAGGCAAGACGCGATAAATCGAACCCAGAAGATCGATCCAGCGCCTCCGATCTATCCGGTAAGTGTAGACTAGCCCTAACTTTGGTGTTGTTTCCTCTAGCACTTTAAGTGTGATTTGTAAGGCTCTTTACCCAGCCTTCAATTATGTGTACACAATTTTGCATCACCAATAAATGGTGGGCTCTGTTCTTTGCAGGCAGAAATGTTAGTATTTAAACAGCAAATTACTTGATTTCTGTGCACAATCAGGCCACAGAGGACCAAATTTTAAAAAGTATCCACTGAATTTGGGTGCCTACATTTACTGTGGCCAAAAATAAGTCCTGGGTACCCAAATGGAAGCAGTAGGTGTTCAGCAATTCTAAAAATAAGGCCATAGATGCCTGAGGTGGGCTGATCACAACCCAGTCTTGTTGCTCTATACAGCTTTTTGCTGCGTGTAGAAATCAAATAGTTTAGCAAAATAAAAAATGCTGAAGAAATGATATATATTATGCACCATTCTTATTTCTCCTTCTTTTAATCTTTATTTAGCTATGTCTACATTAAAAGGCAAATGATTAGAACACCACACCCATTTAATCCCTCGGCACTGGTCAAATGGAGGTGAACTTTTTTGCAAATCCTGTTCCCAGTTATGCAGCAGTCATTGCCATTCATTATCATTAGCTAAACCAGTTCCCTGGGGGATGCTCCAGTGAAGTGTTTGTCCTAGTTAAGCATTGATTAAGTGGAGTATGTTGTATAGTGAAGGTTGTATATAAAGTCTCAGAACAGGTAAACGTGGCAGGGAACATTTGTGTGGCTATTTAACTTAAAATATTAGGGTGATGTATAATTGCAACAGCTGATATTGTTGAAAAATTATTGGAAAAGGTTGCAGTAGGAAAGCCACCACTGTTCCGCTAAGAACTGTGGGCTGGAACTGCCAAAGATCAGATCTCAAACAAGCTGTAACAGCAGCATTCTATGCTCAGTTCTCTTTAGCAGAGAATGATATCAAGACAGGCTATGGCGCAACACTTTTGATTTCATGTTCCCAATGTGTATATTTGGGAGTTGGATATAATCAACTCCACCATAAATCATTAAGGAAAAATGTGTAAGAACCAGTGAAACAGCGCTGTCAGCAAAGGTCTGAGGGTTGGAAGGAACTGTAGAGCAAGAGGAGCTGCTGGGGTAGAGGAGAAAGGACACAGCAGCTTGTACCCTAATGGCTGAAAGAAAAGGAATCAGATTCGTTCAGAGGCACTGAGGGAAAGGAAAGATGGGATTGAGAAGGACAGGGAACAGATCTAGTTGTGTTGGAAATAGGAAGCCCCTGAAGGTCCATTAAACTTTCAGATAAGCATGCAAGCTTTGGAGGGCTTATCTCAAATAAATTTCTGCGTCTTTTAAATGTTGTTTGCCCACCACTTTCACATAGGGACTCTCTCTCCACCCCTCCCGTCTCTGAATTCTTTGTCTAGAATCCCTCCATTCCCTTCCCTCTCTCTTTCTCCATTCTCTAGCCCCTTTCCATTTTCTCTCTTTCCCTTTCCCTCATTCTGCTCTTTGCCTTCCCCTACTCCTTTCCTCTTTTCATACTCCATTTATTTCCCCCTGCCCTTTTCGTGGGACTTAATGCTTGGAAAGTGCTTTGAGTTCCTGCTGTGGAAGAAGTGCAGAGTATTACCATTAAAACCACATGGAAATGGAGGTTGGTAGCTTTCAGTAGCTGAGCTGTAGAACAGATCTGGAGTACTGTGCATGCCATGCTGTCAGGTCAATTCTTGCTACTTGACAGCTTGAATTTTAATATCAAACTTTGCACTGCAGATTTGGTTTAATTTTATTCTTCTCTGTGCCACTATGATAAAGTTAGTCTAGCTGTAGCTAATAATTATGAATATGAAGAACCAACCCAGAATGGCAAGCCAATGATCCAGAGAATTTCTGTTCATCGCATAACCTCCAAATTGTTAACAAATTTCTCTTTGATAACAGCATGTTTTCTTTCACACAGGTAAGATGACATAACATAACCCCTGGCGTTTGGAGCGAACGTGGTTTTTTCAGATGGATTAGTTCAGGTAAGCAGATCTCATTCAAATATTTAACAGATTGCTCATAAATCAGACATTCATGGGAAGCTGGTAATTCTGAAGTGATCATAATACTTCACAAATGCAGATACTTCAGAGGGTACATAACTCACTGAAAACGGAAATGGTGGGTTTGACAAATGTTTCATTGATGTGTGTGCCTTACCATCAAAAGATGAACAATGAGTCTGTATGTTTCATAAAATACATTCCCTATTTATTTTAACTCCTCTTTAAAAGTATTTGGCATCTTTTAGATTATTGCTTACTTATCTTTTTGTTGCAATTGATCTTGAGTCAACAAAATTTTCTCAACAAAACATTTTACAACTGTACATTTCTGTAATCAATGAGTTTTTTCAGTGTATCCTTTTATTCCAGTATTCTTTCGTCATCTTGGAGCAGACACTAGCCAGGTATTTGCTATTTGACCACAGAAATGGGCTTGGCTCAGATTACTTGAATTTGCACCTATAAATCATGGCAATTTTTTTAAAGGTTAAAAATAGTTTACTTGAATAATTCCCCAGCATATTTTTTCTTGACTCTGTAGTTCCTGGTTTGGGTTAGGACTAGTAAGAGAAGCACCAAATATTGGTGGATAGTCTGTACCAGAAGGGTTTCCCTCATGGTTTAGGAGCTGCAAGACATAGCTGATGTAGCTTGGATCATGTTTGAATAACAGGTAAAGCCCCCTTCTGGGGCACCCTGATCCCCAAGGGTAGTGGAGCCCTTACTCCACTCTTAGGCACTTGCTGAGTCCCCCTTTAGGTGCCTCCACCCCTCAAGGTTTGTCTGAGTGGTGGGGCTGGAGCATAATGTCAAGGCCTGGTTTACTGCCTGGGAGGCCAGAAGCGCTTCCTTCCAGCTAGTTGGAGTCCCTGCAGACTCGATCCCCAGCCATCCCTGGGCTCCTGATGGTGGGGAGGCCTATGGGGCTCAGCTGGTTTTCTGTCCACACTGGCTCGGTGTCTGTGTTGTGGAGCTGCGAGAGTGGGTTGGTGTTTGACAGAGAATCAAAGTGGCCACCTCCCCTTCTACGGCAGAGAGTGACTCTCAGGCTGGGTCTCCAGCAGCTTGATTCCCTGCAACCAGCTCTCTCCTTGGCCATATAGTCTCTGCCAGGCTCAGCTCACATGGCCCAGCCATGTGTAGGCTCTCAGGGGTCACCCAGGCATGCCAGTGAGGTTCCTGACCCAGCCCCTATAGGCTGTGTGTGTTGTTGGATTTAATGTGAGGGTGCTGGGCAGTGTTGGTGGCCTCTGGCATACAGGAGGTCAGACTAGATGATCTGACCTTTTGGCTTTAAACTCTATGTGTGTCCCTCCAGCACAGGTCAAGCTGGCATTCTCAGATGCAATCCCAGTCTCTGTCTGCATGCTGATCTCTGAGGGAGCTGCTTCTCTGAAGTCCCTGAGCTGGAAAGGGGACTACATAAGTATTTGAACTTTTGGGTGCTCAATGAAAGGAAATCTTTGATCCTTGTGAAGTTCACCCATCACTAATGAACAGCAGCCTCAAATGGTCCAAGCTAGACCTAGATAGACAGTTCACAAGCATTTTTACAGTGCATCTAGCCCTTTTCTTCTGTTGTGAATTGTCTCTGAACAGACCATGACTTGTTAGCTACATGCAACTGTTCAAATATATTTTGCAAACAAATTTCAGTCTGCAGGTTTCATGTCATTTCATGTTCCCTTGTTATATGAATGTAGGTGAAATTCAGCCCTGTGCAACGAGACAGGACAAGGTGCTCCTTAAATCACGCTCAAGCCCTCAAAATAGGCTCTATGTAGGACTAACATGGTGCATAGGCCTGTTGCTAACCCTATGCCCAGAGGTGAATTTAATCATGTGGTAATGTCTTTCTTCCTTAATTGGGGACCTAACCTTTAATAAACTAATCGTACTTCCTGCTGAAATGGATTGTGTTTAGTCATGATACAAATTGCAGTTTATGATTAAACAAATCTTGGTAACATGATTGTTTACAAAAAGTAAACAGAGATGTGAGCACAGCTGAAGTTAAATTCCATCTCAAACTTACTGAGCTGTTCATAACTGATTTCCCCCATATTTACTCATCTTTAGTCTAAACGAGTAGAACTAAAGAATTCTAACCTGCAGTAGGGCATAGGTAGCATACGTGCTTACAGTAAGCATTGGTTCCCTCTCCTGGTTTTTTCCATCACTCTAACCTTATGTCTCCTGCTAAAATGACTAGAAGCCTCCATTATGTTGTCTGAGCAGTGGTATTTTGAAATAATCCAGATATGCAGGTGCAACTAATGAGGACAATAACATGGGAGAGCATTTATGGATTTTAAAAACACTTTAGAATTAACCTGTCCTGGCTTTGACAGATGAAACCTGAAGACAAATAATTTGTTTGTCTTTTGAATAAATGCATTTTAAAAAAAAGAAAATCTAAATATAATGCACGAGGGAGGGTTGTACTGATTTGAGAGGAGGGTAAACTGATCTGATCTTGATTATAGGTGCTTTATGCTGCTACTTTGAAACAAATAAACAAAATGTTAATGTGAGGGCAGGGAGTGGCTTTTAGCAGCTTAGCCCATGGGGAGAAAAATGTAACAGACAGAGCTGGGGAATGTTTGAATTGTCTTGATTGTGTAAGATTTATGGGCTTTGTGGGGAACAGAGGGCCACTTTACTTTCTACCTACTCTTGCTGTCTGTAGAGCTGGGGGAGGGAAAGCAGCTAGAAGCAGCCTTCTCCAAATGTTTCCTGGAGCAGTGGCTAGAGTCAAAAGCCATTTTGTTTGTCTCTTGTTTGACTAAGCAATCAGGTCATGCTGAATCTGTGACATTCCAGTCACTTCTACAGCAGAAGGCTTTGTAAAACATGTGCTGTGAGATTGCAAAAATGTGCTCATCCCACAATCTGAATGCTGCTACGACTGAAAAACGTATAACAATACATGTAAATTACTGACAAATGTCAGCCGGATAGTCTCCCAGACTGGGGGGGAGGGCGGGGGGGAAGAGGGTGGAAGCTATACATTTCCCACAACCAGTCCCTCAGGCAAAAGATTGAGCAAATACAGCAGATGTGGTGCAATAAACCAAGATTATGGCACTTCACTTCCCAAGTGTGGCCTTAGGCACAGGCTAAGTAGGCAGTTACCTAGACACTATATTTAAAGGGACACTAGAATAACATGGGCAGCCATGGTCACTCACTAGTACTCCACTTCTGAACATCTCTTCTGTGGCTGCAGAGCTTCACTTCCATCTGTATTCCACCCTGGGTTTGGTGCAGCTTCTGCATATGAACTGGATACCTTTTGTGTCTTACGTCTTGTCTACACTGGGATTTTAGCCAAGGGTGTTGTGCACCAGTGCCAACCATTCATGGAGACCAGTGCTGCTTATTTCAGTTTCAAACCAATGTACATCATGCTGCACTGCTGTAAACCAGATCTACACTAGGGGTTTGCCCCAGTGCAAGTACAATGGTGGCTAAAAAGGGGGAATTTTAGGGTGAAAGAACTCCAAGCCTGGCCCCGAGGACAAGTTAGATAGTAGAAGCTGCCTGGCAGAAATTGCTAGAGCCCTTATTGAAACACAAACATCTGTAATAATAGCAGAAGGTAAACAAAAATACTAACCAACTAAATGTGTTTGTGCACAAAGGATCACTTTTTCCTGATGTGAAAGTCCCTGTTAGAAATAATTTGAATAGGAGGTACACTGTATAGCTTTACATTGTGTATTTAGCTATTGATATTTACATTGGGGCTCAAATTTGAGGAAAAGATCTTACTATGAGAACATTTAGTCCTCAACACTGTTATCATTTTGCTTTCAAATAAATGGTTCCAATCTCAGATACGTGCACATACATGTTTTTGGGTGCTTTTCAACATGAAATGTATTGAATCCCCAAAGTCCAGAAAATGTCGCTGTTCAGTACTACCTGAATCTCATTAAACCCACGCTGTTAAAATAAATACAAAGTACTTGGTTTGAAAATAACCAAACTAAGCAGGGAAAACATAAATCACATCCCCCTCCCTTACTGCTGTTTTCCTCAGTATATTCTCCCATAATGCTTCAGTGATAGCTGACAGTTGGATACAGCACAAGACCCTGCTGGACAACTGTCAGGTTTGCTGAAGGATATTAAAGAGAACTTGATCATGTGTCAGCTCTCTTCAAAATACACTCACAATGGGAAAGTGATATATCTGTCAAAGCAAGGACTTCAGCATTTGGCAGAACAGGCCATTTCCACAAACAAAACTGTCCAATTACATTAGGGGGCATGAACTTCAGGTGTGTATGCCAGGGACAGAAAGATCTGTAGCCACACATCACAGAGACTGTCTCCTTAAACCATATGGTTGGATGCAGGCTGAATCCCAAACATAGTTTCTTTATTCTTCATAGATTAAGAGTTAATTTAGAACTATCAGAAACATAAATCACAGCTTTGAACTTCTACATTAACTTTTTTTGATGTCAGTCAAGGCTGCCAAGAATTCATTTTGGGAGAGAGTGGAAAATTTATGGGGTTTGATTAGATGATTAAGGACCAAACTATGGCACAGTTAATGCTTGTTTTGTTTCTTAAATGCTTTTAAGAATGCTAGTGTGAGTTTTGATTAAATATCATCATTGGTTGGGAAACAAATTATGCCTGACACAATAACAGCAAAGACTTTTTCCTGGAAATATGTTATAGTTGAGTTGAGGTCTTTCTTGTCTCTTTCAAAAAAAATGCAGGCATTTGGTGGGAGTGAGCTTTCAAGTTAAAACTGTTTGTTTCACGTACAGTATGTTTCTGTGGATAACGAAATTCGAGGAAGCCATCAGATTTTATGGCTGAGGGTGGAAACTGTTTTGGTCACATTGTCTGTGCCAAAATGCTCATTTTTGTGTACATGAAATAGAAAATGTCATCAGTGTGTAAAGGTAAAATCCTGCAGTTTAATATAGTGTCCATGGAGACCTTGACTTGGGACAATTTGCAAAGAATATGCTCGTTTTAAGGAAACACACTCCATTGTAAAGTGGGTGCTGCTGGCTTTATTTGATTGTGTACAATGTTGTTAAGGAGCTGTAAACATTTATTTAACCCTTTAAATAAATTGCATTAGGAAACGGAGAGGAAAACAAAATACAAACATCCTTTTGTTCAGAGTGGAGATGTGAAAAACACAATATTAAGGTGAAGCCCAGCTAAACATCTGGGCCAAATTCTACATTGATTTACATCCTGTGCAATCCAACTGAATGCTATTTTTTTGAAATGGTGACTCTTAAAACTACTATTCTCTCTAGCCGTCCCAATTCCCAGAAGCAAAATGCTCCCAGTTAACAGACCTAGTCCTGCTTTGTCCTCCTCCTCTGAAATGGAGCATTCCACTCTAATGTTTGCAGTTCGTGTTGGACAAGGTATATCTTCTTCACTTCCTCTCTTCCAGTTACTACAGGTTTGTCTACATGGTGCACTAGAAGGGTGTAAATTCAAACAGTACGACATTAACACTCACCAGGGAACTTTTAGAAACACCATCAGGAGCCACAAGGGCCCCTTAGTGTGCACCATGTTAGTGCACATTAGAATTTGCACCCTTCATTGTGCAGACAAGCCCTTAGTTTCCCAAACTTTAGCACATTGACCCCCTTTCAGGAATAGGAAACCAGTTGTGTCACCCCACCATGTGCTGTAAAAGCACTACATATACATCTTCTATGCCGCCACACAACTCCCACTTCTCCCCTCAGCTATGGCTTCACTCCATTCCCCATCAGGAAATACTGGTTTCGATCTTCAAAGGCTTTGTCTTTGCTGCCAAAAAAGCATGTTTTCACAGCAGTTAACCATACATTGCCCATAAGTCCGCTCTTCTGGGACTACTTTCAATATTCCAAACTTCTGAGCTGCTTCAATAGCCACCATTTAAACCAACCAACCAGCTGGTGGCTTTATTTTTTGGTCATGCTGTGTGCTGTAACTGATCAACTGTTTGAGGAATAGGGAGTTATCTGTATAGAGACCTTCACTAGGGACTCAATCATACGGCTGTCTGCTCATCTGCACAGGAGAGTGAGGGGGCATAAGAAACCCCTTTAACCATCTGTGTAGGCTCCTTGCATCACTAGAGTTGTGGGGTAGGGGAGGAGAGCGTAGCTGCATTCTTGTGCAGATAGGTAGAGTGGGTGGTACAGGCAGCAAGTAGGTGGAAAGAAAAATAAGATGTGACAGCAAAAGGGCATGTGCAAATTCCTGGTGGCCAGGGAAGGAGTAGAGTTCAGACTGAGATTGAGACCCAGTCTGGTTCCTGGCCTGACCCTCAGACAGCACAGTTACGTGATGCTCCTTATGTGGGCTGGAAAGCAGGGCTACAATCTGGACTTACATGTACGACTTTCTGAAGTCAAACGTTTCCTCCCGTAAAATCCAAACAAACAAAACAGACAAAGTTTCTTGCTTTCACTGAAATGCTGAATTTTTCAGCAAAATTTCACTGCCCTGGGGCGTGGGCAATAGTCAAACCTGGTCCAGCAGCAGGTTTAATATCTCACAAACCATCAACTGTAATAACTGGTGCTTAAATAGATGGGAATCTCCTCTTTCCATTGGTATTTTGTTTTGTTTCTAGCCCGGCTGTATCACAAGATATCATGTAAGACCCTCAAACTACAACATTATTATGCATGAAAAAGCTATTTTAGGTCAAGTTAGTGATTTGTAATATACCCTGATTATAATTTTCCTATGACTTCAAGGACTGAACAATTGGCCTCATATGGAATCATGGCTTTATAGATGGATGGAAACAAACTACAGGAACTATAACAAACCTTTGTATTGTTTGCTATTTGTGTACAGCACCATATATAGCACATACAGAGCGCATGCTAGGGTTGTGTGGTACAGGTATAAATGTTTTTAGTGCTTATTTGAGATGAATTGTATATCACATGACTTTAGAAGTGATGTTTTATATGGCCTTCTGAAACTCATGCCGATAAACCTTTTTAACTACACGGCACTAGCATGTATTCCCTCTCTCACTCATCTTTCTGTTTGTACAGTATGCATGACAATAGAGGAGTTATTTACACTTCCAGTACAATTTTAACTTTGCAATAACCTCAGTTGATATGATGGCTATGTGGAACATTCAGAGTTACAAGTACGCAAGCCTTCTCGGATTTCAGCTGGTGGAGTCGCTCAATCAGTTGGCAGCTCACTTGCCTGAAAATGCTACAGGATCTGAAATTCTAGTTCCCCTCTGCCTTCCCTCCATAAATTAATCTCTCAATTGGCAAGCACACTATACCCATTTATTTAATGAGCTGTGTGGTGGCCTATCCCGGTTCTTAGAAAATATCATGCAGCATTTGATGCCCAGCTTGCAACCAATGCTAAAGACCCACCATGTGAGAGAGCTCATGGACAAGTGCTGTTTTAGTTGAGAGAAGAATGTAAAACATTATGGGTAGTATCGCTTAGAATCTTTACCAGGCTTTTTGCTGGAGCTGAAAGACTCTTGGGCTAACCGTCTTGGAGTCAATGGATTTCACCCAGGTTTACCCTGATGTGAGAGCAGAATTGGATCCTTTGTTTGGGAATGCTGGGTTGACACATTCTAATGATACCACAACAGTGTTCTGTGAAATCATTGTTCCCCAGGCCCAATTTACTGACCAGCATATCTGATTATTTAATGAGAGGTGATTCCCTACTTAAGGCTAATCAACTAGCAAGCATCAAAGGGGAGGGGGTGTTAGACATTTATACATATAACAAAAATATCCAAAAATATAATAGTTAATATTAAAAAAATGGAGAGGTTTGGAATAGATATACAGTCTCAGGTATCAGGGCTTAAGCCAATCTCTAACTATTTGGGCTAGGACAAGACAGTCCTTTATGAGGACAGGGTATCCCACATCAGCCTATTGTGTGGTTTCTTGCACATTTCTCTGAAACTTCTGTTGCTGGACATTATCAGACTGGACTAGACAGATCACGGGACTGATCCTGTTTGGAAATTCATATATTCCTTCAGGACAATGCCTAACATTTCTTATACATCCAAGGCTACATGTGTTTGAGCCGAAGTCCATTAAAGTAATGGAAAGCCTCCCATTGACTTTAATGGAATTTAGATCAGGC
Source organism: Chelydra serpentina (assembly GCA_037349315.1). NCBI lineage: Eukaryota > Metazoa > Chordata > Testudines > Chelydridae > Chelydra > Chelydra serpentina. The sequence continues at coordinate 21,068,169 of JBAIAC010000026.1, read as the reverse complement.
CCTGAAAGCACAATTCACAGTATAATAACTTTCCTACAAGATGTGTTTTTTATAATTCTTGCAAAGTTTTGTTTTGTTTTTAAATAATTAAAATTGCATTCAAATGTTCACAATATGCAATAAAACCAAGCAGAAACAAACAAGAATGATCAGAGACTGTTTGTGAGTTGGTGATAGTTGGTATGAACTTGCATGGTAGTATCAGTGCCTGATCTAGACTGTGCATAGCACTATAATAGTAATGTTAGAGAGATTAGAACTCCACTTGCCCTTAGGCAGATCTATCAGACAGATCTGAGTCTCTAAAGTTTAGCGTCTAAACCATATATTCAGAATGGAAAAGCAGGGAGAAGGAGGAAAAGGAAATCAAGTGTACTCATGTTTGTTGAACATGAGTACTCATGTCTTTTTAAAGATCTGAAATGCACAGAATCATTAGGTACCAGGAATACCGGGACAAACAATTATACCGGGGGTGAGATTCCATACTGCACTTCTTAGGGGATGTCTACACTTCAGCTGGGAGTGTGCTGGAGCTAGCGCACTAAAAATAGTAGTGTAGCAGTAGTGTAGCATGGGTGGTGGCTCGGGCTGGCCTCCTGTGTACATACCCAGGGAGTCTGGGTAGGTTTGTACTCAGGTGGATTGGCTAGCCAGAGCTGCCACCCATGATAACCCCAGCTACACTGCTATTTTAGTGTGCTATCTCCAGCAGAGTAGCAAATGTCTGTCTACCCTTGTTGGGGCACAGCACAGAACTTGCAGCCCACAAGAAAGGGGCTTTAAGACATATCTTTGCTCCTGGTCATGGGCTACTTTGGGGGCTGAAGAGGCCTATGGTACAATTTAGACACTCTGGGGTGGGCTGTCTTTGTTACAGCAGTCTTTTGCGGTTTTCCTATGAGCTGAAACATTGCCTGGAATAGGCACAATACTGAGTGGTGTGGCCCTGCCCTGGACACAGACCTCTTCCTGCCACAGACCCACCTCCACCCCCTCTATGTCCCTGTACTGGGATTTATGTGGGGTGGGGGTCCTCAGAGAACAGCTAGCTGTCTTCTGCAGTGCCTCAGAAAGAACTGGGGCTTTCAGAGACCCTTTACATTGCTCTAGCCCTTTTCTCAGTGTAAAGGGTCCAGAATGGGGGTGAAGATTTCATGCAATGAATACAATAGATCTTACAGGCAATTTTCCCTTTATTGAGCAGTCACTGCTACACCCATGAATCCAGTGCTTAAAACCAAAGCAATATCCCTAAGTTTTAGATTTAAGCCCACAACTCTGAGAAATAGTTACCTCCTACAATGTAGGTTATGATCATAACTGTGAAAGCTTGGAAAAATTTGCTTGGCAAGCAAACATGCTTAAAAAAATTCAAAGCACTGAGTGTTTAATTAGCTTAATTTACTTCCTGTTACTTTAAAATATGCCCATTTGAGCTTGACATTACAGTATTTCAAGAGGCTCCTGCTCTGATACTGCATCACAGCAATGTTGAAGCAAGAAGTGCTGTATTTTAAAGTGGCAACTCTAAAAATTACTGTTCTCCTTTTGCCCGCCTCAACTCCCAGCAGCAAAATCCCAACCCGATTAGCAAACTGATTTATTTTACATAAAAATAGTAATCTCCCTTTTGCTCTTCTCCTCCCAGTTGGTGAATTTCACTTGACATTTGCAATTGTATCTGGATGCTGTACTATGAGTTCTTCACTTCCCTTCTTAAACTTGGGTAGTGTTGCTGGGTGCTGTTAAATACACCGGACCCTCGCTAGAACACAGGCTTTGGGATCCATTCGTGGTACCGCATTAACGCGAGGGGGCGTGTTACCATGGATTCCAATTAAAGTAATTTATTTTGGGATCCATGGTCGCGACTGTGCTATTTCCGAATTCGCGCTATGTAGATGCGCGTTCTAGCGGGGGTCTCCTGTATCTGCTTCAGTACAGCTCAAAAGTGGGTGCAGTTTCATGATGGATGAAGTGATTCCTGTAGATCAGTGCTTCTCAACTGTGGTCCCCTGCTTCTTCAGGGAAAGCCCCTGGCGCTCTGGGCCAGTTTGTTGACCTGCCGTGTCCGCAGGTTCGGCCGGTTGCGGCTCCCACTGGCCACAATTCGCCGTTCCAGGCCAATGGGGGCTGCGGGATGCGGCGGACAGCACATCCCTCGGCCCGCGCAGCATCCCGCAGCCCCCATTGGCCTGGAGCAGCGAACCGCGGCCAGTGGGAGCCGCGACCAGCTGAACCTGCGGACGCGGCAGGTCAACAAAGTGGCCCAGCACGCCAGGGGCTTTCCCTGAAGAAGTGGTGGACCACAGTTGAGAACCACTGCTGTAGACAAATAACTTGTAAAGTTTTATTTTGTATCCTTCATGATGAAATATACTCTCATACTACCATCTTTATATATTTTAATTGTATAGTATAATCTTGTTATATTATTTCTATTGAACTCATTTATTTAAAACAATAATAATGATGTGACATTGCTCTTTCTCTCACAGCTACAGAATCTGTGGTAATCCTTAGTTAACAAATTAATTTAATTAAGTGAAAACAGGCCACAATACAGTTTTTGGGTCAGCTCTTCACACCTTTGCACCACCCTTGCATTGAGGCAGCCTCACCCCCCCGGTCAGATAAAGTCAAAGGAACCAGGTCTACTCTACTCAATCCTCCCTGACATTATTGGGAACCAAAGGTCTGTGAGTGCAATCTAGAGCTGGTGGAACAATCTCCAAAAGGCCGTTACCCTGAGACCAAACAGGCCCCAGGATTTAGGCAGCAGCAGAAGGTTGAAAGCCACCCATTTTTCACTCATGTGTGCAGAACATAGCTCCCATGCACCCACGGAGCTGGCCCTGTAGTTGCAATCGATGGAGCTAGTTTTCCTCTCACTTATATCGGAGTGAGTCAGGAGTAATTCCATTGAATTCAATATAGTTACCCCTGTATAAAACCAGTCTTACATCAGTATGAGGCCCAACATTTCTAAGCCTACAGGTGGTAGCCGTGGTGCTGAGAGTAACTCAATTTGTGACATCAGTGGAGTGGTAAATACAGCAATACTTTTCTCTATGGGTTCCAGGTGGCTTCAGCGAACCAAACCATTTTGTTCAGTTTACCGGGTTTTCCATCTTCTGATGTTGACTCAGAGTTTAAAGCTTGTGCAAAACCCGAAAAACTCCAAAACAATCTCAACAAACCTTGGCTAACCTAGTTAGTTTCCTAATGAAATGGGTGAGTTTTGTTGCTCCTTTGTCCAGAAGTTCTGAACCCTCAGGTAGCAATAGGGATTTGGAGGCCTTCCTTCTCCAAGGCTTCAGAGGGTGATTAGCAAGTTCCGTTCCTCATGGACTTTGTAAAGAATGACCTGTTGGTTTGGTCCCACCAAACTCAGTCTTCGGGGGGGACTGAAAATGGGGCCGGTGCCCCCCATTCTATAGCAAGGCTTTCTAGAGAAGTAGATGATTTGCTACCCCAATTTAACAGCAGGAGTGAAATCAATCCTGCTTCCACTGCAGCCAATGCTTTGCTGGATATTACCATAAGGTGAGGACTGAGATTGTCCCATGGCGATAGGTGATATACCTGATATAATGAAATTCTTCACATTACTGCCATGCAACCTTCATGACTCAGAGTGGACAAAAAAGGAAACATCTATAAATATTTTGTTAGTATCATATGCACCTCAGTTTACCTGTCTGATATTATTGGCTACGAGTTACATCAAAGAAGGCTGTAAAGGGAAAACCAGTAGGAAACCAAACGATGGCAAAGATAAAGTACTATCATAGGTAATACCAATGGTCCTTGGGGAAACAATAGGGAAGCTATTAATTGGGGAATACCCTAAACCTGGTTTCAATTAGGCTGATAAAGTTTACTCTTCTCAGGTGGACCCTAGGATCAAAGGAGGTGCTAAAATGCAGGCTAGGGAAGAAGGAAGTGTGGGGTGGAGAGAGAAGTGACTGAGCTTGTCAGCAGTTGCCCAAGAGAAAGAAACACAGAAACTGCAACAAGAGGGCATCCCTCAACCTAGGGATGGAGGTAACTGTGCTGAAGGGAATTTACAAAAGCTTGAAAGCAAAAATGATGGAGTAGGTAAGAGTTATGTGCATAAACCTTTTTCATTCTAACTCTTTGCTCTGCATGCTATGTACCTGTGGGTAAATAAATAATCCTTTGGTCTGAAGAAGCTGTTTTTGAATCACCGTAATCAGCTCCTTGGTCACAGACTCCTGGAGGGAAAAGCGCTTACAGGAAGCACACACAGTTGGGCCTGTTATATTGATATGGTTGGTAAACAGGGGGTTGCAGCCCAGAGAGTCAGTCTCAGAGTGGTTGGGCGATAAGGGTTCACCCTTGAGAGAGGGGAAGGAAGTCAGGCCTGTCACCAGAGGGAAGCACCTTACAGGGACTAAAAGTGGTCTAAAGCATAGCTCACCCTATAACCCCGACACTTGGACTGTAGTAAGGCTCGATGGCACATTGACCACAACAAGGGCAAGACCATGTCCTTGTGCTACATCTCAATAGGTGGAGGAGTGAGTAGGTAGCAGGCTCCCCTGAAGACTCTATGGACTGAAAGAGCAGTAGGCCTTAGGTTTGCATAAAACCTCTGTTCATCCCCTGACTGCCAGCCTGGCACAGAAAATGGGGATTGGGTCAGCCACCAGTCACCAAAGATGTTGGGGAGTAATGAAAAAGACCCTTTTTACACTCCTCCCCCAGATGATACCTAGAGGTCTGTGGAGAGGGGTTTGTGTGAGGGCTCCTGCAGCCAATTAGGTAGAGACGTGCTCCTTTGGGGTCGAGGGGAAGGAGGATGTATAGGGGAGAGTTAAAGGTCCCGAGTCAAACCAGGGCCGGCTGAAATTATCTGAGGTTTGTGAATCCCTAGAGAGAGTTGCTTTTACATCAAAACAACAAGATCTTCCTCTCCTTTTGAGGTGAAAGTTTTGCTCAGTATTAATCACACTGGAAATCAGGTTTCATCCTGCTTTGTTACTGGCTTAAGGGGAGAGAGAACTTGGAAAGTAGAAGAATTAAAGGGAACTTGATTGAGATATTTAAGACTATGAAATATGTAGTGAAAACTGATCAGTCGTTCCTCTTCATGGTATCTCACAGTACAGCAACAACTTGTCGCTTGATAAAATTAATGGCAGGTAAATTTAGAACAAATGAAAGGATCTGTTTCTTCACCCAGCATGTCACCTGCCTCTGGAATTCACTTGCACAGCAGGTCATAAGGACCAGAACTGTAGCAGGAAAAGAGCTGGATAAGTTTATGACCAAACAATACCATTCATAGTTATACTTGCAAAGATAAGTATAACCTAACCACAACTCAAGAACAGAGCCCAATATGAACTCTGAGCTGGCCAGTAAGGAAATTGATCCCATAGACAGCCCAAGGTGGCAGACAGTGTTATTGCTCTTGTACTCTTTAATTTTTTCTGGTTTTGTTATTTTTGTAGTTTGATGGCTTTCATTTTTACATACCCTTTAAAATAATAAAATGATAATTATTAACCAAATAGTCTGAGATTCGCCATGAAACTTCTACTTGCCAGAAAGTTTTTAGTTCCACCACAGCAAACAGCTGCATGAAAATTGAATATAGGGTGCTATAGATCAATGGGCACAACTGATTGCTGTTCCAAATGAAACAACGAAGCACAAAGACATGGAGAAATCAAATTGATGACCTGTAAAAGATAAGTTCCGATTAAGAAATACCAAGTTGATAGAAATTCCTGAAGGCAAGGAGACAAGGGATGATGAAATATTTTTGAGAGTGAATGATGACGCCATTTGGTATGGATGATTTTTGAGCTCCCTTTACAGTGTGTTAGAGCACATCAAATCCATGGCTGATCAGACAACACCTTGCATAATGCGTGTTAAGTCTGTATTCGAGTTTGTTTAGGCTGCAGTTCTGAATTGGCAGCCTGTATAGCCTATTCCCCTCAACAAGGAAGTGTCTTTGACACACAAAAATATCCTCACTGCATATAAACATATATCAGAGTATTCTTCAGTAATAACGTCTGTACTGCAGTATCACTAATTTGGACCATTGCTATAGAATTCCCCAGTGATGTTTTAATTAGGGTATTTTTGCCCTCTGTAAGCCAGTGCACTGCCTGTGCAGTATCAGGCACCAAATCAATATGCAAATCCTTACTTGTGTGATTAGTTCTTAGTCAAGCAAAAAGTCTGTTGACCTTCATAGCACTACTCATATGCATAAGACTCATCTGAGTAATGATATGCAGGATTGGGTCCTCTGTTTGTAAACTCATTGAGGGCAAGGTTCTTGTCCCCTCTTTGTTCTGTGCACACTTTTAACTCTCCAGAAGCCAAATGCAAAATGGGCCAAATTTTCAAAAAGTAGAGACTGAGGTTGGCTTGTCCATATGCACCCACATTTGTATTCACAGTGGATAATTGCACCAGCAAATGCCGAACTGCTTGTATAATTAAGTAAGTACAAATATGGGTTTCTTTTGTTATTTTACATGCTCCTACTTTTGAAAATGTAGGCTGGGGCTGATTCACTGCTGAGTTTCTCCAGGTGTACACCATGGTAACTGCATAGTGGAGTAACACCAGGGTGAATCTAGAGGAAGGCAGTGGTGTATCAGGCCTTGTGGGTCTTTCTCTTACAGAAGAGATGATGTTTCCAGAAGATTGGAGCCAAACTGTACCTGAACTTTGTGCACCCAAAGGATATTAGGAGATCCAGACCCATGGAAAGTTCATCTTTCCTGATGTGGATTTTCATTTGCTTTTTACTGTATGTTTTCTAAAAGTGCTGTCACTGTGTTTGTTCAACCGAGTATATATGATGTTATAATTGTTTTGTTTAGGACTGTAAATAGTATGTGTGATTAATCTTGTCCATGCTGGAAAGGTATTTGGGTTTCTTACCAGGCGGTATGTGTTTAAGGTTCTGCTTTATTTATGTGTAACAGAAGAGGACAAGTCCTGTAGTTGGGAGCACAGAAAAATGAGGGATGTGGACTAAAATCTGTTTTGTTTTTGGGTTTTTTAAGGGCAGAGAAAGACTGGTTTGGAAATTGGGCCAGAATTTTGAGCTCCTGCTGTGCTTCAGGTTGGGGTGAAGCTGCTAGTAGGGGCAGAGGACTGGAGATTGCTGGCGTCTGTCACACCCAGCTTGAGATAAGAAATAAACTGTACGGCGCAAGATGAGCAGGACCCAACCCTAAAGGCTATGGAGAGGGAGCCAGTGAGGGCTTGCTCACCCGAGTTTAAATCTTTTGTAAACATCTTGTCCCAGCAGTGGGACTGATACCATGACCCTAAGCTATCGAAGTTGCTGTTTTCAATAGATCCTAGCGGTTCCATTAATACCGCTAGATTATTCACACTGACTCGGTGGTCCTTATTTTATGTATTTATTTACTGTACTGCCTGAACAGTGGGTGTTGTGTTTTTTTTAAAAAAAGCCTTCTCCAAGAGAGCATCTACTTAAAATGCAATAATAAATTGTACCCCATTAGGGTTAATATAAACATAGCTACAGCCCAGCCATACTTTTGGGAAACACCGCTGTTCTATTTTATTTCAGTACTGCAGGAGTGTTTTGATCTCACTCCACACCAGCCTCACAAATCACTGGTGCAGTGCTCTCACTAACTTGTCTGTATTATGTTCATTTTCTGGGTGGCAATAAATATTAGAATAAAATAAACTAAAGACTGCTGGCTGGGGCTCTGTTAGCTATCTTTATGGTTTCCACGGCAGCTGAATGACAGCTCAGGCTGGAAGCAAGCGGCCCCTTTTCACCAAGTAAATTTAGCCTTGGGAAGGATGAACATCATCTAACTCTTGAGCTGTGATGGTTGATGCCAGTCAGTAAATCAGTCAGATTTTAATTATCGGACACATGACAGGGAGCAGTGACAGGCTGCAGTCCACTGGAGAGCATTCCTTCAAAGCAGCTTTAAAAACAGAACAGCACTTGAAGAGGAAAACCAAGTGAACAGAACACAGTCACAGCTGAACTGCAGGACATTAATAGCATGATGGAATTACCTTCCTCATAATTTTAACTGCTTGTTGGCTGTAGCCCTACAGAGGGAGTGGATCTAATGCAGCATTATTGGGAGGTTTTTCTGTTTTTTTTAAAGTCCTCTTCACAGAGACCTGTGGTTTTTAATAGTGTTTCACACAGTTCTTTGCATAAGCAGCTGTTAAGTGTAATGAAAGCAGTTACAGATTTATAATGCAGAAGAAGCGCCTAATTGGTTAGACGAAGTTGCATTTCTGACAGTGACCCCCTTATGAAAATTGGTAACATACCTTAAAATGACTTGAGTATATAAGAACTTTAGTACATATGATTGTTTTGCATTTTGATGATTAATTCTCAGATAATTAACTAAAAGCACCTTCCTGGAAGCCTCTTTAGATAATAAGGCCTCATGTTAGGAAAAGGTTTGGGGAATTTCACAAAATCTATTTGGAGAATCCACAGAATTTTTAAAAAATACTTTTGTAATTCCGTGTGTGTTTTGGGGTGAGAATGGGAGATGGCAGAATGGCAGCTGGATTATTGTCTGAAGAGTCTTCTAGGGAAGTGTTTTTTGAAAATCATCACTGAATTAATAATATGAATGTCGATGACAAACTAAAATAAATGCGATTAATTAATTAATAATATATCATAAAGTTCATAAAAACACACATTACCTTTTTAACTGAGCTCTCCATAATGAGTGAAGGGGAACCTGAATGTCTGTAATCTTAAAGCTGGTCAGATCTTTTTCTCACAGGGCATAGGTTCAAGTTGAAACTTTGGGCACACGCATACACTGGAGTCAATAGGAAGTCCTACATAAAGCTCAATAGCAGGACATGCTGTAAAATCTTTCATAAAGTCGGCATGTTGCTATTACAGCAGTCCATATTATGGAATCTTCAGGCACAATATAGCCCAGTTCAGTGCAGTGCTTAGAAAACATGACGCCTTGGAAACAAAAATAATGTTCAACTTAATCTCAGTGAAGATCAATAATTTTCCAATGGGTAACTCACAGAAAATACAAATGAGTCCTACATCAAAACCGGATTGCTCTTCTTCCATGAAAATAAATGCTTCTATCTTACTGACACAGAAATCACCTGGTGTCTGAAAATATATCCCATTTCTCAGTGGGAATCACACTATGCACTCGAACTGTGATTTGTGTTCGATGTTTTAGGCTCAAGCTTAAAAAATATTTTTAATTTAAAGACTTCTGTAGAGAAAGCTTTATAATAGGAACACAGGTTTCCAAAGGATATAAATACATCTCTCTGCATCCTTTCCTGTGGTTATCTTCGCAAATCTAAAAAAGCATCACATGTATATGTATATAGATGTTTGTATGGAAATTCCATAAATTAGCAAACATTCAGGTTTTGTTGTATTTTTCTACAAGAAACAGGTAGTGTTTCTTTATGTCTGTATTTTATAATTTATAAATAAATTCAACAAATACCAGCCAACTAGCTGAATAATGAGATAATCTGTAACTCTCTAAACCAGAACAGTATTTCTCTGTATTGGGTCATGACTGTGAAGTACTTAATTATTATTATTATTATTACTGTAATATCTAGGAGCTGTAGTGGTGGAGCAGGACCTTATTGTGCTAGGCACTACTTGCTGGTAGCATGTGGAGAGCTAGATTGTCACATGGACCCTCGTCCTGCACTATTAAAATCAATGGGAGCTTTCCTATTGATTTCAATGAGTGTGAGATCAAGCCCATGGTGCTGGCTCTTTACCTGGTTTCCAGCTGATAAACTGTATTGGAAGCTAATTAAAAATACATTAAATAGATTTCCCAGCTACTTCCCCAGCTAAACAATTGCTGCAGTTGCCCAAGGGACATTATTTGACTGCACATGGGAGTGGAGATGGTCTTTGTGACTAGGAAGCGGAGGTTGTCCAAGTGACCATAAATGGGAAGGGAAGTATTCGTGGCATAAATTTGTTAATATGTGGTTCAATCTATGAAAAAATTAACTTACATCAGTTGATAAGAGATAGATTGGACTAGAGTCGGGTTTCAAATACACCAGTTGTAAATGAGGTAGACATTAACTCCATGGAAGTCAATGGAGTTATTTTGGATTTACACCAGTGACATTTAGAGCTGAATCTGGACCATAGTATATTATCATAATAATATATTTTTCTACATTGTTTAGGTGTATAAATTTAGTTACACAGGTGAATTAAATAGCTGATTGTATTTTCTAAAGAAAACAGATTTTTAAGTAGAGTGCAATATATGACAGTGTTTTACAGTTATTAATGAATGTTACAGGAAATATAGTGCATAATCTACACCTTTTATGCTTTTTCATTTATAGATGAACAACAAGATATAGCTACAAACAAACAAAAAGAAATCACCTAACATTATATTTGATATAAAAACAAGGCTCAACAGATGCCACTTCTTCAAGGCAGTCCCTCCCACCATGAAACAAAGGAAAGTGTGTATCGAAAGATGAGAAAATAATGGACCAACACAAAACCAAGAGCCAGATCATCAGCTGGTATAAATTGGCATAGCTCCACTGAAATTTACACAATTTAGGAATTTGTCCCTGAGAATTTTTCCGGTTCTGAGAAAGCAATGGAACTGTAAGGCGATTCTATATCTTGTCAAAAGCTTGCATCCTGTCAATGTGAAAGGGTAGGAATTAAGATTTTGTGTTAAGAAAAATGTATGTAGTTTTCTATGGGAAACATTCCACACTGAATGGGAAATCGTACACTACCGGTCAGGGAAGAGATAAATAAAGTCTCTGATCACCCCACTCTCCAATCCCTTAAAGTATTTTCAAAGCATGGGTTTCAGCCTCACTGGCGGGCATCGGGGTTTGGGGCTTCAGCCCAGCGACTCCATTCTTGGCTTCTGCCCTGCGAGGAAGGGGAGGTGCTGGGGTTTGTGGCTTCAGCCCCGCACCCTCATTCCAGCTTCTGCCCCGGGGTGGGGGGCGGGGAGGAGGGCATCTGGGCGTGGGACTCCTCACAGCTCTGCTCCTGGTTTTGGGGCGGGGGGGGGGGAGTCCCTGGGGCTCAGGGCTTTAGCTACATGGGGAGCACTGGAGCTGAAACCAGTGTTCCCCTTGTAGCTAAAGCCACAAGCCCCAGCACCCCCCATGGATCTGAAGCTGGAAATAGAGCTGTGGGGCTGAAGCCCCGAGCCCGAGCGCTCCCGCCGGGTCTAAATCCCTGAGCCCGGTGCTTCTGAGAATCAGAAGCCCTGACCCCCCCCCCACCCGGAGCCCTGACCCCCCCACTCTGTGGCTGCAGCCCTAACCCAGCCCCCCAAAGCCTTGAGCCCCAGGGCTAAAGCCCCGAGATAGATACTATTTGCTTTTTTTTGTCTCCGCTACTGCCTGATTACTTCTGGTTCCAGAGGGTTGACCGGTAAGTCCGGAACTCTGGTGTTGGTATCTTTGAGGTTCTACTGTATTTTCTTAGTTTCCGTCCACAATGAAAGATCAATTATTTTATAAGAATAAATCCAGACACACATAGATGTTTATGTAATATAAAATATGTCTTACATCTTGGCATTCACAGAGCCTGTTTGTGATTTACTGTTTGAGGATGCCTGACCTATGGAAATAGAACAGAACACTGAGACTTCTTCTTTTCTTGCAATGCTTTGCTTTGATAAAGTAAGAAGAGCCTGGGAAACCCATGGTAAGATCGCCAATTTAAACTAAAGATGGGCCTGAGTGCAAAGTGTAGCCTTTTATTTTATTTAAAGTGAATTTTGTCATGTGGTATTATACCACCATGGGTTCAGCTCTAGTGGCTACAGTTTTAAGCTTAACAGGGTGAAAGTCACTTCTGCTACTTGCTTCAGATTTAGAGTCTCTAGGAACACATAAAGACAAGGGTAGTGACCACACAGACATTCACAAATACAAGGTTTAGTTTATTGTACAAGTTTTATTAAAGTTACAATTAAAGTTATGATTACCCAAGCATATAAAAATTCTATAAAGACTTATGTACAAGTTACAGATATAGTTATACTAACATCCTTAACAACAATGTTAGGATCTGATAGGTTTTTCATGGATTGATCATCAGTAGAGGTATGGTTCCTGCTGGAGTTTGCCATCGAGAGCTCAATTTTCCTAATCTGGGCACCCTCTTTTTATAATTAGATTCTGACTATGCCTCATTAGCATTTACGCACATTGTGCACCCTGCAGTTAAGGTATCTTGTAAGCAAAAAATTACTCTTACTGTTAATTTTTCGCAATATCACCCATTGGTAATTTTTTTCCGTAATGTTAAGGTTTTTCTTTGGTCACTTATTTATATCAGCATTTCTTAACTCTATGGCCTAGTATTGCAAAGCTAAAATCTTATACCCTCAGCCTGTAGGCCTTGCGTTTCAGCCCTACTTACTTAGATACCTAATACAGGATTATTTCCTCTACACACTGATCAATCTTATACTTCTATAATCCTACAACATTCATGTATTTAACGTGCAATGATTATATATAAAATAACATGTTAGTTAAGTATAACCTCACATCATAAATGAACAATAAACTAAAATCATTGGCTACAGAAGTTTGCAAGGAATGTGCATGTGATGGTCAGTGAGTGTGTGTGCACGCATGGGTGGGAGGAGAGGGCAGGGGGCAGTTAGAGCTACCAGTAAATTGTGTCTGGGTGGGGCTAGAGCCATGATTCACACAGCTTCCCCCATCCCAACTCCCTAGTCATGCATTGGCAGGGCTAGAGTGAGGGCAACTGCCTGGTACTTTCCCTCCTAAGATCCTAGGAGGCAGTAGGCTTATCTCTCTGTTCCACACCTAGGGCTGGTCTACACTAACCCCATAATTCGAACTAAGATATGCAACTTCAGCTACGTGAATAACGTAGCTGAAGTCGAACTATCTTAGTTCGAATGAAAAAGCACTTACCTGGGGTCCACACGCGGCGCGCAGGCTCCCCCGTCGACTCCGCCTACTCCGTTCGTCGAGCTGGATTACCAGCGTCGACGGCAGAGCACTTCCTGGTTTGATTTATCGCGTCTAGACAAGACGCGATAAATCGAACCCAGAAGATCGATCCAGCGCCTCTGACAGGACGTGAGTATAGACGTACCCTTAGTGTAATCATTTACACCAATGCAAAGTGAATGCAAATGGTGCCATTTTGATTTGCTAGTATTTTAGAATGACTTTTCACTGTGTAAATGGCTGCCCAAGGCACCAAGGCAACAAAGAATCATGGCCAGTCATATCTGGCTGACAAAATGTCTCCAGACACTGCCACTTAGGTTGTTCATGTCCTTCTCTACTACCTGGAAAATGAAGGGGTAATCATTAGCAGCCAGCATGGATTTACTAAGAACAAATCATCCCAAACCAGAGTGATTTCTTTCTTTGACAGGGTAACTGGTTTGGTGAATGGGCAGGGAGGGAATGGGGTGTACATAATATACCCGGACTCCAGCAAGGCTTTTGACACAGTCCCACATGAAATTCTGATAGGTAAGCTGGAGAAATGTGGGCTTGCCATTAAGTGGATACATAATTGGTTAAACAAACACAAACAAAGAGTAAGTGTTCATGGAATGATGTCAGATTGGAGGGAGGTCTCAAGTGGGGTTCCACAGGGGTCTGTTCTGGGTCTTGTGTTGTTTGACATCTTTATTAATGACTAGATGTAGGAATAGAAAGCATACTGATCAAATTTGTGGATGACACAAAGCTAGGGAGTCTTGCTAACACTTTGGACGATAGAGCTAAAATTCAGAGGTATCTTGCTAAATTGGAGAACTCAGCTATAGACAACAAAATGAACTTCAGCAAAGACAAGTGTAAGGTGCTACACTTAAGGAAGAAAAACCAAATGCACAAATACAAAATGGGGGATAACTGGCTTGGAAGCAGCACTGCGGAGAAGGATCTGGGAGTTGTGGTGGATCATAACTTCAACAGGAGTCAGCAATGCAATGCTACTGCAGCAAAAAAAGCAAATGCAATTTTTGGCTGCCTTAACAGAGGCATACCATGTAAGTCCTGGGAGGTGATAGTACTGCTCTACTCGGCGCTGGTTAGACAAGTTTGATCACCACTATATAGAAAGGATGTAGAGAAACTGGAAAGGATCCAGAAGCAGTGACAAAGATGGTCAAAGGGATGGAATGCAAGCCATATGAGCAACGAATGACGGAACTGGGTCTGTTTGGTTTGGAAAAGAGATTAAGGGGGACATGATAGCAGTCTTCAAATACTTGAAAGGCTACCATAAAAAAGATGGAGAAAAGTTGTTTTCGGTTGCCCCGGAGAGAACATTCTACTACTACTACTATAGTTCAAACTAAAGCACAGAAGGTTTAGATTAAATCTCAGTAAAAACTTTCTAACAGTAAGAACAGTAGGACAATGGAAAAGACTGCCTAGGGAAGTCATAGAAGCTCCTTCATGAGCTTTTCAAAAGGAGGCTGGATAGCCATTTGTTGTGGATGGTTTCGACACAACAAATCCTGCAGCTTGGCAGGGGGTTAGACTGGATGACTGTTGCAGTCCCTTCTGACCCTATGATGCTCCTCCCCTTTATCTCTGTCTCTCAAGAGGCATATTTTGGCTTAAAGTGCATTTCCCAATATGAATTCATTCATTAAAGCTCACAACATCCTTGTGAAAGAGGTAAAGGCTCTCTTCACCCATCACTGACATGTAGCTGCTCTTTTAATAGCGCACGGCAACATTACTGCACAGCTTGGGGCAGGAAATGAAGAACACTGTATTCAGTTTAAAGTGTAGGTAGGTGGAATGGAGCTGGCATGTGGCCAGGATGCTTAGGTTCACTGCAAATGGGCAGGAATTCTGCTTTACATCTCATCTGAGAGAACACTCTTCTAGCAAAAGAGTGCCTCCTCAAACAGCAAGTGTGGTTGTTTGCTCAGTATTGACTCAGAGAGAAGCATACGACCCACTAAATCATCCTCACAACTTCCAGGATCATGTAGGTGAGTTATGGAGGAGTTCCATCCAAATCTAGACTGAGCTTGGTACTGCTTGGTTTCTGAGTTCTTACGGGGTCTGAAAACCTTAGAGGTTTCCTGAGATGTGATGAGCACCTTGGAGTCAGAGCTCTCCAACCCCCTCATAGCCATATAACAAAGCACCAATCAGTTTCTACTACATATGGCTCATTTGCTAAATGAAAACTTTGCTTATTACCAGGATAAGTGAATTTATAATGTAGGGAATAATAAGGTGCTTCTACTATTCTGTCTCACTGTGAGTGCATAGATCTGAACATCACCCTAAATACTATGAAAGATTGGATCCCAAGGTGAACTTTAGAGAAAGTACTATTCTGTAATGAGATGAACACCATACCCCAGAACCAAACAGCACAGAACTTTTGGGAAGTTCAGACCCAGGTGTGCACTTTGTGGCAGGAACCCACCTCTAGTTCTCTTTGGTGAGAGGGTTTATCTCATGAGAACTTTTGATAACAGAACTCCCAGCAAAAATTGTGTTGACTTCAAACTCTTCTGTCCCCTCCCACTCCTCAGTGCAAAACCTACCTCCGACGCAGTCAGACACCAGAGCTTAAGCCCACGCCCAGGCAAGCATCCATTCTATGGGGCTGTTCCAGACAAAAGGAACAATTTTCACATCCCTTTGACGGTATTAAAACCAAAACTTTATGGAAGTGGGAATAGTAACCCAAAGCTTATTATAGTTCTGAGCATTTGAAAAGCACTGGGACAGCTGTCTGATATATTTTTCTAACTGGTGGGAGGGATCACATTAGACTCACTTGCAAAAAAAGGAATGATCAGGTGGAATCAAATTACACACAGCAACTGAAGAGGAATGGGAAGGACTGGAATGTATAGTATGACGGGCGGGATAAAATACAGCAGAAGGAGGTGGAGGGTTCCACCTCCCTCCCCCATTACAATTAATTTTAGTGGACTTGGACCTACAAGTCCTTGGCCTAGGGCACTTTTCACATCATAACAGTTGTGGGGTGGGAAATTGCACAGATGAAATGCAGCCATTGAAACCTAGCCCAAAGCTGTTCTTGCAAATAGACAGAATTTTCTCATTTTCATGAAACCAGTGAATATATAAATTTCACTGGATTCACTTTTCTGTGACAAAGAAGTTAACATAGTTCAACTTGGCATGTTCAAAATTGGAAAGATCTGATTGACAGAAAAAGGAGATGGCAGATTTACAATATTCAAATCTTGCTGTTGCACACGTTGCTACAATACAAAAGACGTATACACAGAGAACTATTGCTGACAGTCCACTTCCCTGTGCCATACACACTTATGCTATACTCCCTTTACAAAATATTTCTTGACTATTTTATTGTTATATGGGCTCTTTGTTATCTTGCTAACCTTACTATTATATTTTCACATATTTTAAAGCCTCTTTAATGTCTACAAGCCTCATGGGTCACCTGAAAATTAGAGTCCTGCAATTCTGTTTCCTTCTGCTTTGCAAAGGCTTCACCTAAACGCCTTTCACATTTCCATAAATTCTAGCTCTTCCTGAGTTTCACTTCTAGTTTTTGGATAGAATGGAAACAAAACTCACCCCAATACTGCCAGGTTTTCGTAAAAATCATGTATGGCAGACTGACAACACCCTGCAATGTCCCGGATAAACCTTATGGAATTAAAATAAACTTTACTGATTTAAGTTAAACCTAATTCAATTAGGTTTAATACTTTTGGGGTCCACTCTATTAAAAATGCAATTGTGTATGTGTGTGTGTGTGTGCTAATGTAATTCCTTTGGTATCAGCCCCTTTGAAGCCCACCCCCTGGAGAAGTTCACATATACTAGTTCAAACTTGATTCTCCAGGGACTAACAGACAAAGAAAGGATTTTTGGATAAATAGCCTGGTTTTACAAAGGGTCAGGGCCTGTCTTCTTCATGGACTGGGCCCCTGGACCACAGAGCGCCCCTGTCCTTAGGGAAGTGTTAGAAGGACTTGGCCGACTGAGGTCCCATAAGACTGAGTGCTTGTTCTGAGCAGAAGCTGTGATGAACTTGCAACCACAAGGGCTCCTCTTAGGTTGGGTTTTGAAGGACTGCTCTTGCCAGAGTCCATGTTAGTGTTGGGGTGGTCTTGGTAAGCTCATTAGCATGCATGCAGGTTCTTTTATTGTTTATAATGTTTTATCTGTATCGCTTTGTTCTTAAGAATAAATAGGCTGACACAGGAAGTGCCGTGTGGTCTGTTATAACTGCGAGGAGTCACACTTTTAACAGTCTCTGAAGAGAAGACAGGAGAAGCTTGTTTAGGCAGCCTGCCTTTTGCTGGGGATAACACAGTGAAGACAGGGTACTTACTATTCAGCCTGGAAGTTCCCTGGCTGAGAGGGAGAGAGACATGGGTCTCCACCCAAGAGAGTCGATGACTCTGAGGGTGGGTGCCCTTGCTGGACCACTGAGGGGAAGTACAGGTGAAGTTGCCCTGAATGTTGACACCATGAGACAATGTTAGGTTTTGTATGGTGTCCTTTCCAAGCCATAATTCCCTTCCTGGAACCAACAGGAAGCAAATGTGCAAAGTGCGGGTGATACTCCCTGACCAAGCCTTTCAAATGGCCAGAGAAGAGACTGACAGAACTTATTGAGGTTATTCCCTGAGACCATGCATGGTGGAACAGGACATTGGGAATGCAAGCAGTAGTGTGTGGATACTCATGCCATGAAAACATTGGGGCTGATGTTACTCCACTCAGACTAGTGCAGTTCCCATAATCCAGAGTGTGATTCTGTTCTTTTTCTATTCTTTACCTCACTCTTCACTGTAGTATCTGAGTGCCTTCCAGTAGTGCATTAAGTAACATAACATCTGTCATATGGTGTGCACTCAAAACTTAGCAAACAATGAGCAAGTCTGGGTTGAGTTCTGGGTTTGTAAGGAAACCAGGTTAGTTCTGGCAGGGTCTGGGTTTTGTTATGCATTTTTCATACAGCTCTGGTTAAAGTGCTTTCTTATCCCCTGCTTTATTTGCCACCAAGTGATAGTTCATCAGGCTTTCTGTGTTTTGCACTATCACTCACTTCTCCTGCCTTTTTCTTTGGCAGGTTTCGGGATTTTCAAACCCTGGTTAAAAAAGTTAAAGCATGTGGACCTGGGATTTCATTTTAACAAGTGCTCTGTCTGTCCCTAAATAAACCAAGGTTTGTCAGACCCTCCGTGCTATTTATTTCATATCAATCCCATGATTAAATGGTTTTACCCCAAACGCATAGAAAAAAGCTTCCTTACAACACAAAATAATCTTCAGATGAAAAGTTTTCTGTCAAAAGGAGATTTCTAGGTATGAGACATACAGTAATTAATGCTCCTTGGTAGAATCTTTAAATGTACATTGTAACAATGCTATTTGCTTTAGGCACTGCTGTGAGCAGGAAAAGGCAATGGATCCCCCTTCCAATAACTGACTTCATGTTTAAGAGCTAATGAACTGAATTCTTCGTAAACAAGGCAAAAGATGCAAATGAACAGACAGATTCTCCAAATGCAAAGGGACACATGAGAAAGAGCTAATTTTACACAATTGACTCTCTAACCTTTTTGGATCAGTGGAATTAGAGGCTGATTAATCTGCCATGATTAGCATTTATTGAAGCTTTTTGACACTGCTGCATTGTTTTTCCTTTCCTATTCTTTTGTGTCTCTGAGAGTTAACAGTTTATAATACATTTAACTGCCAGTCCATCACCCTGACAGGGTCATAGCTTTCCTTTATGGACTTTTAAAATTAATAACAGACAGTTCTATTTTGACATGCCCTTGCTTCTGCTGCAGAACTTGGCTGTTTAATTGTAGAGCTGGCCTCTTGTGGCCAAATGCTCCCAATGTTTAGCAAGGGTTGAAAATATGGATGTTAGGAGAAAAACTGGCAGATGGCTGACAAGGCATTTTTACTCATAACACACCAGTAAAACTTTAACTCAGAAGATTTAGTGCTAGAGCTTTCCAGTCAGCAAGCTGCAGCCATATGCAGATTTTTTTTTCAAACTTCTAAACTGATGGTTTTGCAAAGCGTGCATAAGCAGCCTTTATTGATTATGATGTTAAAAATTGAAAGCGTCAGTATCATTTAGCTTGAGACACCTTTAAAGAAAAAATGAACATTCGTTTTCATTATGAACTCCTGATAGGTCAGACACTAGAGAGGGCCATCGTCTTTATTTTTAAAAGTAAAGCAAGGAACTCTCTTGACTCTGGTTCGTTAAAAAAAAACAAAAAACCCAAAACATTAAATATATATTGAGGTCTACGTACATAAGAATATGAATCAAGCAACACCTAGCATGCACAGCATAACTGTTGGTTGTTACACGGTCAAAGGTTCCAGATGATGTCAGAACCCATGAAAGTGACTTGTTAGCTGGTTATAAAATCACAGACAACGTAAGCCTGGGTGATAGCTTCACAGCCCAACTTGCCGACACAAGCTAGTATTTATAACATACTCAGTACCTATTTATCACCACAAAAAGTTAAATAATATTAAAGGTCTGACAAACTCAAAACTAGCAAATTCAGATTTAGGGGTATTTTGTGCACAAATTTGTGCCATCGTGCCAAGGTGTTTCAGCAGACATAGACATGACATACATTCTTCGTATGTAATTGTGAAGTAATGAGAGCGTATTAGCACAGATAGCCTGCGGTGGACTGGCAACTCTACTCTCTATTTTTGCATTGAAAAACAACACTATTTTTGCATGTTAGCAAAGAATAGTATGAAGTAGCTGGTTGTTTTAATTTCTTATCATTTTTTGATATCCAAAGGCATTAGCTCACATTATAGGCTGTCATAAATATTTTAGTTTAAAAAAAGGAAATATGTTTAAGTTAGAACCTGCACAAAGAAGAAAATTGTGAAATAGATTCTTTAAAAAGTTCTTAAATAGAGAGAGAGAGAGAGAGAGAGAGAGAGAGAAGGAAAAACACCTTCTTGCCTACAGCCTTGTGGGCCAAATTTTCAGCCCTGGATACAGTGTTGGTGCAAAAATGCATTTCTATTCCTTGCTGCTGACAGGCCTCTGATTTGTGCGCACACAGCAGCGTTTGTGCATAAAAAATGGGTAAAATTGTGCACCTGACTAGCCAATCTATGGTTACAAATGACGGTTTGAATCTTCACAAGTGATGTTGTGGATGCAGATGCCTCTTTTTCTGATTCCCCTCTTGCACCTAACTTTGGCAGCTTCACAGCCTTTCTCAAGCTTTAACCCGAAGTTGATTTTTACACCTGAGTTATAAATGTCTAAAAATAGAAGTTTGTAATGAAGTTCTGAAAGACCCTTAACTATAATGGGCCTAGCAGGTGCAACTATATCATAAGAACATAAGGTGACTATCGTAAGGTGACTTAATCAAACATAGTATACAATTTACCAAGGGCTCTAGAAGGCCTGACAAATTCTGCGCTACCAGCAGAAAGATTTGATTCAATGTTAAGGAGAGATCACCCAAACTACCAGAATCCAGATTGGGATTTTGGAGCAAGAGGATACCTTCTTTGTCCCAGAGATTCTGGAAGAAAGACAAGACACTAGAAATACGGTTTAACGAGGCTGCAACTTTATTAACACATCTGGGAACTATCCGGCAACAACTCATCCTGGGCAGGTCATCCTTCCTTTGTAATATGTAACACCTGGTGGAAGTCTACCATCAGCGCTCCATCCCACCTGGTGGGAGGCTGCCATCAGATTTCACCCCCATTAACTTGATCCCCACACTGCTGCTGGGATCTCACCTCTCTCTCTCCCCTCATATGAAGGTTAATGTGGTGGGGAAGAGAGGGTTGTGTCCTCAGTGTACTATACATAAGAAACACCAACCTCTTTCCCCAGTTTCTTTTTGAGATGCCTCTTCCTAATCCACTTCCAACTCCAGTTTATCAGGAAACCAGACCACCTAGGGACTGAATAATTGCATTGAACACCAGCCAAGTTATGATAATATTATTTTTACAACCTAACCTAACCACCAGGACCTTGGGGTGCTGAGAGACAAGCTAAAATACCAACAATACCCAGGCCAGTTTGGCAATGAGAAAAAAATTCTGTCTATCCCACTAAAGTTATCCCAAAGAGAGAGGGGGAGCTTTTCTTCCCAGTGCAGAATGACAGTAGCTGAGCAAGGATTTTAAGGATCCTAAATATTGGATTTAAAGTGGGAGTTAGACCAGAAGTCCTTTGTGGATCTGGTCCCAGGGATTTTCTGTCCTTTGTAGGCCCACAAAGTCTCCCCACCCCTGAGAGTGACGGGGTGGGGGACATTCTTTGTACAAACAAACCAGGAGGGTGAAAGGGAAATCTGTTTGCTGGGAGACAAGATTCCCAAAAGAAAACATCAACTTTAGAGTAAAGCTACTTTATTTCATAAATTCCAGGCGTGTGGTTCTGGGACAATAATACCGATGTCATTGATAGAACAATTGGGTCCATGGCCCTATCTTCCCAATTATCTTGTCCTTACAAACATATTACCACATTCTAAAGTAATAATAATGGTGCACAGTCCTTTGCTATTACTATTGTTAGATATAGGGCTACATCCTCAACTGTGGGCTGATCCAACAACCCACTGAACTCTATAGGGTCCTTTCGCTGACTCCAAAGGACTTTGAAGCAGGTTCTGGTGTATTTATGTGCAGGTCCATTGACTACATGAGCTGAATCCAATTGTATTAGCTGGGGATCTGGCCCATAATGTTTTGAACCATTACTATATAAAATAAAGATTATTACTGTACTCACTAGGAGTAATTACATTTCATATATATATAAAAATATAATTTGCTTTTTGAGCATCTTAAAGAGATTACAAGAATAATTATTGTGAGGTTTAATATGGAGGCAAAGTCAAGTAGCCTGACATAAGAATGACAACACAATTACATATACGAGGCAGCCTTTAAGAGACGAAGGTCCGAACACGTTCAAGTCAGAACTGCTGAAAAACTGGATGTGTTCCCTAATTTAGGATAACTTGCAGACATTTGCCCCACCCATTGCCATATAGGGTGTTGAATTATTTCCGTTGAGAAAGGACTGGAGTCGATTTTGCAAAATAAACATAGCCCAATACCACTTTCAATACCACATTAGCATAAAGTACAAAACCCCTTTAACACCAGGAATTGGGATTCCTCAGGTTGTATCCTATTGCCAGCATTGCGATGTGCCAGAGCCCACCAGTGCCAAGGGGATAATGAGGTAATGTGCCTGGGTGATAAAATTCTGGCTTGGTGCCCAGTATATATGATGGCACACACCTATCTTCATCTGGAAAAGCTAGTGTGGGACATTCCAGCAGCTTTTCAAATAATTCATCAAAGAAAGAATGAATCAGGAATCTGACAGAGAAAAATTCCCTTAAATGTTTATAAAAACAGAAAGAAAACTGAACTTGCAGAATACTGGTCCATTTCTTACCCAAAATCCGCATTAACTAATGCTTGTTGGGTATTGAATTACAACAGAAAGCCTATGTTAATGCATGTGAGAGCCACATGAATATCAAACAAATTCATTATGATTAGTGCTATTACAGTGAATACCAAATGAGTTCATAATGATGGAACAATGAAAGTGTTACGGAGAGATTTTATTTCTGCAACAAATCCTCCATATAAGGGTCCACTCCTGAAGTATTAATTCTAATATAAGATTGCATCTGAATATTAGCATCGTCAAATAAATTATATCTTTCAATAGCCTCAACTATATGGTTCAACATTTTTTTTCTCCACCGATACATCATTTTTCTTTAGTCTCAATTTGTCCTTAAAGTTTGATGACTATTGTATAGGGGTAACACTTTATTTTAAGTGTCCAATCATTAGGAATTCATTTAGTATTCATTGCAATAACACTAATACAATAGAATGGAATGAATAAGAAATTCATTTAGTATTCATATGGATGTGATATGTACTTCTAAAAGAGTTCCACTCTATTTCAGCATTAGTTTAGCATTATTTAATGGACACTTAAAATAAAGTGTACTGGTAAAGATGACTTAATTTCTACACTTCAATAGCTAGCTTTTTTTTTTTATTAAAGAAAGGCTTAGGAACTTATGGCAACTTCATTGGAATATGAAACAAAAGTCTCAAAACTGTGCAACAGCATCAGACTCGTGAAAATGGTTAGAAGGAAATTTGAAACCTTTTTTCTGATCCATTGTGATGTATTCACAGAGCCAATTTGCCACAGAGCTTGCAAGAACTTTAGAATAATTACTTAAGAGTAAACAGCCTAACGGGTCATTGCTACACTCAATAGCTATCGCACAGACGTGGAACTGAAATCACAGAAACAATTAAAAAAAAGTATTAGCACAGATGACCTTCAATATACAAATTGCACTAGTTAGAACAAAGACATGTCAAATTTCTTACAGATTATTGTCTTTTGCTTTAGAAAGAGCTCTTAGCTGTCTGCAACTTCCCCATACAATATAAGTAAATGGAAGAAATGCTTCTAACCAGCAAAGGCAAAGGCTTATAGATAACCTACACGTCCTCTTTAATCCAGCTCCCTAGTATCCATTAGTAATGGTTACCAGCAAACTCAAGGCACATCACAGACGCTGACAAAGTTATTTTGAACCCAGAGGGATTATAGTGAATTTCCTATCATTTCTGTACTTCAGCAAACACATTTATGAAGTATCAAGTATCCTTTCAGCTAACTCTTCATTAAAATATATTTAGATGTCCTTCAATTTAAAAAAAAGCATCTTAAACTGAAACTCAAACTGGCTGATTCCCAGGCTTACAGTTACGTTCCTATCAAGAATTAATGCAATATCATGCACACACCATTACTGAAAAATTCTACGCTGTTTTTTGCCAAGTGTTCCTATATAACAGTTTTATCACAAGTCTGACAGCCGCCATAAAAATTCCAGGCATTCTATATCAACAGCCCTCTTTGTACTAAGTTATTAAACATTAAATTTTTATTCGTCATTTGTATTCTGTTATGCAAAATAAGCTCCTTGATAAGATGTGTCTTCTTAATTGGGCCCTTGATGCTTCTTGGATCGGAGTTGTCAGATTAGCTGGAAGAAGAGGCTCTGCATTGAGCCAGCTCTCTATCAGGAGACCAATAGCTTTGTAACAACGATATTAAGTTAGAGGGGCCAAATGGAGGGCAGCACTAGGCTCAGGTGAGACTCTACATCTGTGCATGTCTTATGCTCAGGCACTTTTCTCATAGCATCAGCAGGGCTGATGGAAATAGATTTGTTTGTTGTTTACGGCATGCAGCTGTGGCGGCGGCTGCATGGGAGTTGTATAAGATTGAAGCAAATTTGTACTGAGACTAAAATATTGAGCTTTTCTCCAGTCAGCAGTCTCTGGAATCTTATTGTCGAAAACTTTATCCAGTTGTAACCCTCCCCAGGGTGACTTTCATTTGCAGCTGCCCTGTTCTGTCTCTCACTGCCTGTCCCATACTGCCTCTGTATTAGTCAGTGCAAAAGTAGACTCCTAGTATACAAGCTACTGACTAGGCCATGCAGAAGGAACAACAACTGAGTCAACCATTTTATTCATTGAAAATGTTGAGGTTTTATCCAGAAAGCACCCCCATTTCCACTAAAGCTGTCATTTATGGGGTTCAGTATCTTCTTTTTTATCGACTACATGAAAGAAGGCGCTCAGCATTTAGTAGTGTTTAACAACAAAGCATAATCAGAGCACCGTGGAGAGGAACCCTCAAAGAAAATGTAGGATTTATTATTTTCATAAACTAGGGCCAATTCTGACAAGGGGATTGTAGATTTCCAGACTAGTGCTAGAAATGTAATTGTTTAATGCTACTGGCAGTTGTATGGCTAAATTCTCCCATAACATGAGGGAAATTATCTTTTCATATGATTAGCACCTAGAGGCCCAAATAATATTGGGGAGCATTTGTGCCCGGCACTGTAAAGCAACAGTTCCTGTCCCAAAGTGCTTCCAATCTGAACAAATCTGACAGACCAAGGGTGGGAGAAAGGAAGTACTCGTGTCTCTCGTTTGCAGGTCAGGAACTCGAGATTAAATAATTTGCCCAAGGTCTCAAAGGGAAATTGTGGCAGAGCCAGGGATTGAATATAGATTCCTGCATTCAGCCCAGTGCCTTATCCACAAACCCGTCATTGTATTTACAGCTGACATGTTCAGAAGTAGTTTATTTACTAAACTACTAAATTTCAGGCTGTACTCCAACCTGTCAGAGCACACTGGATGTTGATACAAGGTCCTTAAGGATTGTTATACAGGAAAAGTTTAGAGAATTTATTTAGATGGTTTAATACTTACATGTATGATTTTTCCATAAGCAACGTGTTGCATGAGCATGTCGAGCCATGTTTTGATCTGCACATATACATCTTTCTTTCAATGTACCTGCAGTGATTTAGCTTATGGGGTAAGCCCAAGCCATAACCACTAAATCCAGCTTTCACCATACCATCAGCATGAGCCACCGAGATGCTACAACTTGCATCCTCTACATGAGCTGTGTGGCTCAATTTTTCATATCCGGCCTAAGAAACAAGCGCTACACAAATCAGAAATAATAAGTTCATTGTACACATCATATACACATCCTGAAAATAATAACATATATTTAAATATGCAAATTGAGAATGACACAAGACTAGCTCAGCTAAATCTCTCTGTACGGTTTTGTATAGGGGCCTTCCCCACTAGACATATCTGTGTTTAATCTGTAGATATTTGCTTGTAGTCTATGTAATTACAGGACCTCAGTGTGTCCCTGGATATTGCAACTCAATAACAAAAAGAGCATATCAGTCTATACTTGACATAATCTAGCAGGGTACAAGATTCAAATAGCAGGATTGTGAAAAAAGCTGCTCTAATGCATAGTGAGGAAAGAGAGTGTGAATAATGAAGTAGAAACCTCACTTCCCTCATGATCATGTATCTAAAACATACATGCTTTGGCTCAGCCTAAAACACATATGAGGAGGAGTCAGGAGTCACTACCTGCTCCACTCCTATTCTAGGAGCACCCATCTGAGACTGATGTGCAAATATAGATGAAGATGTTGTCCTGTTCCAATGAACAGAAGTAAAAGTATTCAAGTACAATAGAGAAGATGCTTGCCTACATGGTGAAAAAGCCCACAGTAGCTGGTGCGCTCTCTCTTCACTAGCTCTGCGTAAGGACACTCTTACTGCACACTAAGCATGCCTGTGTGCACATTAGCTCACCACACGTTGGAAGTGTACTAAGTTAAGCCACCCTGAGTGTGTGGTAAGAGTGTCCACATGGGGAGTTAGTGCTGAGTAGCTAGTGTGCTTTAAATTCACTCCCTAGCTTACTGTGCACTAACTTCCCCATGTAGACAAACTCATCATAACAACATTAGTGAGGGAAAGGAGGGAGCTTAAGTTCCTGTTTCCAACACCTTGTCTCTCTTTCCTGAACCATATGATGCATCTTAGCCTCAAAAGACAAGACCTGCTGTGGGAAACAGTTCTCACATCAGTTCCAGCTTTCCTTTGCTGGTTTGTTCTACAGAGCTTCCTGGAAGCAAGCCCTAGGAGGTGTATGAAGAAAACTCTTTCCAGATCAATGTTGAAACAACAGAGCTCAGAACATAATAGGTTGGCTCTAGAGACCAGGTGCCCACCTCTCAGGCAATGGATTGCACAGTGTAACTGAGGATAGAATTTGGCCCTAGGTTAGCCATTGTATAGATTGGCCTATATTAGTGCGCAGATTGATAACCCTCAGCTAGTTCCATGGAAGTTGAAAACCAACAACATGACCAGTCAGGCATGTCCTGCAAAATACTGAGCACTCTCCCCTTACCCCTACCCCTCAGAAATTACAGGTATGATGCACGAGACACTTGCAGGACTGGGCCTGCTTCTGCCAGCAAGTCTCTTTGTAGAATGGGTCAGAAGACTCTGTTTGTCATCCAATGCGTCTGCAGTGCTAATCTACTCTATCTCAGGTCCCAAGAGGGAAGGGATGTAGTGAGGTGGTGTGTTGAGCCAGTCACCAGTATTGTCTTTCATGATCACCCTTATTTTTGCTATCCTTGCACTCTATTTGACTGTACGTTAATATTGCTTAACACCGATTTATCAGAATGTCCCCTCTTTTAATGTCGTTGTTCTTGTGAACACATAGTGAGAGCCAGTCCCTGCCCCAAAGAGTTTTCAATCTAAACAGACAAGACAGAAAAGATGAGTGTGTGTATGTGTGTGTGTGTGGGGGGGGGGGGGGGGGATAGAGGCACAGAGAGGTGAAGTGACATATAGTAACAAAGAGTAGGTCAGTAACAGGGCTGGGACATAAACCTCAGTCTCCTGACTCCCAGGGAGGTGCCATACACTGGCGACATAGACTGTATCGATAGAGGTACAGCACATTTGATTATGGTTCTCATTCTAATGACTCCACAAGTCCATTCAAGTCTTTTTTATGAGCCTCGTTACTCTGCTTTTACCCAGCATTAAGAAGATTTTGAAAGGAAGGTGGTCATTAAATTCTGTTTGAGGGGTAGCCCATTTAGGTATTAATAAAGGCCCATGAATAAAAACAGCAACAGTTTCATAGTAATCCACAGTTATTACCATGTACATACGTTACTCGTGCCTTTACGTTGTTTTAGGAAAGCTTGTGATTTGAGTGGCCATGGCTCCAGCATCTGGCTGTGTTTTGACATTTCCAAGATGTAAAGGTACTGTGTGGAATTGGAATGTTTAGCTAAAACATCAGTGATAATATTCCTGGCATGCTCATGCAGTGGATAGTCTTGTGCCTAGATACCTCATTATCTGCAGGTGCCATAATGAGAATATGAATGCTGTCAATCACTTTAAGACACTTGTTAAAGCAATAACGTAGAAAACTTTTCCTTCATTTTTCTCTTGCTGTAAGTATGGTGGTTGGAAAATTAAGAACTGTCTGCATTTGTTCTGGTATATTGTTCAAAAATCAGGTAACTTGTCCTCTACCCCAGTCTCTTTCCATAGCTAGAAAGAACTTGTTTCTTACCAGTAGTGAACAAAATATTTCTACAGTCCTGGAAAGGCATAACCTTTCTTTGACCCTCTCTTTAAAGATTTGATCCTTCAAGGTGCTGAGCAACTCCTGCAGATTCTGAGTGCCCTTTCTACTCAACTGAGTGCCCCTTGACTTCAGTAGGCGTTAAGGAGACTTAACTTGGAATTGCACAGCACCTCACAGACTTGAACCCGAAACACCTATAGAATAGCTGCACTGGATCAACCAGAGATGTGACATCAATGGCTTCCTTTTAATCATTCTAAGTTCATGCGTTTGGGGTCTGTGGACTCTCACACTCTACTTCTTCTCTCTTGCAGACAGCTCAGGCAAAAACTAGAAAACTATTGTCTCATGGTAAAAAAGTGATGTTCTCTTAGCTAGATAGAAAACCTGAATTTGTCCCTGGAAGCCACCTTTTTATTCTGAAGGGCAAAAGCTTCTTCTGTATAAGTGTTATTAAAACCCTACAGAAATAAACACAAAAATATTTAACATTCTTGATGGTTTTGATGGTCACAATTTTGTTGAGATTGTTTTAGAAAGGAATATTTTGTAAATAAACATCTTATTCGTCTCCATTATCAAAGGGAAAATACAGGGCCTGAGTCTCTTCTCATTTGGGTTTTCCAACAGTGCAAAATTGGCGTACTATACAGTGATACATTGCTGGCATAAAGCTGTCCAAACCAGGTGAAGCCAGCAGGATAGCTTGCCAGGATAGGCGAAACTTCCAGTAGAACTGAGAGGGTGGTGCCTACATCACTCTCCTAGGGAGAAGGTCAGGGGAAGGATGGTACGGAAGGCTTACTTTACATTCTGTCAATTCCCAGTTGGCATTATTAACCTCTTGGGGACATTAGTTGCTGGTATAATTTAGAGCAGGCTGCTGTAGGTTACACTGGGTATAGCTGGTTCAGGATTAGGGGAGCACAAAGACCATCTTTGTCTCCCCCAGCTATGGTGACACTACTAACCTAATGCACATCAGGCCCACTGTATTCCATGGAGATGGTGATTTTCCTGCTCAATTTCTGAAGGCTCATATTTGACATACCATCAGTAACTTAGCTAGTGAAACTTTAAAGATGACAATGAATTTAAACTGAATTGTTAGTGCTGTTTTATAGGTTGGAAGTGCTGTTTTATATGCTTGATGCCATTTTCATTAAAATATCATTAATGTATTAGGAGGTGGGAAAAAGTGTTGAAAGGGTACAACAATATATGAGCGGTCATTTTTCTAGGGTCAGGTGACGCTGCCTCAGTCAACTGCAATACAGTAAGATACCCAAATTACCCACTGACTAGCTACCAATACTACTATATTGGTAGTACTGTAACCACAAACCAATTGTGCCTTTTGCCACAAATCAGTTGCATTTTCATCTTGACTTCACATCATCCCCACTTGCAGTGGGTTTCATTTTATAAATCTATAACATTGTCTAATACACTTACAGTGCATTTGGTGAACTTCCCCCCTCCCCCATCTTGTCCTGACATCTAACATCACCATAGACATAAACTTGCATTGATCATTTTCATCAGGACTATGTACTATAACACAAGTATAGTATATAGATTGTCACTGAATTTGTTTTCCCTTTATAATCTCATGTTGTAATGGCATCGCCTTGGGGAGGGTCACCACAGACTTGCACAGAAATCATGTTGTCATTGTAAGCTTCATGGTAATGGGATCTCCATAGGCAAGGGCTGAAATTGTTGTGATGACAATAATTCAAGCGAATGTTGAGTTGGCATCACAAAAAGCAGCAGAAAAACAAGCAAGAAACCTGAAAAATGTAACTCTTATACAAGGCAGAGAAGATATCTGATTTATCTTGTTCCATAACTGAAAGATAGCTTAAGAGCTGAAACTATTGTATTTTAATAGTTGTACTACATCAGCAGTAATAAGTGTGACTCTCAAGAGATCAATAATTTATTTTAATCAATTACAAATATAGCAAAATACTTATTTTGAATTTATTTTATTCAAAAACGTAGGCCCTTTGCACACAAAAATGCACGTGGAATTACCATGAATGCATGCACAAAAGGGTAACTGTGCAGGCAAATGCCTCTTCACTACTTAACTAACCTTCGGCATAGACTACCACATGTTCTACTGGCGCAACTGTGGTAATGTACATAAGTGCACAATTGTGTGCAGACCTTTGGTCTTCCTTTTGTAAAATTTGCCCTTGACTATCAAATAAAAGAATGTGTAATTTGTAAACCCACTTCTTTGTGTATGTACCCTTGCCACAAAGTTTGTGTGCCAAACAGCATTAATACATGCACAAATGACTTTGTGTTAGATCAACTGTGTGCAGACATAGTCACTATGGTGTGTACTTCTGGTAACTGAAAGAACAAAGAGGTATGGATTTTCAGTTTAAAATGTTGGCAACTATTACCTCCAGCAGTTTGGATCAGCCAGAGAGTGAAGGTGGGCATACATTTATTATCCTGAATATAGAGGACATTCTATTCTATTTTACTCAAACTTTTCTTGAGCAGTGGGAAGTATTTCATTTCTAGTTACACTGATTTTTTTCTGACAGTGTTCTTAAGGACTGTTTTTTTTTAATCACGAAACAGAATTCTTGGGTCTGAAAATATGAAAAGATTTGTTGTATTATGTTCCAACTAGACTTCATCACATTTTATCTTACGGGACACAACGTTCACAATGTGACACAGTTTAGCTTTTTTAATTAAAAAAAAAGTCTGAACAATTCGTTTAAATCCTAGCTTAGCTTTTTAAGATGGGCAAATCACTTTGGGAAAATACAGATCATCCTGAATGTTTGCCCTTGCCTCATTGCATCCAAACTTTATTATAATGACAGATTAGTTTAGCAAAGTCCTTTGTTCCCCCCACAAACATTCCTCTAGTTCCCTTGCCTGGACCTCCCTGCTGGCTTACATACTTTATAAAATATGGTGGCATGTAACAGCTGGGCCCTGCTACTGCTCCTTTAAAATTTGCGGCCACTGAGTGTTTCCCTTTTGAGTTG
The DNA here is from genome assembly GCA_037349315.1 of Chelydra serpentina. Taxonomy (NCBI): domain Eukaryota; kingdom Metazoa; phylum Chordata; order Testudines; family Chelydridae; genus Chelydra; species Chelydra serpentina. The sequence continues at coordinate 21,037,005 of JBAIAC010000026.1, read as the reverse complement.
CACCTCCAGAATACATGGTGCATGTCTGTGATTATCTCAGTGTTATTTGTGGCTTCCTAGATACATAATATAGAGAGGCTGCTCATCCACAGAGCCAAATCATCTCCTTATGTGGAAGAACTAGGATTGGTCAAAACAATTATTTAACCAAAAAATTGGGGTTTCAATTAAAAGGGTATTTTTGTGGGAAATTTTGAGTTTTTATCAAAAGCTTTTCAGTGAAAATAGATTGGGGAGGGCAAAAAAAAGAGCACAGTTTTGGAGTATCATTTCTTCAATTAAAAGTCAAAACATTTTAAATGAAAAATGGTGATGAAAATGAATTTTTTTTCCTCTGTAAACAACCCACCATTTTCTGACCAGCTCTAGGAAGAACCTCTAGCTTATAACTTCAGGAAATTGCGCTCCTTCTGAAAACACTACTGTTAACATATTTTTATAAAGCTTATTCTTTAGTTCATTCAGAGTAGTAGACTACTAGGTAAGGTGTACTTATGCCTATTTTACAGATTGTGAAGCTGAGGCAGAGAGAGATTAAGTGACTTTTGCAAGGTCACAGGGTGAGTGGCAGAATTAGAAAGCGACATCAGAAGACCTGAACTGCCAGTCCCTATTCCAACCAGTAGCCAAGACTATCTCAGGGTGCTTTATTACCTTGGGGAATTCAGAATGTTGACTATCTTACAAGTAGATTCTGATTTATATATGGAACATTTAATTGACTCTGCAGTATCCATGAGCTATGAGTTAATGACTGGAATTTTAAGTCTATTATAATCATATGTTTTTAGAAAGGCTGAGAATGGCAGGTACAGTATTTTAAAATCAATGTTGACAAGAGCTATAGACGAATAATGTATTTTATGTATTTATATCACCTTCCACCGAAGGATCTAAAAGCATGAAGAATGAAACCTCAGTGAATTAGGTTTTATATCCATATAACAAATGGGTAAACTGAGACAAGTAAGTAAAGTGACCTTGCAGGAAGTCTGTGGCAGAGCCAGAAATATAACCCAGACATTCTGACTCCTAGCCCTGTGCTCTCACTGCTAGGCATGCTGCTTCTCTATCAGTACTACAGGTTGTAATTTTATGGGTGGCCCAACATTTCCACCATAAAGTTAACATCAAACTGCTCCTCACTCTTTCCTTAGATATTTCTCTTAATGTTACTGATTGTTACCCACATGTGTTTCCAAGGACAGAATCTGACCCCTAATGCAGCTATTAAAAGAAGAGATTGATCATTAAGGCAATGTGATTTTTAAACAGCTTGGCTGATTGTTAAGCACATAGCTGATTATGTCAATTTAGCTTTTATTTAATATAAAGGCTTCAAGCAAAATGTTACACATATAATGTGTTTGAGTGCAAATGACATCCTTTGGACAACTATAATAAAAACCTGCATGTGATTATACCCTGGGCTCACTTTTATTTTGCAGTACTGTGCCCTGGACTGAAGTCTACGGTTGCTGACCATTGCTGTTGATTATCTCACTGTAGCACATAATGTTTTGTACCAGGCGAATGTATTCTAGCAAGCCCCTAAATTGTATTTGGACAAAGAATAATTGAACACTGGACAGAATAACAAATGCTATGGTCAAGTTTGCTTCATGGGTTTATCGTGTTGTATTAACATGATAGAAATATGAATACTTAAATCTTATCTCAGGTATAGTTTATAACTGCATTAATCATTTACTGTATTATATATATTTCATGTCACTAAGATTGTGAGGAAAAGATTCAATTTTCCCAGTGCAGTCAGTTGAATGTGCTTTAGATAAGTTAAAGGCATTGCATTAAACTATTCCAACATGGCTTTCTCTTACAGATCCTTCAAAAGGATGGGGAACATATATCAAGCAGTAATAACCAGTATATTTTATATATTTTTTCCTTTAAACATGCACCAATACATTTTCCATGGTCAGTGAAATCAGATAAATGAAGTTACAAAGTTTTCTACCTATAGGTAAATGTTGCCAAATTGACAGACACTTTTACCACTCTTACATGATTATATTTGTTTCCCCTTTGAGATTTTTAAACACTCTTGTACCAATTAAGGTAGTAGTTGGACAGACACCAAAATTACCTGAAGGGATCATAGGAATAGACTACACATACCCAAAATATTTAAAATTACATTTCAGTTGATTGGGATTTTTTTACAGGGGGTGTAAAATTCAAGCCCTACATGTACGGAGGGGATTGCTTGCATGCATCTGTGAGATCTTAGTAAACAGGCGCGCGCACCTGTTTTAATCCATATAAAAATAAACATGTAGCAGTATATACATTATGCCCTGCAGATTGTTTTTTTAGGTCATTATATGAACATTGCACATTCATTGCCCAGGAATTAAACGCATGTCCTAGTTTGCAAGAGTGATACTGATTAATTTTCTCAAAATCAAAGGAAAAACAGCAAATGAAAAGGAAAGATACTCCAACAAGAGGAGAGACACAGCAGCTACACCATTTTTTTGTGGTTTGTGGGAGGGAAACAAAGCCAGATTACTAACCTACGTGCTCAAAGAAGTAACTAGATCAGGCTCCTGGTGGCACAGTTTGTGTGTGAAAACTGCTTCATAAATCTAAAGTAGTTAGAGACACAGGCGTGTAGATTGAGCAATTAAGTCTGTTTTCAGTGTCTATTCCTTTTACTGCCAGTGTGATATATGGCCAGTAGGGCTCATATCCCGGGGTACTGTCTATTCATTTTGTGCCACCACCGATGGTGGAATTTGGCCATATAAATTCACCCCAATGCTGGAGGAACATCCAGTGGCATAAAGCCGACCTGGAAGTTCCTATAACAGCCCTTCTTCCTGCTGCCATTGTTGGCCAGGAAAACAGGCCTGGTCAGGGCTTCCCTGTTGATCCCCAGCTGCCATATTTTCTCAGGGCTACAAGCAGCTGGAGTAACTTGGAGCAGCTCTGTTATAAAGGGAGATTGGCACAGCAGACCGTTAGTGCAAGATCAGCAAAAGCTGCCTCTGCAACTCCTTCTAAACTACACTGTGCACGCCTCAACCATAGCCAAGTATCTGGGCCTCTTCAGTGGGTTCCAGAAAATGTGAGGCTTTCAATCTGATCCTGCTCTCATTGAAAGAGCGAGGAGTTTTATCACTGATTTCAGTGGGACCAGAAGCAGGGATAGTCCTTCATTTAGCAGGGACTGCTGCATGGCATAGAGCAATTTCAACTCCCACTCAAGCCAGAGAATTATTTTTCTTCCATACAATACACTTGTGGACTTTATAATCTTCTGACAGTACCCTGCTTGTTGGCAAATGATGAGAATTCCTAGAGTAGCTGAAGCATACATATGCATAAAGTCGTAGCTACAGTAAGTGGTTTCTGTAGAGACTTTGAATGAAGATTGAGATTAGGGAATGAGGTAAACTGGTCCAGCACACTTTAGTTATCTATGGATGTTTAGGTGTCCAGTTATATTACAAAATAGGCATTTTATACCTTCATTGCTACCATTATTTTTCACCATTCTCAGCAATAGAAACTATTTTCTAAAGTTTTACTGCTAGGAAGCCAATTGCAATGCCAGAAATACTTATGCAAATGACCTTATTCCCAATTCTAAAACTTCCTGAAATGACTTCTCTCTTGTATGTCAACTTTACTCTCTCTCTCACTCTTCTGCGGAAAGATCATGTATTTTCAAAGTATCTCATAGTGGTCACTTATTTTCTAGCAGCTTCCCTCTAATTGAGATCATTTGAGTTAATCTTAATAGCAGATTCACTGCCATAGAATGTTTATATGAATTGAATGTTTGTAAGTGGTGAGCAAAGTGTTTGCCAGTACTCAATTAGTAGCTCTTATGTCATTGTTGAATTTGTTTTAGGGTTTTTTGTAGAACGTCTTTGAATTACAGTTTCACAGGCTGCCTAAATCAATGACATATGTGTCTTCATAACTACCCTGTAAAGATGACTATCATGATTTTTTTTGTGTGGGCCTTTAAGACTTTATGTTTACTTCAGTGAAGTGAAGCAAAGGTCATAACACAGTGTAACTTATTTCTTAAAGTTTCAAAAAAAATCAAAACAGCAGGCTGTAGAATAGAAAGGTGAGATTCAAAGACACAAATCACTTCACAGTCACAAAAATTGCCAAAAAATAGCAGCTTGCAGCTGTGCACAGCAGGGACAGAAAACATTAAACACATGTTAAATAACAAATAGGAGACTTAAATATAGCTAAAAGTGGACCTTATACTGAATAAATCATGTAAACTGCATCTTAATGGTCCTAAGGAATGTAATGGATCATGTGAAATCTTCTAAATTTATACTGCTTAAAAAAATCCATAGCTTAGGCCCCTGTTTTTAAAAAGAGACTATTGAGTCCACAAGTAAATATTTTTTCTTTCATTTTCTTGCTACATTTTCTTGCTACAGCTGGATTTGAGAAATTTCATTTTAGTTAAAGGCAAAACAAGACATGCATTCAAATCAGTTAGAATTTTGGGTGTGAAACTATTTAACATTCTCTTTACAGTCCTTTGGCTTTTAATGAAAATGTCCTTTTCCTTGTCTTCCATTACAAATGCAAAGAATGTGGCTTATCCCATTTTTTGATATATTCCTTGTAAAGTGTTTGAATTGGTCTATCCACTATCCCGCATTCATTTGTAGTGTCTGTGAAAGGGCAGCCATTGCTCAATGGGCAACAAGATTCTCATCCCATCTTTTCTACTGTCTGGGAAAGAGGAGGGGTGGGGGGAAAATCTCTTCTTTTTATGAGAAGCATGACAAATAAATCACCAGCTTGAGTATTCAGATCAATCCTGCTGGCAACTATCCTTCCCTTGAAATATTTGTAGCCTGTATTTTCTGTCTTCTGAATATTTTCAAGCCTTCTTGCTTGCCTTCCACACTGAGAGTTACAGTTCAGTTTTTCTGTGTGCATCTTTTTTGAGATTAATGTTCTGTAATGACATCATTGTGTGCTATGACGGGAAGGTCCCCAAGTTTGCCTTTCTTCCCATCTCAGTAGCACTTCTTTACAAATCAGCTCTCAGACTTTGATGATTTTCCTTTAGGGCTATCTTTCTTAAATGCAATATAGCTTACCTATAGGTTTAGCAAGCCTGCATTCTCTCATTAGATACATTTTTTGTCATCAATAATAAGTTGCCAAGGAGCCTAATGTGAGGGGTAACTGATACAGTGTGGAAGAGAGCCATTGTATGCTAATGCAACTGTCTCTCACAACAATGTAAATAAGAGGCTGAATATATTTCAAGGCTCCTTTGTTTTCAACATTGTTAGATGGTGTTCTATTTTCAGACTGAATATTCATAATATGCTCCCAGAGTTCAGCAGCGAAATAAGTGCCTTTGAGGAAAAAAAATTTAAAAAGTGAGGGGGGAAAAAAACAGAAAGAAATGAGTAGTGTTCTAATGAGGAACAGTTGAGTAGTATGATGTAGCATACTTCTGAGGTTTCTATCAGCCTGGAGCCGTTCTTTCTTGGCTTGTATACAGTGCATTCACATGGAGCTGTGTTTGGATGAGAGCCTTCCAAAGTCAGTAAATGCTCTAATGTACTGAAAAGTGATAAATATGATATATACATATATATATATACACACACACACCTATAACATAGCTGTTTCCATTTCCTCTATTTCTAGTAGATAGATGAAATTCCAGAAGGCAGCGGTGCAGCTCCAAAATAAAATGATTCATAATTTATTTGGTGATCACCTGGCATTATGTAGTACAAAAGTATTGTTTAAAGACAAGCGCTCCGGTTATACATCTTGTCTCAGTTTGTCCATTAACAATAATAATAAACAAAGTGGAATAAAAATTGTGTGAGTGTCGTCACTTCCTCAGTGACATGCATGATCCTGTTAACCTGGAATTGTAGCAAAGAAGGGATCAGTTTTAGACCCAGGCAACAAGCAATTTTGCTAGAAATATGATATTATAACTGCAGACAAGAGGTAGGAACCATACAGCTGTTTACCAAAGGAGGACTCTTTTGAGTGACATTATGAGCCAACAACAGTGATGGCAGCAGACACTATAATTGTGATTTTTATGGCACAGCTTTTGTTAATTTCTTTTGACATATCCCCTGGAAATCTTAGGCTACCAAAACAATAAAATAAAATAAAATAATAATAAGGCTGAATAGGTTAATGAAATCACAAAAGAAAAGTGGCCGTAATGGAAATGCAATTGCTGACTGAAATATTTATTACTTACATTTATTTAGATCCTTTATGGAAGATGTGTCTGTTTTCCTATTCTTTGATTTTGCTCTGAAGTTTCTAGGACTTTTGTGCTTTTTCATCTAATATTCCTCCTCTTACTCTCCCAATGTGATTCATTTCTTTAAGATCTTGTTTTATTTTTAAGTCATCAATTACTCAAACTTTGTTGGCCTATCTATTCTCTGCCATCTGGACCCCATACCTTATTTTAAAGCATGTTCAAATAATGACAACCTTCTTTTCTCAATTAATTTATGGGCTGTGGGGACCATTTTTCATTTGTTATCATGCACTTCCATTTGATCTCTCATATCTTTCTTCTGCATCTGCAACCATAGTGTATAAATCTTCCTCTCTAGCATTGTCATGGTGTCCAAGATATATAGGTATAACTCCCTATTAGTTCCACAAAACTGACCTTAATTTCTAAAAATGGTATCAGATGTGAATAAAGTTTGGTAAGATGATTTGTTTTGATTTACTTTGTACCACTTATCTTTGCGTTTTCTTCCTACTTTTCTTTTATCTAATTTAGACAGTATAGTCTTGCAAGCCCAGTTGCATGTTTATCCATTACCTTCCTGCCAATGCTGTTCCGTGGAGAGATAGGACTGCAAGATTTTGGCTGTTAGGAATAATAAAATGGCATTTTCAGTAACCTGTAGGCTAACAAGCTTGCAATTTCTTTTTGCATTTAAAAATGTTATTTTTTTCTCAAAATACAAAGATTTTTGCAGCTATTATTGAGGTGACACAAGTCCTATACAATAAACAGAAGCAGACAAATCCAAAAAAACTTTCCTTTTATTTTGCTGTGTTGACAAATGATAAGACTTAAAAATCTAATTCTCCCACCGAGCATTTACAAGAAGCTGGTTTGGATTGCTGAAGTGCTGTTGCTCACACAACAAAATCTGAGCCGTGTGTGTTTTGTTTTACATAAACAGACTTCAGTCCAAACTAAGGAATGCTAATTAAGCAAAAACCATGACCAGATGTTTATTAACACCTCTCAGGTTCATGGGATTTCAATAGTGTGCAGTTTTCATGGACTAATTTGAGAAGAGAAACACCTTTATTGGAATAATGGCCAATTATAATTGCCTACTTTGCCTATTTTTCTTTTATCTCATATGTAGGGGGAAAAATAAGTTCAACCTATCATCCTAGTGCTGTTGATATTAATTCTGCACATCATTTGGTACATATTATTAATAATAAATATATTGTAATGTACAGATGAAAAATTCCTAGTACATTTACTTTACGACAACTTTTTTATTAGTTTATCATGTGCCAAAATTGTTAACCTATTTATACATTGTCTGCCACCAGCTTTGCCTCTGCCAAGGGAACGATGCATCACTTTGCTGCCAAAAAAGCACCAAAACAGGAAGAGTTGCTGTTGGGTCCCAGCATGGTGACTTCATCACAGGCCACAGCTTCAAACTGTGGAGTAATAAAACTGAATAGCACAATATAAAACTCCATGTTTCATAAGACAAATATTGCTTTACGCATTCATGTCTCTTGTACTATGTTAACTGTAGGAAGAAATGGAATACAGTTTTAGTGACCCCCTGGGACCTATAAAGGCTATTTCTGAGTCTGAATCTTGCTGTTTAATTTAATCATTTATTATATTAATATTCAAATGGGCTGCATCTTATTAGCTACTGCAAAGATGTTAGTATGTCTGAAATAAATACCTAATTATGCTTTTGAAGAGAGAGCTTCTAAAGACTTTCCTACGTTTGTGCTAATAGAACAGTTCATTTGCAGATTTTTTTTCTGCAGAAATAGCAGTCTGAGCATCTTTCCCCCCCTTACTTTGAATAAAATAAAAACAAGGCTCAAATATACCATTGTGATGCCTAAATAGCAGGTATGAGTTTTCCTTTTTGTATTTTTAGGTTTCATTCTCCAAGCTGGTGAGTTATACAGAAGCAAACTGACCAGTCCCCTCAGCTCCTAGCTCAATAACACATTAATAAAAATAACTGCTTTAACCAAATGACCATGAAATTAAGTATGTTCTTATTCAAATTAAACAAATGAATATGCTTTGAGCCTGACATGGTCGTGTTTAAAACACATTGTCCTTTTATTGTTTTTAAAACCCATTATTATTTTTGTCCTTGCGTGCAAAACAAAAAGATGAGGACATTGGATTGCACAAACAATGGCCACTAGCATCTTGCAAAAATGATAGTTGACAAAATGCATAGCAGGGCACAGGCAGAAGAAAAAAGAGTCAGTGAATTTCTAGTGTCAACTTTTCTGCAGGATCTGTAAGAAGTCCATTTTACTAAGTTTTCATGAGGATAAATTGGCATAACATACACAGACTGTACTAACAATTCTAAACTAAATGTATACACTGCATTTAGAGTAGTACAGAAATTTGCAGTAAATGCAGTCTGCAAAACTAGGAATTAGATGTTACCATCTTTCAAAAATCACCACCACCAAACTTGCAATAATCCTTTAAAAAAAATCACTAAGTATGAAGCGCTAACTCAGACAATTATTTGCATCATAATTTATTGTCTGAATGGATGTTGGTGCTAATAAAAGGTTAAAGGACAGAGAGTGCTGGAGGATGAACTCCTCATTTTATCCACAAACAGCCAAGTACAGCTGACTGCAGCACGGGTTCCTCCAAACTGACCTGCACATGGCCTTATTCTTGACTAGGAACTAGCTTAGTTTTCATGCGACCACTTCTATGCATGTCTCATAAGCTGGAACTGCCAGGTTTGTTTAATTATCACAGGAGTTATTGACATAGAAATTATCAACCTTTAAGAACCTGGGGGGGCGGGATGGAGCAAGAGGAGGGGTTAGCTGGGTCAATTTCCATTATTATTAAGGGAAGGTTTGTGTGACACATGCAACTCCTGTTATTGCTAATGAGAGTTGTGTTTATGTCCCAAAGGTAACATGGACTCCAAAACTGGGGGTCCATTCCACAGCCCATTCATTAAATCTACCAGAGCTTTCCTGATGTTGTCACTTCATCCCTATCAGCCCTACACTGTTACAACAGACTTGTTACTATACAGTAGCCATCCATAAAATAGATATAATAAAATAGCTAAATAGATATGGTTACATCACCACCTGCATTATTTGCTATACTGGGGTGAAAATTATTTAGTCATCTAAGGCAAATGACAAGTTTGTAAGGATGACCACTGTATGTTATGCAATGCATAACGTTTTCCATGTTACTTTTATTCTTAGTTACTGACCAACTGATGTTACTAACAGTGGTTATCTGAAGTACACCATGTATACAACGATAGCTTGTTAGATTTTACCTGACACAAATAACTCTTTACCAAGGAACTAACTAGTTGATATATATTTTCCTGTCACTAGACACTTGAAATATACATCATCTTAAATTCCAGTTTGCCTTCTTTTTTTCCCCCTCCAGAATATTTAAAGATTAGATTTTCATCTTATATCTAATGAGTAGAGGCATAGCTTGCTAGGTCATCAATAGTTAACCTGTAATATACACTTATATTACCCTCTGTCAAACAGACAATGTAGGGATTTAACTATCACACCACTAAAACCACGTATTCCCGTAGTTTTAGACTAGCCATAAGAATGCTGTGTATATGTTTTCCTCATTATTTGGATGTGCTGTTTGAATGTTGTGATCAGTGATTCAGAGCACATGATTCATCAGGAAGACATTTGCTAGGCAGACATGTGAGGAGCTGTCTGCCTCTTCAATCTCACTGACAGGGCAAAAATGCTGATTTATAGTAAATCATTAAAATCTGCTTATTATTGCACTGCTTGTTCCTCTTCTCCACTTCAAGCCAGCATCTTGATCTGCATCATGTCTCTTACAATTTTATACTACAGCAAGCAGTTATTTAAACAAGAGAGAAATGATCCTTAGTCTTTATTAGTGCATAGGAAAGGATATTTTGTTTAAAGAAGACTAATTAAGAATGCAGACTATTTTCTTGCCCAGTTTAGGAAAAATAAAGATTTAAAACATCTAAGCACAAAGAATTATTACACTAAAACAATCCTGTAAAATGATTGTTGGATACCTCTATTTTAAAAAAATCACAAAGTAACAGCTCACACATCGTCAAAAATATTGGAAAAGGAGTGCAGGTGGTATGGAGGTATGCTGTGAGAATGGAGTCAGGCAGCACAGAGCTAAATACAATTTGAATACTGATGAAAAGAATAGACTGGTATTATGTACCACTCCGTTATAGCTGACAATGGGAACATTCTTTTAACATCATTACAAAAAAAAAGTTTTATTTGTTTACTTTGAAAGAGATGAGTTTGGTGAAATAATATAATATGTAAATACACTGTATGCTAGAAAAACAAAGAAACAATACAAAAAGGTCCATATTGTGTATGTGTTACTTACAGTAAAAATTTTAATTTGACGCCTGGGGACAGACATCCTTGCCACTGAATTACAAAGAAGTGAATAAACTGACTCAAAATTAATCCATACAGATCTGTCCCCTTAATAATACTAATTCCAGAGAACAAAGCAGTGCATAATGCATTTTAAATTAACTTGGAAAATGCATAATTTATATTTGTTTTATTTCTTAATATTTGAACACAGGTACATTTTAGCATTCTAAGGGCAAGAAAGAGAAGGGCAGATTTTTATCCATATATATTCATTTAAAAAAAAAAGGCAATATTTTAAGCTCTTCAAGAAAAGGACTTCAGCTGTGAAATATTACAGAGAAAAGATAAACACAGTTAGGGGAGAGCAAATGATTTTAACATGCTGTGAAATGAATATGTTTGGTTAAAATATAAAAAGGGTCCTAATTCCTAATAAAACGTTCTAAAATAGATAATTACATATTAGTTTGGATCTAAAATAATGTCCTTACTCATGAGAAGCAATTGAGAGATACACTGCAGGGTGCCCATGGTGGGCATGGCTGGCAGATAGAATGGTGTATAGAGGAGGGATAACCCCCTTTATGAGAAATACACATGATATTTAGGAAATTGCAGAATTCTACTCCCTCCCCTTACTCGTACCCTGCACTTGCACATGTGACATCATCACCTCTGTTTTACATATCAGACTTTTATAGCTATAGAGATATATGCAAGTCAAAACACAGGCATCCTGTATGTAATCTAAAAAAGATGTGTATGTGGTACAGGTATATATTTATCCCCTGTTACTGTGGTATCACAGTATGCTACCTCCAGCCTATAGAGTTCAAAGAGCAAACATTCAGTAACCACAGCACCATGTAAATGTGGCAGAAAGGAAATAATTTTACATACTGATATTGTTCCTCTTCCACGCTAAACATGGATGGTCAACGTATTCTTAATCATCTCACTATCGTTTGCTTGCCTTTAAAAGTATATTCTATAGTTAAAAAAGAATAGGAAACAAAAACAACTGAAAGGAGTGCAGTTTTATTATCAGCAGGGAGGTGGCCGCTGAGGTGCAATGAGTAGTGAGCATTTGGAAATAAAGTGTGCTAGTCTCAAAAATTAATCCTCAATATTTTCTTCTCTCTCTTTTCCCCAGTGCACCTTTAGATCTGATTAATAGGGAAGGGCAGTTGGTGAAATTCTGGTAAGTGGGTGTCTTCTCCTTATTTACATTCTTCCAAACACTTGCCTATGACTTAGCTGATACTGTACGGCTTTGCAGCTATTAGTGTATACTAGAGAGGTGGAGTGTGTATGGGAGTGAGGCAGAGATGACATTTCTCTGCTTGGATGTCATTTTGAGTAGTTGTTAATGGAAGAAAGACAACATTTAAGCCTTTTCTACACCAGGGAAATTTTGCTAGGATTTTCCATTAGTGGGTCAGCTTTCCAAGCATGAGCAATGTTAGAAGCCTAAGCATGGATAGACCATCAGCTGCTACCAGTGTTTTTAAGTACCATGTTGATTAGACCTGCTCAGAGCACTGTTGGATCACCGAGTATTTCAAATGTTGGTGGCACATATGCACTAAGTTCACTGTTTCTAAATACAAGTGGGATGGAATGGATGTTAGAAACAAGTTGCAAAAACTGCCCTAGTATAGAGGCTAATCCAGCTCATAGTACAAATCACACAAATACTAGATCATTATCAAGTGACCATTCACATGGCAAATAACATGTTTGCCAGAGATCTGCTAAACTTTCACAAGGAAGCACAAAAACGAAATTTGCCTGAGTCCAGGCTTAGTTACAAACCTGAGACATAAACCCTTCTGGCAAGCTTAGGCAGAACATCAAATTAACCTGGACTGAGTCTTCCCCCAAAGATGCAAGGTAGTGATTTACAATGCATCAGAAAGCATGTGGTTTTGACCTTAAATCAAGGACTTAGATTTTATTTCAAGTGAACCACAAAAAGTGGAAAAATCAAGGATTAAAAATCTCTCCAAAATGAATCTTTCACCCCCCCAATACTGTCTGAACACTAGGTTCCTTTATGAACCACATTAGCTGAATTTTGCACAGATCAAATAGTTATCTTTTTTCCTTCCTTTGCATTTAAAAAAATCAACTTCTATAGACCCACTAAAAGCCCCGGTCATATGCAAAATGTTGGCTGTGCAGAAGAAAATCTATTTCTAGTTAAATTCTTCCTTGGCACTGTGGACGTGAGTTATTTTCAATAATAACTCAAGTTTACAGGATAGCCTTATCGTGGGCTAATGCAAATTAATGCTTTGAGTCATAAGTGTTTCCCTTGGAAACAGTAATTTCAAGTTAACGTCTCTTGATGTGAAATGGAGTGCAGTGTCACAAGCTCTCTCTCACCAACCTACAAATTAACTCGCGTCCCCACTGTACACGAATATGGATGGCATCCCACTTTACTTCTTCATCTTAAGCTATAGGGCCAAATTCTGCTCTCAGTTAATTTGACTGGTTTAACTGAAAGCTAAAATTGGACTATAAGGCCTTATGCAGCCATTAGTAGTAACAGGATGGAGAAAGTGCCTGCAGAAAATTACTACAAAAATGATTTCTGTAAGATACAATATTTATCCCAGGCCCAGACTCATTTGAGCAAGTGTGTGGTGTGTGAGTGTGTTTGGGGCAGAGGGAGTTTACTCTTGTAGGCAATGAACATAATGAAGTACACACAAGAGCCTTAAAATGATGAACTAAAAATGGCAGAGCGTCAGTGGTGCTCTGAGCCCCAGGGGAGTAAGGCAGTTCACCAGAGAAGTCTCAGGACAGTTTTACCAGCAATGCTTCTCTGCATGGATCCCAACGTAGGCAGCTGGGTTCCAACTACAACAGAAGAGATGGGCAATGGGAGGAAATCCCTGTTCTTCTGGAAGTTCATGCATAGAGGGTGGGGGAATGCACTGGCCAGAGTGAGGGGAGCTAGCTGAATTGAGCTGAGATTTCTATGCTATCCTTGGTAGTGCAGGAAGGAGTCAGAGTGTCCTGCAGAGACCTCTCCCCTGACACTGAGCGAGCACAGAATGAAGTGAGAGTACAGAAATTGGTGGCAGAGGGCAAGATGAGGTGATCAGGGAAAGGAAAGACCAAGGCAGTGATGGGAGTGGGGATAAAAGAGAGTATGACACTGGAGGACAAGGAGGAACGCAGGCCAATGGGGGAGAGGGGAGTAGAGATTAGAAAGTAGAGGAAAGAGGGATGGCGGATAGAGCACTGAGGGGCAGGATAAGCAGGAAATGGAAGAGGGATCAAGATAGGAAAAGGAGGGAGAGTGCAATAGTGGAGAGATACAGGGAAAATGGACAGAATGTAATGAATGTAACATTCATTATCCCACTTTACTTCTTCATCTTAAGCTATAGGGCCAAATTCTAATAATAATAAAAGGGCAAGGAAAACAAGAGTCAAAAGAAAAGAAACATGAATATGGGAGATGAAAGGAAGAAAGAAATAGAAAAATAAAGAAAAGTTAAAAGAAGACAACCAGGCTGATGGGAATGATGGGTAGGTTTATGGTGTCAGAAGAGCTAAATTATGTAGGAAGGAAAAGAAGCAGGGAATGGAAAACCCTTTGGGGGTTAGTGGAAAGGGAGACTGACTGTGCCTTGTTGAAGAGGTTGATGAGAGAAGGGGAAAAGGAGGGTGATTGATCATGGAGGATGGTGGGGGGCAGATCTGAATACAATTTTTTTGTCAGCACTTTCTTTGCACAATGCCAATATGTAGTCTCCAATATTTGTTTTTTGAGACCACTCCAGTGATATAGGACACCAAGCAAGGATTAAAGAAAAAATACTTGGATTAGGATTTACATATACGCTTTGACTTTATAGATGTCTTGGAACACCCCAAACTTTATAAAAGCAAGTAACAAATAATAAATAGCCTACTATGAAGCTGGGAACACACTGGGAAGTCAGATAAGAGGAGGTTAATGAAATCAGAGTTCATAAAATTGAAGTGTAGCTGTATTAAAGAGATCGAGTTTAGATGGGAGAATATGAGAAAGCTTTCTAATTGCAAGAACAATTAAACAACAATTGCAAGATAGGTCAGTGGAGTATTCAACTACAGATCATATCACACATTCAGAGGAAGAGCACAAGGGATAACGGGTATGCTTACACTGCAGTGTAAGCCCAGCTCAGACGCCGGCTTAAGCCCAAACACCCCTTCCATCTACACGCTATTCTGTCTAACTTGGGCCCAGGCCCCAAATCCCTGCAGGCATGGAGGGTTCACAATCCATCGTTTTGCAAAGTGGATGCAGCTCATGCCTGGATCACCCAGACTTAGGTTCTGAAATTCCGCTAACACTATCCCACAATTCCATGGGAGAGTGCCCTCTGTCCTTTCCATTTCGAAACTGTCCAAATGGCTCCCAGGAAATGGATGCAACCCCCGGTTCAAGTACAGCTGCTTGGCATTTAATCCTTCCATTTTCTTCTGACCACTGTGCTGCAAGCAGAGTGAACCTTCTTCTGCATTTGTAATGGCCACTGACAAGAAAAAGTCCTTTACCAAGCATGCTGCTGGCTACGTTCCTGTAACATGCAGGGTGGACAGTCAAATTTTCTGACACTGCACCATGAACCAGGGCTATAGCAGCCACAACTGGGGAGGGTGCTAGAAAGACTGGGATGGGGTGGTTTGCCTCAGGTATGCATACCGCTGGCGCCCTGTGTTTGGGGCCTGGATCTATAAATCCTAAACATAGGGTCAATTTGCACTTTGAGTGGACACTCAAACCTTAGGCTTGACAACCCAGGGTCCATGGACTCAACTACCACTAACCCTGTGTTTATATTGCAGTTAGGGTGACCAGATGTCCCGACTTTATAGGGACAGTCCCGATTTTTGGATCTTTTTCTTATATAGGCTCCTATTATCCCCCACCCCCATCCCGATTTTTCACATTTGCTGTTTGGTCACTAACTGCAGTGTAGACTTACCCACAGTGTATAAGGTAAAAGGAATTGGCCTTACTATCCTACGAGGGCCCTTTCAGACAAACTACAGCAGGCGTTACCCCGTCAACATTCAATACATTTTTCTATCATCAAAAAGATGTTTCTTATTGTCAATAGATGACTTATTCTGTACAACTCTAAATCAACTTTATGAATATGAACAAAATTTTGGTTTTTGCATTTGGCACAGATAATTCATCTTGAACAGACCGGATAGGATTTACGGGAAGATTTCGTTTGCTATTTTGACCTAGATACTTCAAAACAATTGAAAACACACACACACACACACACACACACACACTCTCACATCAATGAATTATATTTGCAATTGAATTTATGATGTACAGAGATATCATTGTAATGTACAAACATAACTTCTCCCTTTTGGAGATTTATCTTGTGGCTTAATTCTTAAAATTGTTCAGAATAAGAGGCAGCACATAAAGTATCTGGTTATCATTTCTCTTAAGTACTATAACACGTTTAAATCATAATGTACATTACATTGCAACACCTTGCTTTTCTTCCAACTATTGGCAATTCTATTCCCTAAGGACCATCATTCTTTAGAGAAAATAAGAGATTTCATTTGTAACAATCCCAAAGAGAATTCTTGCACTTGAGGGTGTTTTTTAAAAAGACAATTTACACAGAAGAGTAAGGCTGTTGATGTGATAATTGAGAACCACTTGGTGACAATGTCTTTCTTTTCACAATTACTACCTTTATACTTTGTTCTATGGAAGAGGAAAATAGAAGGGCTGGAAAAAATTTCTGTGGCCAAATGATGAAGGAAAATAGGCTGCTGCTTCAAGAAGCTTGTTGGTTAAGCACAACAAAGAGAAGCCTTGGGCCACAGAAATAAAGAGTCATTAGCTTGAATGACAATGCTGGTCTTAGTGTCATGCAAGTTAGAGCTCTCCTCAGGCTGCCTTAACTCAACATGGGGATCTGCCATGTTCCTGTCCCCACCCTCTTCATTTTTTTAAGCCAGTGACTAATCAGGAAGTAGAACATATTGATTTTCTGAGTCGAGATTTCCATAAGCTCAAACTGCAGGTATTTATTTCTAAAATCAATCATGTATTTAAGTTTTAGAAGCATCTTGATTCAACAAACAGGTTGCTAACTTGTTAGACTTTGTCCAACAGGATAAATTATTCTACTCACAGCATCCCACCCTTGTATCTCTCTGACACACAGGCACAGTCCTGATGATGAGGATTCAAAACTGTGATATAAGTTACGGATACATCACAGCATTGTAGCCTTGTATTGAAACATCATCCAACATAATGAGAGAATATGATGAAGTGTCATTGGCTGCTGAAAGTGCTTTTAGGACCTGGAATATTTCACATGATACCAGATGTCTTACAAAAATGGGCGTGATATCCAGGAAATAGCAGGGCCAGGGGCAGCCTTTGCCAAACATATTTCTGAAATATTTTAAAAATGCATTAACATAGGGTGAAATTGACCCCCCTCCTGAATGACTTCTGAGTAACTGGGCTCTATCTGGACAGAATGAGGAGGCAACATGAAGCATTTGAGCAAGTCTGCACAGCCTTACCTCCTGCGGGGGCTGGAATAGCAGCTGCCGCTCCACTATACCAGTTGTACAGAACACTGCAGTCACTGAATCCATGCAGATGTGGACTCACTAGCCTTCCTCTGGCCCACTCTATCGTGCTCTTTCATACTAGGCTATGCAGAGCTGCTGCAGCCTGAAGAAGCATGCATGAAGAAGGTAGAAGAGCAGCCTTCTATGACTGCTGCAGCTACTTTCCCTCTGCAGAGCCTCAATGTGGGTCTTTTGACTAATTTCGCCTATAAGTTACAGGGCAGCCCCTTTCTGAAAACATTCCACACAGTTCAAAAGTTTGCCCTTTTATAGCACCGCGCTTTCTCAATCCTTTACAGAAAATAATTCTGTTTAGATTTTCATAGAGCAAGTCCAGCAGTATCTGTACAGCTAACAAGCCAACCCATGAACACCAGTGGGTTTTCCTCACCAGAAGAAAGGGCACAAGTCTATAAGTCTGGAGACCTGTATGTTTTTCCCAACTCTGCTGTTTACTCTCCGTGAGACCTTGGGCAACTTACTCAACCTCTGCATGCTTTAATTTTTGAAATTACAGGTCAGCTGTAATATTGGACGAGTGATATTTCTGAAATCTCTGGATGAAAATACTGACGTTCTAATTATTTTTTATTAAAAATATTCCTATAATTAGACCTGATTTCACTGAACATTATTTTACATGTATACATCACTGTATTGCTAACAATCCTATGATACCATATTGTATATCAGATTCAAGAGGGATTAATAGCTGAAAGCAATTTTTTTCCCCTCACAGTTCTGCCAAACAGCACCAGGGAAAACTGCATATGTACACACAGAGCTACTGTGGAACCACAGCTGAGAAGAATGAGTTTAATTCAAATAGTTTTCAAAAACAGCAATTCCAATTGTTGTAAAATGGGAGAATCCCTGGAGAAGCAGATGTTAGTTCTACTGATAACAGTAAAACATCTGAACAAAAATCTTGTAAATATGAGCAAACTTCGCTGATAGAGTGAAAGAACTAAAAAGCCACTGCGGCTGTCATCCAGCTTTTTAAAATAGTATCATGTGTGTCATTAAAAAAGAAATATTCTCTTAAATGCCTGTTATTTAGTTTTGAAATGAAAAATATTGAATAGTTAAACTTTATTAAGTGTAAAATTGGTTTTTAGCCCACGTGTGAAATGTTACATACAGGAAAGAAAACTTGGGGAAGCACTGAAATCAGCTTACTCCAGAGATGTTAAAAATACCAAAACTAAAAAGATGTTTTTAAATTGATGTAAGTGCAGTGAGAGCTTATGCAATTATGATCTCAGAAAGGGAAGGACTGGGGGATGTGATCTGATTAAAGAACTGCAACGTCATACAGATTACAAGATATTCTGTATGTAAAATATAAAGGTGACTTAAAGTGGGAGTGCTTGCCAGCCAATATAAGGCATCTTTACATTGGCAGAAGTGCAAAAGGCCATTACTGTAATGGCCCCGACAGTATATTGTGGCTCACTATATCACAGAACCAGCTTTTCACTTTATCAAGTGCAGCATAGAGCACTGCATAAAGGTTGGCCAATTTTCATCTTTGTGTTGCAAAGGAGCAGTATGACTATTAAATAATTATTGTCAACAAATGATAAACTATTTAGGTAACTCTTAAATTGTTGTCCAAGTACACTATTTCACAGAGCTCTGTCAATTTCTGCAGTTTGTTAGGCTAGCTTTTCAGATGGAGTGTCAATAGGCACACGTACAGTAAGCTGTAACCTAATGTACTGTACAGGATCCACCAAGGCAGGTGTAGAACTGTAGTGCAACTATGCCAATAAGGTGAGTAAACATCAAATTGGTACTGTGTAAATGGTAATACTTTTAAAAGAACTATTTAAGCTTTCTATACTTTTAAGCACATACTGAATGTAGTCTACCAGATTCTCTCTGCTCAGTGCAAGAGAAGGGGAGGGGCACCAGGAGCCATTTATACTTCCCTTAATTCTCAGAGTCGTCTTTCATCTGTACTAACCTTGGAAATATATAGAGCAGCTTCAGGGCTTCTCTAAATTCAGCCACTAGTGTTGGGTCTTTAAAGGGACTCTACGTCTCTGGACAATAGGCATAGTGAAGTTACACCAGCTGAGAATCTGGCCCATTAGTTTTAAAGCAAGAATCTATATATTTTCAGTTCCCATGCAGATTTCCATGGTATTGTTCCATAGAGTTTATGGACATAAGGGACAATCAGATGATCTACTCAGGCCACCTATATATCACAGGCCACTACATTTCATCCAGATACCAAAGTCCAAAAACTTTGCTTACACCACTTAGTTTAATTTCCTGAGGACTGAAAGTATGTGCCACAGGCAGCGAAAAGGAGCGACCAAGGTGCCAAGGTACAGCCCTGCAGGCTGCAATAGAAATGAATCTAAGTGTAAGTCCGCTGGTTTCTGTAGCCATGCTGGCTTCAGCAAGGTACCATGTGCTACATGGAATCCCCATATATTTTCTAGAGATAGAGAGTGATTTAAAATATTGGTGCATAGCATTACTTCTTAATCCTTCAAAGGAGCACAGTGCTAAATTTTATCCTAAAGAAAGTTACAACAAAGTAACATTCTATTTTATCCCCTTTTATAATATATTCCTTCACTGCAAATGTTATTGAAATAAATTAGGGCTCCATTCAGAATAACTTTGGCTCCGTAGGTGTAATACAAAATTAACTGGCTCCAGCCAACCCATTGCCTTCCTCAGATGCTTTGCTTCAGCCTTTCTATGTCATATGACAGTAGGGCCAGTATGCTCACTGGAGCCTAAACAGACTAGATTAGGCCCCGATTCTGCAAAGATTTATGCACATGCTTAACTTTATGCCTCGTAAATAGTCTCACTAAGTCAAAGGAAGTACTCACATTTCATAAAGTTAAGCATGCACATATATCTTTGCAGCACTGAGACGTTACATTTAAGACAAAGTAGAGCACAAAGGGTAATCTTAGCTACCAGCAACAAGGATGGCTACAACAGGGCGTGACTTTGTCATTAAAATAATTGTGATTCTCTGGCACATTAGCAAAATGTGGCTAACTCTCAATAAATATTTCTGAAGAAAAAAATCTTAGGTTTCAGGCCACATGTTTAAGGTGTAATTGTAACAGATTTTACAGTAACAAACTACATTGGTAAACTACATTGTTACTTGCAAGTGTGACATTAGAAGAAGGACAACGTTTTATAAATGTGAGGACAAAGATATTCACCATCTTTAATTACCCTTGAATAGAAGTAAAAGTTGCCATATCTTATTGGTAATCAACCCCATTTCAAATGTTAAATCACATTGGGTGATTCAACAACTCATCATGGGATGGGCTGTAAGTCATCTCATTTCTCCAGAGACTTTAAATTGCAATTAAGGCTATTGAAAAAATCTGGCAGATTTTGTCTTCTGAAGAAGACCTTATTAAGAGTTGTACAAAAGTTGTAGAATTCATACTCATGCTGATAGAATGTGCTCTGTTTGCTATTCATGCAACCTTTTCTCTGATTTTGATGTACCTTCACAGAAATTTCCCATAAAACAATTGTTCTAAGGTACTAAAACCAGGTATTTTTTCCCTCTGTCTATTGGCAAACTGTATTCTCTCTCTCCATTTCCCAGTCTCAATCAAACTGCAGGGTACTAATAAAACAAGTCATGACTAACAAATTAAATTTCCTCTGTATTAATCTTAAACTCTGTGAGATTTATCAGGGTCTCTGATTCTTGGTTATAATGTGAGCAAGTGTTCCTATCTAATGATCACATATATCACTAAGCAATAAAGTTTTGATAACAGATCTGTTGTTGTACTGCAGCAATAACAACAACATTCTGAGGTGAGTTTGACTCATTCTGCCTCAAGGTTTCATTGTCCTGGGTCAAAATATAAAACATTATTTACATGTTCTGGAATTTCTACTTACCCCAAAATGCACAATTCTGTGGGACTTTAATATCCTCCATTCTATCGGGGTTCAAAAAGTGCCAAAAGTCACAGTTCTAACAAGTTCAAAGATGTTGTACAAATGCAAGTCCAGTCCTTAACCATAGTTGAAGATGCATTTTTTTGAAGATTAATTCATAAAATGCAACATGAACTATTAGAGTATATATTAGCTTAAGTTAAATTTCTTGGATCATATTAAGGCTGACTTGAAAATTGACCTGAAATCCACACAGTACTGAGGATAGTGGATCCAATCCAGTGACCCTTACTCATTTAAGTAGTCCTTTTGTATAAGACAAGTCACTTAACAGACATTAATGGGTAAACTTGAAAGTGTGAGTTAGGGTTGGAGGACTGGATCTAGTGTATAACTGCACAGTTACCACAGTTATCCCTAATCTGTGTAAAGGCGCACCAGACTCACTCTCAACTTATACTTTCCTTTATTTTATTATTGGCTTTCATTTTTCTCATGTAGTCTTTGAGTTTTGGTTGACTAGTGTGTTACTTATATTTTTTGTGTGCCGGTTAAAACTTATCACGGATAAAATGTACAACCCTTATTCATGTTATTGAGCACTTTCATTGGCTAGATTTTGCCACCCTTACATCTGTTAAGTGCACCTTACTTCTCAAGGGATGTCCTGCTATGCACCAATTATGCACTGCCTTCACTTAGAGCTATGCCTGGGGGTGAGTGTTCAATATAAGGATTGCACAGCTTAGCCCTGCATTTGTACTTTCGTCTTCATGGTCACAATTCTGATTTACACTAGGGCCCTGTTGTGCCACTTTGATAGTGTAAAGAGGCCTTAAAGTGAGTGTAAGCACAACTTATGCCCACTTTAAGGTCTAGATATTCAAGGTCAGAGCAGTATAAAGGGGCTTTAGTATCAATGAGAATAAGGCCCACTGTGTGAGTGCTATATACATCTTATTATGGCTTCTCAAATTAGATTAATGTGAGTTAAAATATGTTTGGGATAAAAGCTGCACGTAAGGAGAAGCAGTGTAAAAAAGTAAAAGAAAAGCATCACAAACCCCTTCTTGTTTGGGAGGACCACTGAACCAAATTTATGAAGCTAGGATTTTAATGAATGAAATAACATTCTTATTTATTATGTACTAATGTCACATTTTACTGAAAAGTCCTGTTGAGAAATATCAAATTTGTATACTTATAGAAAAACAGCACTTCGTACATTCTGAACTATGCTATTATCTACACGTGCTGCCTTTCTCTAAAAATATAGAAATTTGGTATTTGCCAGTAGAATTATTACAATTTAAAAATGGATAAATAATGAATAGTAATGCCATTTCTTCATTAAAATTCCACAAAAGAAAAATATATACTCGTTATCCCTTTCATGAATTCAGCCCATTGAAGGGTCATAAATAATTGTGCTTCACAATTGTGTCTAATTAGCAATGAACTTAATCCAATGCATCCAGAAGCCTGGAGCAAAGGAATCTTTAGTTTGCTTTATGTTCCACTCTCAGTGACAAAGGTCTGATTTCAGAATATACCTTTGCTGATATGAGCTAATGATGGATCTTCAAAGATTAGTTTCACATACAAATGTCAGATATTGTCATTTAACGAACTGATTCTTAGCCACTCCACATGTGGAACTTAGAGTTAGCTCAATGGGAGTTTAGCAAATGTAGTGGCTACTAAATGTGTCTTAAAAATGTTACTTTATAATGAAAAATTCTCATAGCCAGAGATGTACATGTATTTTACTCCATAATGCAGACTGTCCTGCAGTGCTGTTATGTTATTCCCAGAAGTATTGCTTTCTGGGATTACTCCTTGGAATCAAGTTAAAGCATTAGCATCTCTTGTGGGGAGTGGGAATTCCAGCAAGAAAGGGTTGTGTAAAGGTACAAAATGGCACTTCATTTATCAGCTTGGTGCAATACCACCATGTTTGGAGAATCATTGCTCATATTTTTGTCATGGTACAGGGCTAATCTATTAGATCTGATCCTGTGTGTGTGCATTTGTGTCCATGTGTTGTTTTTTTTAGAAGAATTTGAAAGACACAAGCAGGAAGTTTTAGAAAGAAATTGAGGAGTAGAGCTGATTGAAAAATAATAGAAAAAAATTGGAGATGTTTCATTTTTTCTCCATTGTTTATAAAAATTGGTAATTTTGATGAGAAAATCTAATATTAATATTAAATTTTAGAAAATGTTGACAGCTATGTCAAAGAATAATTGCAGCCTGTCACGTTTCTGCTTGACTCCTCTTCTTAATTCAGAAGGAGACAATATAATTCCTTCTATATGCATCTAACAAAGGCGTGAATCATGCAAGATCTTGAACAAGCTGACAGAGTTTGGTTCAAAGCCACTCAACACAATCAAAAGCCTTCTTGGCATCACCAAGAGAGGATCCGTGGAATGTTCTCATAACTATGTGTGGTTTATAAAATGAAAGGTCATCCCAATAGCCTCACCTACTATAAATACTACTAATTCTGACTGATTGAAGTAACTGAAAGCGTATAGTGACTTCAATGGCAGCAGAATTGGATCCTAAATGTAGAAGACAGGAGGGAAATTGATAAAAATGTTACATTGCGACATCCAAAGCCATCTTCATATCACTCAGGATAATACAGTATTAAAAACAAAATCTCTTTATAAACCTGCCACCAGAAAGGAAAACATTTCTAATGAAAACCCCCAACATTTTAGGAAAATTCACTCTGAGACGCATTGGGACCTGGAATCTGATTCACCACTGTGTTACTCCAGATTAATGATGGTATAATTCCATTGAAAGTGAAATTACATCAGCATAAACCTGGAGTAATGCAGAGATGAATCAGACCCCTGGTCTTTCATTTGTCTACATCATCTCGCTGATTGTTAATCTCAGTTTCCCACCTACCATCATTCTTCTGGTCTCAGATTTTGAGGTGAAGGTTTTGCAGTGTTAACCAACAGTCAAAACTAAAAATAGTTTAAACTATATCTTCACTTTTATTTTTACAAAATGCACTCTATCATTCTGTTAATAACTCACTTTAACGTGCAGTGCAAAGAGAGCATTGTGCTCTGTCTTTGTTATTTCAAAGCTCAAGACCTCATGTATTCTTTTCTTTAGAAAGGTGTTTGGTGTTTTGGTGTTTGTAAAGAAAATGTTCTTTAAAACAGTCTCAATCCTTTTAATCTCCATCCTAAATTCTACTTGCTCCTTTTGTTCTTCATTAGGTTTATAGCCTCTTATCCTCTAGTTGTCTTTTCCTTTCTGTTCACTCATTGAAATGGATTGTTTAGTCTCTTTGGATTTCCACTTTTCGTCCTGTGATGGAACTTTAATATCAATAAACAGGTGACAATAAGGTTAATGTAAAGAATAAAATGACCATGCGGTTAATAGATATTTATCACCTTTTCGGCATATTCTTATGTCTAGAAGCATCATGAGCTGCTTAGAGAATAATATATATTTGAACATTTCTGTCTTGGTGTGGATTCTCCACTCCTGGAGATTAGGTGGTATAAAAATTAAGCTAGAAATACAAAATGGCCTATATCTCTTTCATCTCTGAATAGTTGCAATGTCTATGGTGTCTATCACATGCCTGTACTGCTGCTCCCCTCTACAGATTCGTCTTTAAGCTTGATGAAAATCCTAAATATAGTCATTGTTTTTGTCTCTTCCCAACTAGTCAGTCATCAGTAATGCTGTCATCTTTGTTCTTTGTACATTTTCAAAGGGGCTTAAGCTCTTACTCTCACTGATTTGATATTATCTGATTCTTAAACCATCGCCAGCTATGAAACATCTAAGTCTGTTATAAATAGTCATTTAAACAACCAGTACTTCTTTATGAGACACCAGCAGGTTATTTGATTATATTACAATCACATGCCTTGGAATTGAACTTTCCTGTTACCAATGAAAAGCAGAGGAGGAGAAGGATTTTTGCTTTTCTTATGGAGGTTGCTTTTTTTTAACTTGTAAGACTTATACAGTGAAAACACTAGACAATGTCTTTGTTGAATTTATGCCATCAAACAGTTTAACACAAAACATAGTATATTTTTAACTGGCATTATCTTAGAAAACAAAGACAGACTCCAACAGATTTCCTAAGTAAAAGCCTCTCATATCACAGCTTCAACTAAAATAAACATCCCTTTTGTTTTTCCTTTATACCCTAAAGAGCAAAGAAAATGCTAACAAAGACAAACTCCCTGATGGACCAAATTTACCTAAAATAACAGCATGGGAAAGATCCCTGCTCATGCCAAATTAAGAAAGATTGAAACAGACGGTCTCATGTCATCCTACCTTAGTCCTGAAACATACAGATCCTTGGATGAGCAAAAACTATAAAATAAAATTGTCAAATGGCTCTTTTGACTTAGGGATGGGATGAAAGATCAAATGGGGGAGGGGAAAGAAATTATGGGTTGTGGTTAAGTAAATGGACTAGCTTCAAGTCCTGGCCCTGCCATAGACTTCCTGTGTAATCTTAGTCAAGTCACTTAGCTTTACTGTGCCTCAGTTCCCCATCTCTAAAATGAGCACGATAGTATTTCCCTACATTATTGGGCTAAACCCACAAATATGTGGAAGGTGTTTAGATACTGCATTGATAGAGGCCATATAACTAGGGAGACAACACCTTACACCATTTCATTCAGGACACATCCTTAAATTATTTATTCTGGTGTGAGATGTAGGTGTACAAATATATTGTAGTAGATTTATTACTCTTGTATGGACTTTTAAATCTTTACCATTTAGACATTTACAGAAATTTGTCAAGCATGCCACACATAGCAGCCACCACATTTACAAACTGTTGTCACACATCTGTCATATCACAGTTATTTCTGATTCAAAGTTTAGGGAAATACTACAGTATCTTATAAAGCACAGTGATCTTTGATTGGTGTTCACTTTTTAATTAGGACCATGATAAACTGAATAACTAACTAGATAACTAAATATTATCTACATGCCTGGGTGGGGGGGCAAGGAAGGAATGGAGATCAGGAAGGTTGCCCTGATGCCAACTTCTGCAGGCACCAACTCATCCTCTGGGTGTGAGGGCACACTGCACATCATTCAAGTGTTTGGCCTTCTGTTTTGGGGGGGGATTTATTTTATTTTTTTTACTTGGCCACACAGGGGGTGCCAAAAATGTTTTCCAAACTGGACCTGGCTTGCCCAATAACTACTGGGAAAGTAGTCACCTAGATTTATCTTGCAAACATGGATTTGCAAGTTATGTATTTGCATATACAAAGCACATAAAATCTATACAAAAACTATTACCCATTTGCACCCATGGTTGTCTGGCTGCATATGTCTATATAAAGTTTTTGTTGTAGCAACTTAGGTGCAGAGCTCTGAAAATTTGCCTGTAATGTCTAGTCACCAGTGAAACTGAAATGAGGACAGCTCCATGTAAGATGCTTTCTGATTTCCTTGAAATATACTCAGCACATTTTAAATGATTTTAATTCTACAGTACTTTTAATATAACCCTTTAAACATGAGGGAACACAAAAGGGAAGGTTAATTGGAATGGCTAATTAAACATAGTGAAATTAAAGAACTGGAACACTGGGAGTTTGTTTTGATATTTAGCAACTTCTCATAACCCTAAGGACACTGATTTAGCCCAAGGTCTGGTATTGTTATAAATTGCTGTGTAGCCTGGAGACCCAAAGGAGAAACAAAAGGGTTGAGAGCTTGTAACAACTGATTCCCAAAGGATCAGTAATAACAATTATAAGCCACATTATTGTTTGCATTAGTTAAAAATAAATCCATATTTCAGGTTTTAGTCATTTTATACTGATCAACTAGGCTATGGAGACAGACAGTTTGCAACCAAGGCAAAAAGGATCTCAGGATCCAAGAGGCAGATTTCATATGTCAAAAGACTGTCATCTTTGGACCAAGAGCCATAGACAATTGTTTTTCACTGCATAGTTCCCAAGTGATTTGAATGGCTCTAACAAAAATCTGGGGATTCCACCCCAAGGAGGTAAAGACTCAAGGCCTAAGACCTTAAGGGGCTGCGCTTAGAGAGAGGAGAAAGGGGTCAAACGTGCGACTCTCCCTGTAACCACAACACTCACTTTGGACTAGATTCTGCCACTCCTGCTCATGTTTACTCTGTGAGCGGTCCCATTGATTTCACACCTTTGAAGCATTTAACACCATTGAAACACCTTTCACACCATTGAAGCCCCATTAAAGCACCTTATACTTTCCCCCCTGCTGCCCCTCATGGTTGGGAGGAACTCCCGGTAAACATCTTTCAAATCTCTATATTTTCCACGATACTTACCAAAAAAATCCCTCATCAATAGCTAAGATCATTGTTTACTTGTACTCCTCTATCTGTCTGTATCCATGCATTGTATCTCACCCTATTCTCGATTGTAAGTTCTCTGGGGCAAGGACTGTCTTTTTATTCAGTATTTGTATAGCACCTAGCACACTGAGGCCCTGCTCCGTGACTAGAGTGAGCTATGCAAATAATAGACTTTTTGGTTCATTGGCAAGTCCAAAAGATTGGAAAAAAATTACTTGGGGTCAAACCGAAAACAAATGTTTTCGGCAACTTGAAAAGTCAATAGAAATGTTGTTTCACTCGACCAAAACCAAAATGTTTCATTTTTATTTTAAGCTTTTTGAAACATTTTTGCATGTTAAAAATGAAATTGAATGAAGTTTCCAAATGAAAATCTGTTTCAAATAAAAAAAATGGAAGCATTTCATTTAGAAAATGTCAAAAAGAAATATTTTGACCTTTTCAGAATTTGGTTTTTATATAAACAATTTGGTGTTGCCAAATCTGCATTCTTCACCACAAAAAGTTTAGCTGAAAAATTGCACCTAGGATCTAGAGTAATACAAATAATAAATAACATCAATAACAACATAAGATATTCAGGTTTCAGAGCAGCAGCCGTGTTAGTCTGTGTCAGCAAAAAGAACAGGAGTACTTGTGGCACCTTAGAGACTAACAAATTTATTTCAGCATAAGAAGTGGGTTCTAACCCACGAAAGCTTATGCTGAAAGAAGATATTCAAAGGCATCTATGGGTGACAGAATCTAGCTCAATGAAAATTACCTTACTCTCCTATTACTATTGCTGAGACCAATTCTGCTGCCCATCGGGTATTATCTTACCGTGCAAATAGTCCCTCTCGTTTCAGTGGAATTACGTGTGTGGTAAGAGAGCTCCCAACATGAGTAACGGTGGCAGAACATGGTCCAAACTTTGCACACATAACAACATCAGTCTTGCAATTGGATCTCTGTGTGAGGATCCTTATGCCCATGTAGAGCTTCATTGACATCAACAGGGCTCCGCCTGGGCGCAAGGTCCACAATACTGGTTTCTTTCTCTGATACCTGCAATGAAGACCAAAAGATGGGTACAACTGAAAGAACAGGTCCAAACACCTCTGCACATTAGGAACATTTGGACTGGGAACAGAATTGTGAGGTTTAGTTCTCATCTCCACAAAGAAGCTCTGCTGGTGTGTTCAGGTATCCAAATGACTCTCTCTCTCTCTTGCTACATATAACGGATTCCAGGAAAAGATAAACAGCATTAATCGATCACCTGACCCAAAATTCCACTTTGAAAAAATCTGTAGAAAAAGATATTCTGACACTGGCTAAATACTGGCCTGTTGAGAGAATTTAGGCCTGTGGTACATTATATTTGATGCCCTCCCTTCCCATTGCATATTATTTACACAGAAGTTACAGATTTTTTGGGGAGGCCCTGAGTTGGAGCCCCAGTACAATGGTCCCCCGTCTCTCCACTGGTCTCATCAGTAGTGTAGCCAGGGGAGGAGCAGGGGGAGCGGAAGCGGCGCCTTTTTTGTGATCCCGACGCCTTTTGCTCCTATGCTGCAGCCAGAGTGGAGCGTTTTTTTTTGCTCCCGGTGCTTTTTTTGCTCCTGACGCTTTTTGCCCCCGGCGCCCTTTTTTAGCTCCACTCCCCCTGTGCTCTAAACCTGGCTACGCGACTGGGTCTCATCATCCCTGCATAAATATGAGTGCATGCAGATCTACAAGTATGCTGTTTCCATAACACTTTAAATTGCCAGAGAGCAGTGTCCAGAAGCCTTTGTCCTCTATAATGAAACATTTAACTGAAAACATATCACTAACAATCAAATATTATACTGCGTGAAACCCAACTGCAATCCAAAAATCAAGGACTTATTGCTGAGATGGCTAACAAATTACTCCCCATTCCTACAGATTTTGCAACATTTCATCACCATTGCATTGCAAAAGATTTCCACGGGAACTGCAAATCATCCCTGCAAGATTCTGCAGGAAAGGACAACTTTCCAGCTGTCACTGCACATTTAGAAACATAGAAAATGGCTTAGCAATGATTACTTTCACTTTAATTTGTTTCACTCTAATTTAAACTGGAGCAGATTCTGCTCTCAGATACACTGATGTAAGTACAACACAACTCCATTGGTCTCACACCCGTCTATGAGAGAGCAGAACCCAGGAGAGTGCATTTAAATGGATTAATAAGAGCAAATTAAATCACCCAAAAATACATGAGATGGAAATTTCTGCACCCATTTTATATGCAGGTCAGAATTTGGAGATTTGTTCTACTCATTTGCTAGTGTTTTAGAACTAGGAAATAATATCTGAGAATTCTTTTCTCTTTCTTGACAAAAAGCGCTAGTCAAAAATTGGGAACCAGATGGCTGCTTATATATTTCCTTTTTTTATTTACTGCAATACTAAAGCCACTATAAAAAAGCAAAGTTGAACAGACAGAGCTAATAATATAATCATTCAAAACACCTGCAAACAGTGCAGATGGGCAATTTCTGACTGCAAAATCATCAGTGAAAGACCGCCTTCCCATATGGGCAAATCTCGCTGCCTTAGAGCTTCCTAAGCTCTGTCCCTTACCTTAAGAAAACCTGCACTGAGCATATGCAGCCTTTTTATAGCAGAGCAGAAGTGTCTGGATCTGCCTGTTTATTTTAGTTAACTATAACTTAAAGTACTTATATCCTTCTATCAGTGCATTTGATTTGTCCACAACATGTCCCAAAAGGGCAGAAACCATGGATTTAAAGGCAAAAAGCAAGCAGTAGAAAAGCAAACAGCTTTTTGTCAGGCAGAACATTTGCAATTATTACTGAACCACACACCCAAGTTTCATTCCTAAATGTGAACAACCAAACAACTGTAGAAACCAAGGTGTGTGTGTGTGTGTGTGTGTGTGTGTGAGTGAGTGCATGCGTGTGTGTAAATGATGTTTCATTTTTATTTTAAAAAACCCTCATCCGGGCATAACTGTCGTGTTTTG
The DNA here is from genome assembly GCA_037349315.1 of Chelydra serpentina. Taxonomy (NCBI): domain Eukaryota; kingdom Metazoa; phylum Chordata; order Testudines; family Chelydridae; genus Chelydra; species Chelydra serpentina. The sequence continues at coordinate 21,006,403 of JBAIAC010000026.1, read as the reverse complement.
TCTCTGATGCTAATATATGTCTAGGGATGGAAAATGAAACCGTGGGCATTCTAGAGATAATGCCAGTGCTACCCATTGATCCTGCAATGTGGATGGACTGATTACATGCTGCAAGATCTTTCTCACTTACCAGCTTTTCTTTACTTGAAGTGTCAAACTCACTTCAAACCTCAGCCAGTGGGGAGCCTACCAACTGAGCTTCCCAATCGGAATAGTGGTGACAGGAATTGAACCTCTTTTGAATTCAGTACAGCATAAGCAGCCTTTGTGGCCCTGAACTTCTCGTTTAATCTTTTGCCCTCTAATTTATATGAAATATTCTCTGCTAATATTAAATATTATTTTTGAGTTTGCATAATTAAGAAACCTTCTCATTTCAACTCCAATATTTTACACGAAACTTTTGTAGTTAAAAATGATTCCCTTCTATGATGTATTACGCTGTGTAATACTGTGAAAATGAAAGCAATGATGATCTCAGCTGAGTGAAAAATTTGCAACGAATAATTTATTCGACGCATTTAGTCTCTATTGTGTCTTTGCTCTCCACACAACATTAAGAACATGGGGAAACAACACAGACATAGGGCTAGTCTACACTTACCGGATAGATCGGAGGTGTTGGATCGATCTTCTGGGTTCGATTTATCGCGTCTTGTCTAGACGCGATAAATCGAACCAGGAAGTGCTCCCCCGTCGACGCTGGTAATCCAGCTCGACGCGAGGAGTAAGCGCCGTCGACGGGGGAGCCTGCGCTCCGCATGTGGACCGCAGGTAAGTTCGAACTAAGATACTTCGACTTCAGCTACGTTATTAACGCATCTTAGTTCGACATGGGGGGTTAGTGTAGACCAGCCCATAGTCACATTCAAAATAACCATGTTTACTAATTATATATAAACATACAAGGCCCAGTTTTATACACACACACACAAAACACACACAGTTCACAGTTGCTCTGTTAGGTTCTGGTGGCTTCTGTAATAGAAAACAGAGAGCCCCACCAGAGGGTTCCCAAAGTATTTAAAGGGATTGTACCTAATTTCTATAAACTACAATCTCATTTCTGGTTCAGGAATATCCATGAGCAGATCGTGATTTCCTAGAATTTTTTCTGTCATTCCTATTTATTCAACAAATACCCTTTCTAATTATTTATTTTTGCTGTATAGATTAATTGTGGATACTTTGAAATTCAGGCATGTAGTTTAGTTACAACCTGTCAGACCATTCACATTTTTTAAAGGTTTCCCTGACTGGACAAGTGTACTTGCACTGCTGATACAAATTCTTGTGTGTGTGAGGTAAGGCCCTAGTCCTTCAATAACTCCTCCTTGGGGAGACTCCATGGTTCATGCATGTGCAAGGGTCCGTCTACAAGGAGCTCATTGCAAGAACAAAGCCTTATTTTTCACTTTCTTCAAATACATGTGCAACTTTGAAATTTGCTTCCTGCAAATATTTCCACCGATGAAAACTGATTATTTGAATATTCAGGGGAAGGATACGAAAGGGGCACAAAAAGGGCCACAATAAACTCATTAAAAGTGACCACATCCACAGAAAATGTTCATTATGTGCCTAGCTGTGGTGAGTAGCATTACTGGGATATTTTGCTGCGGTATACATTATTTTTAGCCAAAGTCACTATTTTAACAAAATTAGTAAAATGATGAAATTAGGGGAAAGAATCTAGTCAGGTGAAAGACACCCTGCCTGCGTTATATTGATTTAAACTGTATGAAAACCAAGTCTACTGTGCTTAGCAATATCATTGGAGACTACAGATATTATAATTCCAGCTCTTGTAGGCAGGAAAAAAAGATGTAAAGGCTTTGCCAGGGCTTCCTATAGTGCAGTAGCTGTGTTATTATTATTAAATATCCTCCTTTCACAGTTTCCTGGGTTTCCTAAATGTAACAATAATTTTAATAATTACAAAACTGAGAATACTTTTTCTGCAACTGACTGTGTTCCCTGTTTTCCTCCAAGCTAAAGCTCTGCTTTCATGTAATACATAAAAGAGCAACATTGCTCTGATGAACTAAGACACATGAAATATCTAATTAACATTAAAATATTGTCTCTTGTCATTAGCTTCATTTGCACTTTAAGTGTCAGCTCTTGAGAGAGAGGTTCAAAAGCAGTGACCTGGCCCTTGCACAAAAAAGTAAAGAAAGAAAGGAAGAATTGTATATGTAAAATTGTACATACAAACAAAGCTGGTTTCATTTGTACAGTTTTCCTCAAATTATAGATTTAAAACAAGACTTTCTTTAAAGAAGGGAATAATCCTGTTTTTCATTGGCTTTTATTTCAGAAATTCTACCTCCACTGAACCATAAGAGAATAATAATTTTTGGTGCTTAGAGTGGCAGGTGGTCAAGGTGACTGTAAGCGAGATAATATCCATCTCTTCATTTTTCTTAACTCCACATCAAGATAGACTGGGAGATCGACCCGCTAAATCGACGGCAGAGTGCTCTCCGGTTGATTCCATACTCCAGCTCCCTGAGAAGAATAAGATAAGTCGACCAGAGAGCATCTCCCGTCGACACAGCACAGTGAAGACACCACGGTAAGTCAACCTAAGCTACGTCGACTCCAGCTACATATTTCACGTAGCTGGAGTAGCGTAACTTAGGGCTGGTCTACACTAACCCCCCAATTCGAACTAAGATACGCAACTTCAGCTACGTGAATAACGTAGCTGAAGTCGAACTATCTTAGTTCGAATGAAAAAGTACTTACCCGGGGTCCACACGCGGCGCGTAGGCTCCCCCGTCGACTCCGCCTACTCCGTTCGTCGAGCAGGATTACAAGCGTCGACGGCGGAGCACTTCCTGGTTCGATTTATCGCGTCTAGACAAGACGCGATAAATCGAACCCAGAAGATCGTTCCAGCGCCTCCGACAGGGCGCGTGAGTATAGACGTACCCTAGTCAGCTTACCCCGGTAGTGTAGACAAGGCTACATTGTAGAGCAGTTGCCCAGCATAGCAGCAGCTGATTTCTCCTCATTAGTTTTCCACCACAAAGGGAACTTTTCTGTCTGGTTGGAAAGGTGGAAATTGCAGACCACACTCAAGGTCAGTCCATGACAGGCTGGCGGGGATGTTCCAGGAGCGATGCAGTTAACATGCTACCTCTGTGGACCAAATAGGATTTATTAAAACACTTGGTCTCCACTAGACTGGGAAGCAAGGCACTTCAGTACTGCAAAGGTTGTAGCACTAGCCTATATTCAATATGTACCAAAGATACAGGATTATGCAGTGCTAAGAGCAGCATTGTCCTGTTTCTGCTGGATAACAAAAATCAAATCCTTAATTAATAAAAATTAAACCTTCATTAGAATTTGGACAGTGTCGAGTTTCCACCAAGCTCATGCATTACAATGTTTCTGCTGTTAGGTGCATGCCCAGTTCACCTTCGTCTTTGCCTCAGACGGGTGCAACAAACACGACACTGCAGTGATCACCATCAAGCCTAGTCCCCTGCTGAAGAAAGAAATTGAGATTGGCTTCAAGGAGGGGAACCTGGCCCCAAGAACTGGGGCCAAATCAGAAATCAGTGGTGAAAACTGCATGGTTGGATTGTACTTGCTTGGTAAATAAGCCAGCTTGTTGAGTCTAATTGATTTATTAAAACAGATCATCTTTCGTGATCATCCGGATGGGAGCAGGAAGGCAAAGGAAGATCATTATTTTCATTTTAAACTGACCAGTTAATCAGGTTTTGATTATTAATGTTGCTGCGGAGGTTTGTGTCAAATGAGAGCAGTATTTTTTGTACCTGGCACTAAAGTATGCCAGCTCCCTTTGCGGCGCTGCTTCATTGCAACATCAGAGCACAGTCTCCACAAAGCAGCATGCAAACTGGTGTGGACACTTTCCAGCATAAGAACTCGAGGTCATACTGAGCTGCAACATTCTGACGTGGATTTTCCATCTCCCCCACATTCTGGGATGTTTGGATCCAGCGTTTTGGTTTGGCTCCTTCTAGAGGAAGCGTCTATCAGACTCTGAACACTGACCTCTGAAATGTTGTGAGTGTTCAGATGCGAGGCTTTAGTTCTCACCCATCTCCAGTAACAATTCCACTAGCTAACTAACTCACTCACTCACTCTAAGGGCACTACGAACAAGGAGAGAGTGGCAGGGAGGTAGTGAACATAGGGTGAGTTAGAAAGTTTCTTTGCTGGCTTCCTCTTCCTTGACCTCCCCCCAAGCATTCAACAAGATACCATTTTCATGCAAAGAGTCTACTCCCATGCTGCAGTAAAATACAGACTTTTAGAAACAACTTGATTTGTCTTTGTGCTCAGATTGTTTTATGGAATCTCTTTTAATCTCTCTTAAAATTTATTCCTCCTTTGTTTGATTGGAAATCCAGGAGTTTAGAATGAGATATGCTATACTGTCCCCATTCACGTGGCCAGCAGAGTTCACATATGTTGTTCATTTCTAGTCAGGGAAATCTGTTACTCTGGGTGAAGGGACTCCATTACCCTGAGGGGAGGGTATCCTGCTGTGAGCCAGCCAAGGAATGGCACTTGTACCAATTGCAAAGACACTCGTTTTCCTTGCAGGGCTAGAGGAAAGATGTTTGTTATATTGAAGGAGGCAAGGAAGAGCAGGGGAAAAATACACACATTGTTCAGAAATGTCATTCACAGTGTTTTCATTAATTTCCTTGTATTAAAGCTTCTTTTGTGTAGAGATTAGGATTAAATGCCAAATGTCTAAAACTAATAGTGTCAGCATAATTCTCTCAATCTGCAGACTTCTCAGTTGCATTGCAGTTATCCCTTTCCACTTGTAGGTCAAGATCCTATGGATGAGCTTTTCAAGCCTGTAGTTACTGCATAGTTCTTTTTGGAGTCCAGTAATGCCTAAAGCAATTACTAAAGCACCTTAAAATTGCTATGTAATTGCGAACTTAACTTCTGACAACTGACCTTGCAAATCTATTCATTTCCAAACCAGGTATGATTTGTTGGAACTGAAATGTTTTGGTGCAGGGTATCTGTGTTCGAGCCAAACACAGATCAAAGTCACTACTCAAGAATAAAATGCCAAACAACGGCTTTTGCTGACTCAAAGGCACAAATGGAAATTTTTTTAAAACCCACAAATATTTTTAAGACAATTATTAATTTTATAGCAGTCAAGTTTAGAACATATTAAAATCAATTGCAGGAAAAAACAAAACATATTCTATGTTTAGTTAACACCAAGAATTTGACTGTGACCTACAGTACCAAAGCAAAGAAATTCACAATTAAGACTACGTATCTAGTCAATACTTGGTGTTTGACTCACACTGTTCTTACAGGGTTCTGTATGAAATCTTAAGTACCATATGTGCCAGGGAAGAAAAAAATCAACAGCAAAAATTTAAAAAAATCCGCTTTATTAATAAGAGAATATACACTTTGCACAATCTACTACAGGATAATGGCTCCATCTGATTATTGGTCTTCATTTTCCCTGTCCTTAAATTGTTCTTTTGAACTACTATAGCATGAGACAAAGGTTGTTTTTTTCTCTCCTTTGTTGAAATATTTTGAGTTTGTGGCTCATTGAGCAAAGTATCATAAATTAATGCTAATGACATGCTTAAGAGCAAGTCTATTTGATGTAAAAAAATATACACATACTTTTCAATATTTAAAATAAGGAATTTCATGGAGAAAAACATGCATTTAAATTAAATAACCATTACTTTTTCTAAAGTGCAAAACCCACATCATGTAAATATGGCATATCTGTGTGTGCAATTATATAATCGGCATACACTGTTATGAAAATTAAACAAGCAATTGCATGCACATTTTGCACATGCTGTTGTGCACATTAATGGCCTGAAAATATGGCTCAATAATTTTTGAGACAAAAGAAAACACACCTGATATTGGAAAATGAGTGCCTAAAGGTACGCTCCTAAATGCATCTTTAGGTGCCTAAATGCATGCTCCAATTTTCAAAAGTGCAAAGCATACAGCAACAACCACTGAAATCAATTAGGTGTTAAATTAGTGTAAATTTAGTTTTACTTTTTAGGTTATATATAATCAAATAATTTTAGTGTGCAAGGGGCAGTAAATCACACCAGGGAGATTTCATCCTTTAGCAGATTTTAAAGGGACACTACTAAGTTACAAAAAAAAATTATATCATTTATTAAATAAAATCCTTACAACCCCCTAGTAATTAAAGCTGAAATAATTGTAAAAGCTGAACTAATTTTTCAAATTCACTCTGCTGCAACAGTAAAAACAGGTTGGTCTTTTTATAGTTAGTTTTATTTTCTGGTTCATACCACTGCTATTAGCACTATGAACTTGGGCAGGGGCATCATTTGCTATTCCCCCACACCAGCATTTTCATAGGCCTATATACGCTACATTTTGCTCCCTGCTCCCAGATTTTGCAGGATATAAATATAATCACATATTATGATTATATTATCTGATATGATGCGGACACATCTTTGCCGTCTCCAGAATTTTTCTGAAATGATGCCCTGGAACACTGGGTCAGGTCTTTGATCTCTTAGCTTCATCAATGTTACTTGAGGGTGCTCATTGCCTCACAGAATTAGGCCTTTCCTTTGGGGATCCCAAAGAACATTACAAAAGATGGCAATATTATCAATCACCCTTCCGTAGATAGAGTAAGTGAAACACAAAGATGCGTGACTTGCCCAATGTCACACAGCAAGTCAGGCCTCCCAACTTGCAGGCATCTGCTCTGCCTATTAGACCACAATGAATGCACTCGCACAAGGCTGTAGCCTTTGGGTAAAAAAAAAGGATGGGGAATGTTTAATTAAAAAAAATATCTGATTTGCTTTCTACTTATAAAGATTTCATATTCTAATCAGAAGTAAAGAGCGGGTACAAAATCTGAAAAAAAATTAAAAGACAATATAATAGACCTACCATGGCAGATGTAAGGCCAAACCTTACCTAACACCTTACTCCACACCCTCTTCACACCCAGTAAAAGCCCAGGAAAACAGATGATCCTTGCAGCGTGCCATGAAAGGTCATGACACCAGGGCTTTGGCAGAAAAAAGGGGGAATACTTTGCAGGACCTTTCACTTAGAACACCCAGCAATCAGATTCATGAATTTTAAGGCCAGAAAGGACCATTGTGATAATTTAGACTGACCTCCTGTATGACACAGGCCATAGGATTTCCCTGAATTTATTCCTGTTTGAAGTCCAGTACTGTGGTTGAACTACATCAGTGCTTCCCAAACCTGGGACACTGCCTGTTCAGGGAAATCCCCTGGCGTGCCCGGTCGGTGTGTTTACCTGCCGTGTCTGCAAGTTCGGCTGATCGCGGCTCCCACTGGCCAATGGGGGCTGTGGGAAGCGGCACAGGCCGAGGGACGTAATGGCCACTGCTTCCCGCAGCCCCCATTGGCCAGGCACAGTGAACTGTGGCCAGTGGGAGCCGCAATCGGCCGAACCCGCAGACGCGGCAGGTAAACACACCGGCCGGGCGCACCAGGGGCTTTCCCTGAACAAGCGGCCTCCCAAGTTTGGGAAACACTGAACTACATCAACCTTTAGAGAAACATCCAGGCTTAATTTCAAAATGTCAGTGACAGAGAATGTACCACCACCATTGGTAAGTTATTCCAATGGTTAATTACTCTTATTATTATAAATGTATGCCTTATTTGTAGACTGAATTTGTCTAGCTTCAATTTTCAGCCATTGGATTTTGTTATACCTTTCTCTGATAGATTGAAGGATCACCCGTTATCAAATTTCTCTTTCCCATGTAGGTACTTACAGACTGTGATCAAATTACCCCTTAACCATCTCTTCGATAGAGCTCCTTGAGTCTCTCACTATAAGGCATGACTTCCTAATCCTTTAATCATTCCTGTGGCTCTTCTCTGAACCCTTTCCAAATTATTAACATCTTTCTTCAAGTGTGGACAGAAGAACCGGACATAGTATTCCAGCAGCAGTCGCACCAGTAACAATAGAAACAGAGATAATAGAAACTCCCTACTTCTACTTGATAGTCCACTATTTTTTTACATCCAAGGCTAGCCTCAGGCCTAATAGCCACAGCATTTTGCACATGGATACTCATGTTCAGCTGATTATCTACAATGACTGACCCACAGATCTGCTTCCCAGAATAAATTTCCCCCTCTATAAAGATGTCCTACATTCTTTATTGTTAGATGTATTAATTTACATTTGGCCATTTCAAGGCAAATACGCTTTTTTTGTGCCGTGTACCAAGTGATCCAGATTGCTCTGTATCAGTGACTTGTATTCATTTCTGTTTACAACTCCCCCAATATATATGTTATCTGCAAACTTTATCACTAATAATTTTATGTTTCATTCCAGATCATTGAATTAACTGTTAAATAGCATAAAATTAAGAATGGAGCCCTGCTGGATCCCAGTAAAAATACACCCACTTGATGGTGATTACCCATTTATGATTACATTTTCAGACCCATCAATTAGCCAATTTTTCATCAATTTAATGTGTGCCATATTGATTTTGTATTGTTCTAGTTTCTTAATCAAATGTTGTGCAGTACCAAGTCAAATGTATTACAGAAATATATTACATCAACACTATTATCTTTATCAACCCAAACCTGTAATCTCATAAAAAACTGTACAAAATAGGTTCAATTTTCTATAGATCTTAGAGTGTAGGCTTGTAAGACAGCTTCCAAACTCTCAGATGGAGATAGCCCCATTCAAAAAAAAAAAGCAAAAAAAAAAAAAGCAAAAAAAAGCAAAAAAAAAAGCTGCAACCTTTTTGTCCAATACATATGATAAAAAGCACTCAAAAAACCTACCTGCCCACTCACCCAGTAGTATCTGGATCCAATACAATCCCTGGTTGCAATCCTGCACAACAGCTAACAAACTAATACTTCATAAATGACATATAGAGAAGCAGATTTCCAAAATGTTTCACCAGAACTGCATTTTTCCTATCAAATAAATATTCTAAATGGACTATTTACCATAATTTTTTTCCTCTAGGAGAATAAACCAAATTTCACTCAACTAACTAAAATATTTGATCAACAGAAACTTCCTTTAATGTATGGCTTTCAATCGTTTACATCTCGTTGAAAATTATAAAGGCAAGGTTTGGTCCATGTCATTATAACCACATAGAGATCTGTCCTTCTTGATCCACAGGAAAATTATCAGCGCTATGACTTTCATTAGTCTTTTCATACAAGATGTCATTTTTCAGGAATGTACAGTAGTTATCTTGTAGTGAATGCAAACAAAGTTATGAAGTCTACAAATTAAAGATGAATATCCTGTTCTCTGACTAATGCAATGTACAGTATTCTATACTTCCATATCAAAATTTCATCTATTTTAATATACAGTAATTACACCAGATAGGATTTCTGTCTCAGCAGATGATAAATGTCTTACTGCCAAACAATATGGCACCTCATGTGGTCCTTGCCATTGTACAAAGAGCAAAGGGAAATGTGCTCCCCACAACTTTGAATGTGGGCAGGGGTGAGGAGGGGCTTTGTCTGGCCAAGTAGAACAAAAGGGGGTCATGGCTCCTTTAAAGGTCCTCGCCCCATTGGGTTAAGAGGAGAGGGGCAAGAACATCACCTGAGCCAGGGGTTGACAGGAAGTGGATTAGCTAGGCCATAAGTCCATAGGCACCTGAGGAAGGGAAGGTATTTATATTCTGTTCCCACCGTATAGAGCCCCCTTTCACCCCAGCAGAGGGCATGGTGGGGAGCCGCCAAGCTGCCGTGGGTTGACAACACCTAGGTGCATGAATCAAGAGGTGACTAAATCTGCATGTGAATGGGGAGTATCAGTAATTACCCAACAGAAAATACAGTAATGGACACCTGAGTTATTCAGGGATGACGATATACCCCTCTCTGACCTGGCAGCAGATGCACTTTTGGTCAATATTAGGGAGGGAATTAATTGCAGCCTAATTAAACCACATCCCTAGCATCTTGTCTTTCTTCCTATGTGGCTGGGGCAACTACTTGGAGTTAGGTGATTCAAAATTCCACTCTTCTACGGGTTTTTTAATGAGTGCAGAGCAATTCTATGGGATAGAGATGTTATATCAATACAGTTTCCTCTAGATTTTGTGGCAGCCAGAATTCAAATCAGTTCCAACCTTGATTAGTTTTAAAGATCACGCTGTCCCCACATGATATTAGCTTGTATAGTCTTACAGCTTTTGGACTTGGAGTCAGGAAAATTTAAGCACAATTTTTGTTGGAAATGAAAGAATAATTCATAATTCAGACTATTAAAACATAAAGGGGCAAGGAGAAGGGGTGCTCTGCTGTATTCACTGATAGTTCAACACACTGGAATGAATTGTCAAAGTGGTCTCAACTTGCCTAAATAGGTTTGTAGCTTTACACATACAATCATTTTCATATGCAAGTAGCAAAATTTCTGCACACAACTAATATTATATCCATGTATGCAAAGGACATAGGTACTACCCAATAAAAATGCACACATCTCAGCTGCACGCATAGCTCTGTGGCTTCTTTGGGCCACTGACTGCATATATGTACCTTTAATAGTAGCCTACAAGCATAAGAAGATGGAGAGGGTGAATAAAGAAAAAAGTAAAATAATTTTTTAAATCACAAAATACACTGCAGAAGAGGTTATAATCTACATAGAACAGGCAAAGAATGAGAGAAAAGAATTGTTAAGTAACTGCCTGAGGTCACACAGTATGTTAGTGGTAGAACTGGGAATTAGAACCCAGCTCTCGCGAGTCCTAATCCAGCATTTTAGCCACAAGCTCATCCTTCCTCTCTATATGCTACTATGATGTCAGAAAACAGGAAGTGTAGTGGATGTCCTGAAGAATGCTGGAGAATTCCCACTGATAGTAATCCATGTGGGAACAAATGAAACCAGTGAAGGAAGTCAAGAAAAATTAACTTCAGGGACTTAAGAGAACCGGTGACAGGATTTTCCTATGTGATTTTCTCAGAAATCCTTCCAAAGCCAGCTACAAGTGAGGAAAATAGAAGACAAAGTGAAAACCAGCTGATGGATGTGCTAATCATGGAGTGAGAAGACTCTTGGATTGAAATAAAGACCACTGAAATATCTTCCGTGATGGGTCCTTGAATTAGATGGTCTCTACTTAAGTGTAGTCTTCAGCGGAAGTTTTGCCTGAGTAAAGACTAAGTAAAAGCTGAGTAAGATCTTGAGGCGGTAGCCAAAAGATTACATGAAAATCAGACTAACCCGTGTTTCTCATTTACATAAAAAGTCGAATGGCAATTCAATCTGCTGATTTTGTGGGAAAATATAGTTTGAAATATGTCACTTCATACACACTCATGGAAATGTGAATCTCAGATTAAGTGCTCTTGTTGGCAACAATTTTGTATGATCCTAGCCCATCGACTCCAGTATCTAGTCTCTGGTAGTGTTCAGATCAGATATTTCACGGGAAAATGAAAACTTGCTATATTGCAATTCACCAGTTTTAGCTGACAGGAAGCATGCAGAATGATTAGAGCATGAAACCAGAATGCAAACTCCCCCGTTTGCTCTGTGTAAGCTCGAAAGATTGTCTCTTTCACCAGCAGAAGTTGGTCCAACAAACGCTATTAACTCACCCGCCTTGTCTCCCTAATATCCTGGGACCAACATGGCGACATCATCACTGCAAACAGGTTTAGACATGTCTTTTTTAAAGAGACGCAGACAAAACTGGATAAAATCTACAGGATGTGGTCATGCCATTGATTCCTTTAAAACCATTATAAAAGAAAAGCATTGAGTCACAAGGAAAAGTAGAATTCTTGATCCCATTTCTAAAGGAAATAATGAAAGTTTTTTTAGGCAAATCTCACTAATTTGCTAATATTGAAGGGGTTGAGATTTGAGAAGTAATTTCCTAAAAATCCTCTCTATCAAAAAACACCAATAATTCTCTATTTTTCTTTCAAAATGAACCTCAGAAATGGACTGCGCTGAATGACAAGAAAACCAACTAAAATTAGCAACAGCATACTCATTGCCTAGAGCAGCATAAAACTGATGGGTGATGTGATGATGACAGACAAATCCTTATTCCCATTCTAAATTCTGTCTACTAAATAAATAAGTAATGTCATCAATATCATTTCAGCGTTACATTCCGCTTCTGTAGCAGCTGCAGTATTGCTGCATCTCCCCATTGCCTTTGCTCCCTCGCTTTGTGGCGCTGCTCAGATTTAGTTTGGGCTGATTTAGGACAGGTAATACTGTAGCCAATAAACTTGTGCCATTCAGGCTCAGAATTAAAATATGGGGGTCAAACTGCATGCATTTTAAGGGCATAATAGAAGCAAATGCTACAGTACTCTTGCCACTAACAATGTCTCCAATATTGACTCCTGACTCTGCCTCTTGTTCTTTTACACCAGACACTTTGGCATTGTCAGTGAGAAGGGTACTTTCTGGTCCATCATCCCTTTTTCTTAGAATCATAGCACCATAGGGCTAGAAGGGACAACAAGGTCATCTAGTCCAACCCCCTGCCAAGATGTAGGATTTGTCGTGTCTAAACCATCCAAGACAGATGGCTGTCCAGTCTCCCTTTGAAAACCTCCAGTGACGGAGCTTCCATGACTTCTCTGGGCAGTTTGTTCCATTCTTGTACTGTTCTTCGGTTAGGAAGTTTTTCCTGAGATTTAATCTAAATCTGCTATGCTGTAGTTGGAACCCATTGCCTCTTGTCCTGCTCTCTGTGGCAAGAGAGAACAATTTTCTCCATCTTTTTATGGTAGCCTTTCAAGTATTTGAAGGCCGCTATCATGCCTCCACTTAATCTCCTCTTTTCCAAACTAAACACCCAGTTCCTTCAGTCATTGCTCAGATGGCTTGTATTTTCTTCTTCCCCCGTCTATGCATTTCTCCATATTTCTCTTCTGTTTTACCTTACCCATTTACTTTTTAGCTCAACAATAGAAAAAAATGGAATGTTAATAGGTGCAAATAGCTACTTGATTATATATAATGAGATAGCAAAAAAGAAAATCTCATAGGCCCTTGGTTTGGACCACCTAGGCTCCCTAAAAACAGATATTCAAATCCAAGTTGCTCATCCTTCTGGTGTATATAACCTGAGTTTACTGTCTGGGGATCTTTTGAAGGAGACCTTAGCAACTGAGCTCATGTCTAATCTGCATGAATATTAAAGATCCCAAGGCACTTCTTATAAGAGTTTAAGATTGGCCTAGTGGACTTGACCAAAATTTTCCTTCCCACTAATGTACAAAGTGCTATGTGAGTGCAGCTTGCCACCCAACAATTGTCTGCATTTCCGTGGTGCTGTATGTATTGAAACACCTTGGTTTCCCTCAGGAGGGAAAGCACTATATAAAATACTACGCTAATGTTAATATTATTTTCATTTGATTTCTCCAGTGACACTTAACTGCTTTGCTCCGCTTTCAAGGCAAAATGTTCATCCAGGGTGAAATTCGTCCCAGAACAAAGGATAGGAGCCATGGCCAAGATTTTTCAGAAGAGACTAATGATTTTGGAGGGCTTGGGTTTTGGGTGCCTTACTGAAAACACCTGAAAGAGGCCTGATTCAAGCTCAGCACTTTCTAGAACACATGACTTTGGGGCTACGATAATTCATATTGCAAGATATCTAGAACTTCTTGTGTAACTCACAAAAATTCACAAAGGCAAGGGATGTTTAAAAAGCCAGTAGTGATATAAGCCTTATTGTAAAGATATAAGGATCCTCAACTACAGGTGGTCCCTCAAAAAGATAAAGTCATGACTTTATACAGAGTAGTCACATTATCATCCAAGATACTGTAGCTATTTCTTTATTTAACTCATATTGGAACATAAGTACACTGTGGTATAAAGTTAGATCAGCTTATAGGCAGATTTTTTAAAAAAAGAGGCAAATAACATGATGCTCAGACAATTAGACCCACGCTGCTCTCTCAACATTTCTAAATTATCATTTTAAATTTGGAGTTGGTAAGGGACAGGAGAGCAACCAGTGAAAGATGTGATGGTGAAATTGTGCCAGGAATTGGGAGCAGAACTGGGTAAAAAGGGCTGGCCAAGAATTGGGAGGATACTAAAAGAATCCAAGCACCTTGCTCTGTTCTGAAGGGAGAGGATGTATTATCCATTAATGGTATTGCACCTTTCTCCCTTTTCTACAGAGGGTCAGTTCTAATTATCTTGCAGAACATTGTAAGGACTATGAAGTTGCTGTGATTGCCCTTCATAACTGATGTGGGTCCAATCTGTTGGCTCTGGGGTAATTCACATTGTTAAGTCAATCACAGGATAATCAGCTGCAATAGACTTTAAAGTGCTGTTACTGGACTGGATCCCAAAAGACACATGCTTCTTTCAATTGTCAGTTTGCACAGATGATCCAGGACACCTATCACGTAATCACCCCCAAACAGGAAATCTATGAAGAGGGCTGAGGAATTGGTAACTGTTTTAGAGGAACTGAGAGCTAACATCCAAAGGGATGTTTGGAGGTACAGTGCAATTTATTTTGGGATCATCTGAAACTTCTGGTTAAGGAGAATACTCCAGAAGATTCCTCGATGGAAGCTGCTTGCACATTCAGCATGAGCACACAAACTATTTCCGGTAACAGCCTTGGCTTTCTAACTGCATGGTGAAATGATGCCTTCTGCTTTTGGTAATATTTTCACTGTACTACTGTGCTTCAGGTTGATTCTGTATGTACCTTCAGTAAAACAATCCTGGTTTTAGGGGTTTTTGTTTGTTTGTTTCTATTTTTTAGTGCAGCCACAATATTCCAGAAACAATTAAATCAACAAATATAAAGTTTAACGTAGAGATAGGGCACTACTCATCCATTACTAGAATTCTGGAGCCAACGTGATGAGCTTTATCACAGTCAAAAATGCCCAGGATTGTTTCAGATGGGGTTAATATTTCAGATTTAAACAGAGGCACATTATATTAAATGACTCAGATATATTTATTGCAAATCTGCAGGTTACTGAACTGTCTAGTGGTGGTAAGACTAACCAGTAAAGCAATTTTAAGATGTCTCTTGAGTGCAGATAGATAAGGGTGAGGAAGAATAAAAACATCCTGTGGGGTATCATCCTGCCAATCTGTATGTGGCTATCTCCCTGGAATGAAGGGTGTGGCGTATGTGTGTGTATCGTGGGGGGGGGGATCAGCTGTGTATGACATGCTGTTCTGCCACTTCCCCCAAGGGCCCCACCCATGACCATTGGGGGAAGCTAGCCCCCCGCACCTCCCCTTCTGCCCAAGGTCCCTTCCCTCCCGTTGCCCACCTCCTCCCACTTCCCTGCAGGAGCCCAAAGCACCCCCACTGCGGCCCCCAACCCCAGCCCCGGAGCACCGGGCAGCGCGGTCTGAGTGCCAGGCAGGCAGCGCAGTCCCAGCTGCCCTGGATCCCCACAGCAGGCCGGCCAGCCCCAGTCCCAGGCAGCCTGCTCCTGGGGACGGAGTATGCGGGGGGCACACCAGACTGTCTGGGGAGGCACAGCCTCCCCCAGCCTATGATACCCACCGCTCGTGGCCCCACTTCAGGCACAGGGATCTCTGCCAGGGGAATGGGGCAGGGACTAGGTGGGCAAAGAAAGGAATGGCAAAGTGGGATTGTGGAGGGAGAGGAATAATCCTCTGTGGAGATTAAAAGGAGAAGATAATATAACCACAGACTATATTACCGGTTCTGCAAAGTCCCCCCCTGTGGTGGGAAATCCTCCTTTAAATGGCAGTCCCCAGGAGCAGCTGTGGCTAGGGGGAACCATTAGGAGTGACTAATATCATTGACTGGGGGAACACTAGGACCAGAGCTGCCGCAGAGACCTTCTATGCAGATAGCCATGGACTCTCATAGATCCCAGGGAACCAAGAGGCATGTGGTCATGTGATGGGGTTTACAAAATCCTCCTTGGGTTAAAGGACAAGACTGGGTCCAGGTAGCCCCATACCCCTAGGCCTGCAGAGCATGCTCCAACTGGATAGGGAGCGTAAAAGGGAGCCACTCAGCTCAGGGGGGAAGGAAGACAAATCTATCCTGAGGGCTCCTGAACAAGGGTGCCGAAGAAGCCTGCCTGTGAGGAGGAAGAAGACTGGCTGCTGAGCCCAGTGGGGCTGAAGGCTTAGTTGTTTTTCTTCTTCTTCTTTTTTTGCTTACTTATATTGGCCTGGGGGACACAGATGGTAGGAAGTGACCCAGGAAGGCAGCTCTGAGGCACTCCAGAATACCCGACATTGTTGTCTCTCATACAGTCTTTGGTCATAGCCCAGTTGAGTGAGAGGGTCTGGTATCTCCTATCAACTTCCCTGTTAGAGGAGGGGCATATGCCTCATTTCCACCCCACGTCCCCCTTTAGTAAGGAGAGGGCAAGGATGCTGAGATCTCTGAGGCAAGGATAAGCCACACACAAGGGTTAGGCACTGGACTGAAGGCCCTTGCTGCCAGGAGGGGAGAGACTGGAAATTAGGTGCGCTCTCCACTAGGCCACCTGGCCCTCTGAGGACTATATGATGGGTCAGCTTGCGTGTTATAAATACCATTGCCTCCTGTCCTCAAATGGAATGATAAGGATGAATTTCTAGGATAGGAACCCCATGGGAATTTTCTTCCATTGAGTGTCTCCCATAGGAGGGAATGATCCAGTCTTTTCCCCATCCTACACTACAGGGGAAAGGGAACTGCCCGACACTGTAGAATTCTCCAGTAGCTAGTCACAGATGGCATTTCAAGCTGAGAATTTTAGGCATGGTAGAGAGCAGGAGGCATTAATGAGCTCTCAGTGGGCACTTCACCATTTTCAATGGGTGTGTGATATGCCAATCAGTATGCACATTTTCTCTGGATTTACCTAGGAGGGAATACAGGCTTGCCTGCACATCACAGCCATGGAAGTACTTTACTACTCATTTGGACATGAAATCTTTTAAGATTGTAACTATTTTTGGCCAAGTGCAAAAATGAATTGCAATTATTTGGTGTGTATGGTGGCTATATCAATACCAAATAAATCTAAGGTGCAGTTCAAAAGATGTCTTTGTGTGATGCTGAAATAAAAGGATCTCTCCTGTCTTTGTGCAGTATTTTATTGCAATGTATGGTTACCCCTCCATCACTGAACCCTTAATAGGGAAGGAGAGCTATTGTCAGATTAAGTAGACCCACATGCGTGCAGCATAAATCCCTATAATGAAAGGAGCCATGCATGGGAGAGTGAACGGCTGCCTTAAAGAAGAGATACAGAATATTAAAAAAAAAACCTGCTGAGCTGGAAAGGTAAGAATCTCTGTACTAGCCGAACTGTTATGCTATTTCATAAGGAAAGATATTGAGATTTTTGAGACTAGCATCCTTAGTCTTGTACGCGTCTGACTCTGGGTCAGAGTAGAGCTGTGCAAAACTCTATTGCTTAGGTTTGGCAGTTTTAGTTTGCAGGTCTTCACACCTGTTCAGATGAACCTGACTATCGTGTCAGGTCTCCACCAGTATCATCCTGAGGGGAAATTCAGGGCAGGCCCCAAGGTATGGCCAGTGATCCAGTGCAGTGAGAGGGACTCTGGGCTGAAACACAAGCATGCAGGGCCGGCGCTTCCTCTAGGGGACCCTAGGCGGTCGCCTAGGACGGCAGGATTTGGGGGGCGGCAACTCATTTCCTGGCGGTGATTCGGCGGCAAGAAAAGCGCGCCGCCGAGAACGCAGCTTCAGAGGAGCTGCCGCCGAAGCGCCGCCGATTACGGCGGAGGAGCACTGCTGCCTAGAGCGGCAAAAACCCTGGCGCCGCTACTGACTGCATGGGACAGCTACAATCCACATCCACTCCTCGAGTACACAGTCTGAATGGACAGCCTTTCTAGTTATGCCTGAGGACTCACTCACTCTCTCAGCCTCCAATGTCTCTCCCTCTCTCTGAGCAAAGGCCTTATATGCAGGATTTGATCCATGTCTAAGATTTGACCCTCTACACACCATGCTAATCTTTCCAGCCTGCCTTTTGTCATCAACTACTGCTGAAAATTACCCTGCTATGTTTGAATGGCAGAACATCATTAAGAGTATACATTTTTTACCAGTCAAACAGAAAATTCACAATGAGGATGAGCTTGTAATTACACACATGTCAGAACAGGGAGCATGATAGTCTGCTTAGATTTTCTTGAACATTTCTTTTGAAGAATTTTTTGGGGAGGGAGGGAAGAGCTTCCTGTAAATCAACTTTGGCATGAAACTTTTGTAAATGGTGCCCAACATCCATCACATTCTTTGTTCAATGTTTTTCCTACACATAAAGAGCTGACAACCTGCTACTCTATGATTGATGTACTTATTTCTTCTAAACTATCACTAACCAAGCATATCATTTTTATACAGTACATGTATATTCCATTTCCTACGGTTTTGACTATTAAGCAGGCTCAGCAGTGGAAAAAATGTTTATATACTGTTAAGAGGATCTAACTTAAAGCCCTGAAAAACTTTTCATTCCAGTTTTCTTTGTTTTTAAGGGCAGTGAAAGAAACATAAGACTAGACACTCCCAGTGATGCAGGATGACACTCTTAAAAATGCCTATCAATATACGTTAAAAGTTCTATTGTCAATGGATCCAGCCAGCAGCTACTTCAGACTTTACACAGTATTAATGGGAAGATTATAATTCATATATTCTCACATTATAAGAGAATGACATTTCAGGTTTGCAGGCTTTCCTGACAAGGTATAACATATTTATCTGGGTTTTTATACCATGCTCTTATCAACGTAGGATCTGAATAACTATTGACGTAATTACAATTCATGTATTCATACAATGCTTAGGGGTCTTTCAGTGACATTATGTTGAGCATCACATTGCTCCTCTACATAGATGTTTGAAAGAACATACACATTTAAAAAAATTAAAATCCCATTGACTTAACATGAGGTCTCGGGCACTTTCGGACCTGACATGATGGTAATGGATCGGTTGCAATTCATATGTGTTTATGATATATGAGGCATTTGAGCTGACATTGAATCAGGTCAGTGGGTCCATTGGACAGGAGGCAATGTCAATGGAACAGTTATGTGTTATTGATGTCAGTTGCAGAATAGATAAAAACATTATCAGAATAGCTTTTGTCTCTATTTAAGTTTTTTCTCTTAAAAGGCAAACAGCACCAGCCCATAGTAACCACTACGTGACTACAAAGTTTTAGTGTTTCAAACAAGCCATTTTGAGTTCCAGCAAATCAAGGAAGTGACTGAAACCATCTCTATGCAAATATTTTTGGGTCATCAACGACCTGGAGGATGGTGTGGACTGCACCCTTAGCAAGTTTGCAGATGACACTAAACTGGGAGGAGTGGTTGATACGCTGGAGGGTAGGGATAGGATACAGAGGGACCTAGACAAATTAGAGGATTGGGCCAAAAGAAATCTGATGAGGTTCAACAAGGACAAGTGCAGAGTCCTGCACTTAGGACGGAAGAATCCCATGCACTGCTACAGACTAGGGACCGAATGGCTGGGCAGCAGTTCTGCAGAAAAGGACCTAGGGGTTACAGTGGACGAAAAGCTGAATATGAGTCAACAGTGTGCCCTTGTTGCCAAGAAGGCTAACGGCATTTTCGGCTGTATAAGTAGGGGCATTTCCAGCAGATCGAGGGACGTGATTATTCCCCTCTATTCGGCACTGGTGAGGCCTCATTTGGAGTACTGTGTCCAGTTTTGGGCCCCACACTACAAGAAGGATGTGGATAAATTGGAAAGAGTCCAACGGAGGGCAACAAAAATGATTAGGGGGCTGGAGCACATGACTTATGAGGAGAGGCTGAGGGAACTGAGATTGTTTAGCCTGCAGAAGAGAAGAGTGAGGGGGGATTTGATAGCTGCTTTCAACTACCTAAAAGGGGGTTCCAAAGAGGATGGATCTAGACTGTTCTCAGTGGTAGAAGATGACAGAACAAGGAGTAATGGTCTCAAGTTGCAGAGGGGGAGGTTTAGGTTGGATATTAGGAAAAACTTTTTCACTAGTAGGGTGGTGAAGCACTGGAATGGGTTACCTAGGGAGGTGGTGGAGTCTCCTTCCTTGGAGGTTTTTAAGGTCAGGCTTGACAAAGCCCTGGCTGGGATGATCTAGTTGGGGTTGGTCCTGCTTTGAGCAGGGGGTTGGACTAGATGACCTCCTGAGGTCCCTTCCAACCCTGAGATTCTATGATTCTATGATTCTATGATTTTCATATGAGAAAGAGATTAAACAGTTTGGGCAAACTTTTCAACTGTGGAATATGTTGTGCCTGTAAAAAATATATGACCACACATAGTCCTGCAAATCCTTATGTACATGAGTAACTTTACTCACATAGGCTAACATTTTTGCTGGTGCCAAATATAACTCATGCGTATTGTCACATTGAATTCTATAGGCCTGATTCTACTGCTGCTTCATGCTGCTCTGGCAATGTAAAGCAGCTTTCCAAAGTGAGCAGAAGCCATGTTAAAGCTCCTTTATCCTGCCTGCCACATGTGGTGTAAAATGGCCTTACTGTAAATGAGAATCAATCGCATTGAGACTACAGCCATACTTAAAGTAAAAAGCATATATAATTGTTTGCAAGCTCTGAATTACCCTGTGAGTAAAGTTATTTGCATGATTTATTCTTTTATGTGGGTGACATTCACCCCTATATCAGCTGCCAGAGTAAGGACTGCATATGACTTAAGCCCCACTTGAGCTCTGTGACCCTGCGCCAGCAAAGCACCTAAAGCATGTGTTTAATTTTAGGTGAGTAACGCCATTGATTTCAATGGAACTACTTGTGCCTATAGTTAAGCACTTAAATACTTTGCTTCATCAGGATCTATATGCATAAATCCTGCCCTTGTATAAGACAGTTGTGCACATGAAGGGATAGGCATGCATGCATTTACCCAATTTTCATATTCAGATTTACTTTTTGATGTGTTATAGATGTGTGTGAAGCTTTTACAGGCTCCTCTGTGATCTAAATCCCTACACTTGCCCTGAGGGAGAAAGTTCAGAAGAAAATATGAAGAATCGTTTAAAAAAACAACAACTATGAAATGCACAAAATGCAGGGACCAAGATTGCTCTGGCCCTTTTATATAGGCTAAAGAACATGCATTTAGAAATGGGAATGGCTATTTGCCTAACTCTGCCCTATTGTACAGATTTTTTCCTCTGACCATGATATTGACAGAGCACAACATGCCAGTTCGCTGGGCTCAGGAAAAGTGTAGCAACCATAACTGTTAACCAGTCGAGCACCTACCAGCAAGCCCGCAAGTGTCACATGCTGAAGCGTTAGGAATGTGGAAAGTGAGGAGACAGTCTTATTACTGGTTTAATAGATAATCTGATTGATGTTTTGTTTGCTTTAGTGATAATCCCCCTTTACGTCCCTTGCTCCTGTCCCCTCCACATTATCTTTACCTCCTTGGGGCCCTGCTTTGAACTAGGAATGCTTATTGGCTCATTAAATCCTTAATATTGTATACTGACAGTGCTCTCAAAGATAGGGTGCCATGTTATCTTGAGAACTGAAGGCCCAGTAAAAATAAATATCACTAACTGAGGATTCTCTGTTCCTAATGCCAGGGAGCAGACAACGCTGTGAACAAGGTCAATAGCACCCCAGCAGAAGTACTCAGCCTCTCACACACAAGCCATAAAGTGGACTAGGGATTACAAAGCATTCTGAGCTATGATTTCATTTAATCAATAGCTTATGAATTTCAAACTATAGTTGTTACATCTTGAACAAATATCGGCTAATATAAATTTTTTAACTTCCTGCTACTGCAGATTTTTTTTTTTAAATCACCAAAAATAATTGGTATTTGATGGCTCACATGAAATGAGTTTGTGGTCTCAGAGCCATTCATAGTGGGCAAAGTGACTGCTTCCCACCATCTTTGCTGGCAGCCTCAGTAGAAAGGCTAACACATAAGGCCCTGATGGGGCAAAAAAACCTGAAGCATGCAGTAGCCCCAATGAAGTTAGTCAATGGGACTACAATAGACAACTCATTTGCACGTGTGCATTGTTGGGGTCTAAGTGAGCATGGAAACTGAATTATCCTCTGCCTCTCCCTCTTCCCAGAGCTGAAGAAGAGCTCTGTGTAGCTCGAAAGCTTGTCTCTCTCACCAACAGAAGTTGATCCAATAAAATGTATTACCTCACGCACTGCATCTCTAAAATTCTGGGACCTACACAGCTATAACTACACTGCACATCTCCCTTCTACAGGTAGTCCCTCCAGAACAGCATTAAGGCAGAAGAGCATAGGCAGACTCACACTCTTTGACTCTGTGCTGTGGCTGCTAAAGATGATTATCCTGTAGAAGGCTGTTTGTAGCGTTGTTGTGGCCATGTTAGTCCCAAGATCTGAGACAAGAATATAGAGGGCTGTCAGTTCAGCTCCTGTCATAAGCACTACATTCCATAGTCTTAAAAGTGTACCTGCCATGAACATATACCACTTTAGTGATAAAGACTGAAACCTAATTTTTCCCTCCACTCCCTCGCCTTCCCTGAGTTTTTAAGTACTTTGCTGATAGTAAGTGGCTGTGATAGTTACCCTAAAGAAATTCCTCTCAATCGCTCTGCTCAGCACTTTTCCCTCTTCACAAACTACAGTGTAGTATCATAAAACAGATAACTGAACATTTTTGCCACCAGGTTCTTCATTTTTTAAAAAACATTTCCCCACCCCCCCGCTCTTTGAAGTAAGGAGAAAAGCCCCTGAGGTGTCTATCCTTATCTCCCCAAGAGAAAACAAAGAGAGTTAAAGGAAAATGTCTTCTGCAGAGAATGCCTTTTCCATGCTTCTCTCCCTACTGTGTGCCAAATAATGGCATCTGTTCCTGCTGTTCTTTTGTTCCCTCATTCAGTGTGTCTTCAACTTCCTGTGAAAATTTGTGGTTCTTAAATCCAAAGGTCAGGTATAACATTAAGTTTAGTTTGGAGGATTTGGACTTGTTTCTCTTAGAAATATTTTTTCCAGGCCTCCTTTTAAAATTCACAAAAGGCTTTAATTTTCTTTTGTATTGTGTGTGCATCCCATGCTACGGTACACTTCATTGGGATTCTGGTTAGTACTTTGGAAGAGAACTACTTGTGTATTGATAAGCATTAAAGGATTTACATTCCCTCATCCACTGGTGAGGTTCAGTGTCCAGTCAGCAGCACAAGCTCCCCCACACTATCATAAGCATGGAGGAGGTACCTTCACTGGGGCTAAGAGGGAATTCAGGATGCATGTAAATCCAGCTAAGCTTCTTCAAAGGAAAGGTTTTCATAGTAAATAGCCAAATTTCTACTAAATTATGTATGATGGTTTTGTGCAAGAGGAGCTGAACTCAGATCACCAGATTCATTTTTCTTAGTGCTTCAAGTTGGACTCAAACTGTGATCCCCGAGCTAAAATGTCAGGGCTCTGTCCAGTAAGCTACTTGGCCCATCTGTTTGCTGGCTTTATACACTTTATAAGAGACAGCCTGAAAATGGTTCAACCGTTGATGTATTGTGTGCAATTTAGGCCTCCCTTTACTCGGTATTTTCCCAAAATTGTAATAAAAATGAATATTTATCAGCCGAAAGGATGCATTGAGAGGGTGCTAACAGAGAGAGGCAGAGACAGAGAATTAAAGGCAAATAAATCACTTTGTTAGAAGGCTGAGAATTGCCAAGTCCTTCATTGATTTTTTCGAACATTAAAAAAGAAAAAAATGTACCGGTGTATGTTGCTGCACATTTACTTCGGTGCTAAGAAAATATGTTAGACAATGAGGCCTAGTGGACAGAGCACTGGACTGGGACACAGGAGACCTGGCTTCTATTCTCAGCTCTGTTTCTAAATTGCTGGATGATGTTGGGCAAGTCATGTTCCCTCCCTGTACCTCAGTTTCCCAATCTGTAAAGTGGGGATAATGATGTTTACTTCCTTTTTAAAGTGCTTTGAGATCTATGGATGAAAAGAGCTAAGTGCTAGGTATTATTATTATTCCACATAAAAGGTGGCTTTTAATAAACATGTTTATAACAACTGTGGCAAAAATAATTTCTTAAATGATACTGAATTTAATGAAAGTCAGAATATTTTTTACAAAGGAATAGTACATAAATGACTCCTTCTCCACTGCTGTGGGCTTGACTCTGAGTAATACCTGCCCTTGGTTCCCAGGTATAGGCTCCAAACTGCACGTCTTGATTCCTTAGTTCTGACACCCTATGGATCTGGAATATTCTCTCTTGTTTGGCCAAGAGACAGATACTATTTTTGGTTTGAAGGCTAGTCTTAAGACATTTGTTCTCAGTTGCATGCACAGTTCAATGGGATTTTAAGGTGTATTTGTTATGGATTGTAAAGCACCTTAGGATACATCGTATGAAATGGCCAATATAAGAGCAATGTGTATTGTGTTACTGTACATCACATTATACAATATGCGTCAATTCGCTATTGGGAACCCAATATATCACACAAATCTGGCCTATTTTATGAACAATTGTAGACACCTTTGAATTATCTCAATAATGTTTAATGATTTTCACAAAGATCTCAAACAG
The DNA here is from genome assembly GCA_037349315.1 of Chelydra serpentina. NCBI lineage: Eukaryota > Metazoa > Chordata > Testudines > Chelydridae > Chelydra > Chelydra serpentina. The sequence continues at coordinate 20,981,773 of JBAIAC010000026.1, read as the reverse complement.
CAGCTGATTTTCTCAGTTCTTTCAGTTGCTATCAAAAACTCAAATTCTGTTGGATAATTGAAACATTCTCCCCCACTACAAAAATAATAAGTGTAAGAAGAATGCTCACATCTTTCTTTTGTAACAAACAGAGATTGTATGAATTCACTACCTGTAAGGTGTATTGAATTTTTAATCATCTATATATTTATGGTAAAGAGTAACAAATTACTTATAGCACACAAAAGCTTATGGCATACGATTATCCTTAATTAATGGGTAAGTGCAAAGCTTTATTATTCAATGAAACTGATTTATTATCTTAATTCTCAGATGTTCTGCTTCATGTTTCCATTGAAACCATTGTTTGCACCATGGTAACCGGCAACCACCATATGTATGTGATCTCTTTTATGACCTATCCCTAATTAGATTTTATTGTTATCTTAAAGCTAAAGCATAAACTGTGCAAATAGTGCAGTGGTAGTTTCCGATACCTATTAATAAGGGATAGGCCACTGTTCTGTACTGTGTTGTTTCTGTAATAAGCAAAGCATACTTTTTGTGTTATTATAACTCTGTCTATTTTTTCCTCAATGCTTTTGTATCTCTCCCTGTTCTTCCTCCCTCTGTGTGACTGTACACTTGCCTACCTGTCCCTTGTCTCTTCTATTAGGCACAGCTAGTTAACTGAAAGGAAGTGAAAAGAGCTGAAAGCTAGTGGGTGTCGGAGCTGCCTAGTCGAGAGATCCCCAGCTAATTGCTAGTCCTAACAGGCACAATTAGCCGCTACAAGCCCTTTGAGATGGCCCTGGGCTTCTCTCAGGTAACAGCCATCACTAGATAAAGGCTGAAATATGCTCCATTTAGAGAGACACTTGCAGACAGGGATGTCACAGGCTGCCAATTATGTTCTGCCTGTACACAGTCACTTCCAAGAAAAGGCAAGACACACACACCTGGAGTTAAAGGGACAAGATGTATACTATTTTGAACTACACAAGTACAGGGCTTGTGATGATATAACCCTTTCAAATTAGGTTGTGTCAATTTTTCAATTATCAGTTTTTCATCAATATCAGCCATTGCTTTTAAAGTTTAATCCACACAGTTAGTACCAGGAAACTCTGTGGGAGATTGGTGTATATTATGCCTGCTGTACTTGATGTTTCTTTAAGTAAAGTTCAGCCATAACCACACAGACAAAGATGATATAATCAGCCTGTTCTCAACAAGCATAAATACCCTGTGATATATGCATTGTTCTAAGTGTAACTCTTCTGCCAGGGGTTGTTGGCAGCAAAAAGAGTCAAATATCTAGGGGTATCTTTCCCAGAAACCTTGGAAAAACTAAATACCTTCCCAGGGCTGCCTTGACAAGCAAGGCTTCCCCTCTCACAAGGAAAAGTTTAAGGAACACAGCATTAATTTGGGAAAACATAATCATAAAACAACAATATGTTTTTACAAAATAATAGGCAAAACACCTGCCGCCTCAGTATCTTTGGGAGTAGTCCTTTGCCTCAGTTTCCCCACCTGCCGACATGAACATCCGGTGGACAAATGTCCCTTTTCCATGCCACATTCCCTCCTTCCCTTTCTGTGTACCCCAGTCACAGTTAGCAGTCAGTGGACAGTGAAGTCCTGAGCCCAGAAGTACACTTGGGCAGGTCCAGCTCCAGCTCCTAGGGGGAAGTGCTTTCTGGCTTTTGTAGAAAGATATCGTTCCACTGCCTCATCTCTCACTGTACCAATACCTTCACACATCACCTTTAAACAGAATACTGGGTCTGGGTCCTCAGGCTCCTAACCCAGCATTAAAGGTGTTGGCTATGGAACCTTACCGTTAGCTCTACAACCCAGATCCAGGTCCTTACCAGAATTCACTCAGCGCTGATATTAGAGTATAGAGCGGGTTAAATAGCATATACAACCCTTGAGCAGAGTGCTTGATGCCAAGGATTCCCAGCCTAACCACAAGACCATAGAATCATAGGACTGGAAGGGACCCCGAGATATCATCTAGTTCAGTCCCCTGCACTCATGGCAGGACTAAGTATTATCTAGACCATCCCTGACAGGTGTTTGTCTAAACTGCTTTTAAAAATCTCCAATGATGGAGATTCCACAACCTCCCTCGGCAATTTATTCCAGTGCTTAACCACCCTGACAATTAGGAATTTTTTCCTAATGTCCAACCTAAACCTCCCTTGCTGCAATTTAAGCTCATTGCTTCTTGTCCTATCCTCAGAGGTTAAGAACAACAATTTTTCTCCCTCCTCCTTGTAACAACCTTTTACATACTTGAAATCTGTTATGTTCCCTCTCAGTCTTCTCTTTTCCCGACTAAACAAACCCATTTTTTTCAGTCCTCCCTCATAGGTCATGTTTTCTAGACCTTTAATAATTTTTGTTGCTCTTCTTTGGACTTTCTCCAATTTGTCCACATCTTTCTTGAAATGTAGTGCCCAGAAGTGGACACAATACTCCAGTTGAGGCCTAATCAGTGCAGAGTTGAGCGGAAGAATTACTTCTCGTGTCTTGCTTACAACACTCCTGCTAATACATCCCAGAATGATGTTTGCTTTTTTGCAACAGTGTTATACTGTTTACTCATATTTAGCTTGTTGTTCACTATGACCCCAGATCCCTTTCCGCAGTACTCCTTCCTAGGCAGTCATTTCCCATTTTGTATGTGTGCAACTGATCGGTCCTTCCTAAGTGGAGTACTTTGTATTTGTCCTTATTGAATTTCATCCTATTTAGTTTAGACCATTTCTTCATTTTGAATTATAATCCTAGCCTTCAAAACATTTGCAACCCCTCCCAGCATGGTATCGTCTACAAACTTTGTAAGTGTACTCTGTATGCCATTATCTAAATCATTGATGAAGATATTGACTAGAACCAGACCCAGAACCAATCCCTGCGGGACCCCACTCGTTATGCCCTTCCAGCATGACTGTGAACCACTGATCAAACTATTCTCTGGGAATGGTTTTCCAACCAGTTATTCACCCACCTTACAGTAGCTCTATCTAGGTTGCATTTCCCTAGTGAATTTATGAGAAGATCATGCAAGACAGTAGCAAAAGCTTTACTAAAGTCAAGATATACCATGTCTACCGCTTCCCCGCTATCCACAAGGCTTGTTACTCTCTCAAAGAAAGCTATCAGGTTGGTTTGACACGATTTGTTCTTGACAAATCCATGCTGTTACTTATCACCTTATTATCTTCTAGATGTATGCAAAATGATTGCTTAATTATTTCTTCCATTATCTTTCCAGGTACACAAGATAGGGACTTTTCTCTCCTCCATTCTAAGCATCCAGCCCCACTGCCCAAGCATGCAAGAGTGAGGTTTTGGTTATGACAACTCCACACTAAGCATAGTTTGTTGCCCTTTTGTCACACAGTAAGGATTATAGTATTTCATTACTCCCTACATCCACAATTTAAATTAGTCTTAACCAAAATGCCCAAAATATTCACACTGGGATGATGGGTAGCAAATATGAAAATATGACCACACTCATTCTATCTCTTCCTCCAGTTCACCATTAGCAGAAATCTCCTTCCCTAGAGCTTCAGAGTGCCATAGGCTTACATCAGGTGGACTCTACAAAAGACATTGTGCATGGTTAATGTAGCATCATGCAGAGCTGAAATGCATAAATATTTACACTAATAACTGCACATTTCAGGGGTTTACAATGTCAGCATAATAGTAACTAGATGCAAGTCACAGCCAATATATTAACCAATTACTTCCCATTGTGCCTGGGAAGGACACGTACAAGCCTACATTTTCACTTTGGGTGACCAGAGTTAGGCGCCTAAATTTGTATGTAGGCTCCTGTGTGAAATGTGCCTGATGTTCAGAAATTCTGAGCACCCATAATTCCTACTGCAGCCAACTTCTGAAAACAAAGACATTCATTTTAGGTCCTTAAATGGTTCAGTTGCCTAACTCAGACACACACATTGAAAAATTATGGAAATCCTTGTTTGAAATCCTAAAGTGCCAATTTCTCTGTGTCTTTTTTGTGGGACTGTACCACAAAGCTTACTTTACATTGGAGGAATGTTATACTGTCATTACTATCACACAGAAACAATAACAATAATACTGTAACAGCTAAAAATACTAGAACATAGTTATATTGGAACGGAAATCAGAGGAATCCCTAGAGATAGCCAGCTGGATACACAATGAAGTACTACGAACTCACTCCATGACGGCAGAATACTTACTTCATATTTCTGCAGAGCACTTATTTCTGCATTGCAGTCACAGGGGGGCACCAGGAAAAAAACAAAAACAAAAACCAGCAGCGGAAACAACAACATTGTCTTAGTATCCAGGACTAAAACACTACAGGAACAATTAGAACCAACAGAAAAACCTTCTATTTCAACGTATACAATGATAAGCACACAGTTAATTTACCGACAAGCATGTCAAGAAAGAGAGAAAGGATGGAAACAGGATGATTCATAGTCTGGTAGCAGATAATTGTTTAAAACATCCTCATCAGGACTCAGCACTAACGTCATTTAAATGAGATGCCTTTTGGCTTAACTCTGGGTCAGATTGTACCACCCGGTTTTAAGTAGAAATCTTCACTGATGCCAGTATAGTCCTGTGTTAGAATACGACATTGTCACAGATTTGAAAGGGTGTGGTCTTTATTCTTATTAATGTCTTTAATAAGTGTCACTTTCTTAAAACAAAACAAAACCAAAAACCCCAGAGAAGCTTGGAAACCCAATGACAAGAATTCTGGGTGCAGTGCTCATATTTTTTAGTTTGCTTACATCAGGAAATATATATATGTAAAAATAAAATTATAAACTGCATATTCCATTACATTTGGTGTCTGCTGATGAGACATTTCTGGCCTCACAACAATGCTAACGTCACTGTTACCTTGAAAATTAACAGAGACGAAGGAGACAATAATTTCATGTGGGATATTTAAGAAGTATATGGAATATTTTAAGAAAAGGTGAGGAAAATAGGAGGGTCAAATTTAGCAAGGGATTAAATAAATAGGTCCTCTCCCCCAATAGCTCTTTTTTAAAAAGATTCCAGAATACCTTATGTTGGATAAAGATTCAGAGTAAAATCCTGGCCCACTGAAGTCAATGAGTGTTTTGTCATTGACTTCAGCGGGGCCTTGAGATTTTATAAAGTTTTCAATTATATTAATCTTGCCATGTACAAAAGCTGTGTCCTTTAGTCAAACCCTGTTACAGATTTAGTACTAGAAAGTTTTGCACCTGTGCTTCATTAATCTTGTCTCCTAGACCTTTCAATTGTTTTTTGAACAGTTTAAGGGGTCTTTGTTCCAGATCTAACATGTCTGATGAGAGCAGATCCATCTTTGATTTAATCAATCAAATTTAGAGAGAGTAGGCTTTGGAAAGCTGAAATTTTTTTTTTACTGATGAAGCTTTTTGAACTGACCCTGTTGTAATTTGTTCAGGGGTAGGTCTCCAGTTGTCTAAGTGCTTCAAACGCAATCATGGAGAATAGAGAACGGAGTGAGAAAAGTTGGGCTTGTGACTAAGGCACTTGACTGGGATCAAGAAAATATGATTAATTTCCTAGCTCTGCCACATTCTTCTTGTGTAACCTTGGAAAAAATCACTTCCTCTCTGTGCCTCTGTAAAACAAGGATAAAGATATTTCCCTGTCTCACAGAGGTTAATTCAGTAAAGGGTTTGAGACACTCATCTGCTATGTTTACTGAGAATTAGAACTGGTAGAAATTTTTTTCAAAGTTTCAGTGAAATTTTCCCACAAAAATGTTCCTTATTTATGGGGGGTAGAGGACAACTTAGAGAGAGGCTGAAATTTTTCAAAATTTAGATTATGACAAAAAGTTTTCACAAAAAATTCAATCTTTTTATTAATTTTTTTCTGCCTTTTTTGTCCAGCTAAAAAGTACTAAAAAGTTAGAACAGCCTTTAGAAAGGATAAATAAAATCTCCTTACCCCAGCTCAACTTCTAGACACTCTGAGGCTCAAACGCATGCTGACGGGGAGAATGACATATTTCACACAGAAGAAACATACAAAAATCCAGTCCAACAGCAGCAGCCAGGAATATACCTAAACAAGAACAATCCATTCCCATCCCTTCCATCTTTCAGTGTTATCACAAAGGCACCGCAGTTCCAGCAGCAGAATCTTTAAATCTGATTTGTGTGCATTGTAATCATAGAAATGCAGAGCTGGAAAGGATCACAAGAGGTCATCTAGTCCAGCCCCCAGAGCTGAGTGAGGCAGGAAGAAAGTAAACCTAGACCATCCCTGACAGGAGTTTATCCAAACTGTTCTTAAAACCTCCAATGATGGGGATTCCACAACCTCCACTGGAAGTCAGTTCTTAACTATACTTATAGTTAGAAAGTTTTTCCTAATATCTAATCAACCTCTCCCTTGCTGCAGATTAAGCTCAATACTTGTTGTCCTACTTTTGTGGACATGTAGAAAATTGATTACCATCCCCCTTTTACAAGACCTTAGCATATCATTCCCTCGTAGGTCAGGTTTTCTAAAACGTTTATCATTTTTGTTGCTATCTTCTGGACTCTCTCCTATTTATCCACATCTTTCTTAAAGTGTGATGCCCAGAACTGGACACAGTACTCCAGCTGAGTCTTCACAAGTACCCAGTATATTGGGATAATTACTTCTCATGTCTTAAATATGACACTCCTCTTAATACACCCCAGCATATTAGGGTTTTTTGCAACTGCATCAGATTGTTGACTCGTATTCAATTTGTGATTCACTATAACCTCCAGAGTCTTTTCACTAGTACTACTGCCTAAGCAGTTATAATCCCATTTTGAAGTTGTGCATTTGATTTTTAATTCCTAAGTGCAATGCTGTGCATTTGTCTTTACTGAATTTATCTTGTTGATTTCAGATCAATTTCAAAATTTGTCAAGGTAAAGTTAAATTCGACTCCTGTCATCCAAAGTGCTTGCAACCCCGCCCAGCTTGGTGTCATCTGCAAATTTTATACACATACACTCACCTCCATTATCCAAGTCATTAATCAAAACATTGAATAGTGCTGGATCCCAGATAGACCTTTGCAGCACCCCACTAAATATGTTTCCGCAGTTTCACAGCAAGCTATTGATAAATACTCTGAGTACGATCTTTCAGACAGCTGTGCACCCACCTTATAGTAATCTCATCTAGATTACATTTCCCTAGTTTGTGTATGAGAATGTCATGCAGGACTGTGTCAAAAACTTTACTAAAAATCAAGATACATCACATCTACAACTTCCCCCAATCCACTAGGCCAGTAATCCTGTAAAAAGAAGGACATTAGATTGGTTTGGCATGATTTGTTCTTTACAAATCTGTGATGGCTAATACAAACACTCTAATCTTCTAGGTCAGGGGTTTTCAAACTGTGGGCTGGGACCCCAAAGTAGGTCACAACCCCATTTTAATTGGGCCTCCAAGACTAGTGTTAGACTTGCTGGGACCTCAGGCTGAAACCAAAGCCCGAGCCCCACCATCCAGGGCTGAAGCGAAAGCACGAGAGCTTCAGCCCTGGGCAGAGGGGATAAGGTTACATCCCCCCGCCCAGGGCAGAAGCCCTGGGGCAGCTTTGGCCCCCCTACCTGGGGGGAGTGGGGCTTGGGTGGGCTCGGGCTTCAGCCCCCTGTCCCGGGATCCTGTAGTAATTTTTGTTGTCAGAAGGGGGTCATGGCACAATGAAGTTTGAAAACACCTGCTCTAGGTGCCTACAAATTGATTATTTAATCATTTGTTCCTATATCTTTTTGGGTATTGAAGTTAGCCTAACCGGTCTAAGTCCTCTTTGTTCCCCTTTTTACTGATAGTACCTATGTTTGCCATTCTCTAGTCCTCTAGGACCTCTTCTGTCCTCCATGAGTTCTCAAAGGTAATCACTACTGGTTCCTGTATTGCTTCAGCTAGTTCTTTAAGTACCCTAGAATGAATTTCATCAGGCGCTGATGACTTGAATACATGTAACTCATCTAAATATTCTTTAACCTGTTCTTTCCATTTTGTATTCCTTCTCCCTTGTTAATATTAATTATGTTAAGTATCTTGTCACAATTTACCTTTATAGTGAAGACTGAAGCAAAATAGGTATGAAACACCTCAGCCTTCTTGATGTCATCTGTTATTAGCTCTCCTTCTCTGCATAGTAAAGGACCTACGCATGCCTTCATCTTTCTCTTGTTTCTCTTGTATTTGTAGAACCTCTTCTTATTGCCTTTTATGTCCCTTGCTAACTCATATTGTGCTTTAGTCATTCTGATTTTGTCCCTACAGTATGGGGCTACTATTTTGTACTTATCCTTTGCAATTTGTCCATATTTCCACTTTTTGTATGATTCCTTTTTGATTTTCAAGTCATCAAAGAGTTTCTGCTGGAGTCATATTGGCCTCTTACTATTCTTTCTATCTTTTCTTCGCATTCGGCTAGTTTGCTGTTGCACCTTTAATACCATCTCTTTGAGAAACTGCTAGTTCTCCTGATCTCCTTTTTTCCCTTAGATTTTCTTCCCATGAGACCTTATCCACTAGTTCTCTGAGTTTGTTGAAGTCTGCTTTTTTAAAGTCCATTGTCTGTATTCTGCAACTCTCACTCCTTTCTTTCCTTAGAATCATGAATTCTATCGTGTCATGATCATTTTCACCCAAATTGCCTTCAACCTTCAGATTCCCAACCAGTTCCTCCCTGTTAGTCAGAATCTAGTTTTAAATATATCCCTCCAAGTCTCAGTGATGCCAATAAAGTCATAATTTAGCTTACACACTCTAAAATGGTGAATAGAATCCCTCACTGTTTTCCATCTTGTTGCAGCTATGACCTTACTGTTATTTTCCATCCTCCAACCCCACCCCCACATCAGGCCCTCTGTTTTTGTATTCCTATCTGTGAGAGTTTGTCACCTGCCCCTGCATTGGATGTGGAATTCTCATCACTGGAGGCTTTTAAGAACAGGTTAGCAAAACACCTGTCAGGGATGGTCTAGGTATACTTGGTCCTGCCCGAGAGCAGGGCTGGACTAGATGACGTCTTGAGGTCCCTTCCAGACCTACTTTTCTATGATTCTATGGGATACCATACTGTGGTTAAAACACAAGACTGTAAATGAGATTAGAATTTCTAATTTTGCCACAGGATTCCTGTGTGACAGGCACAAGATACACTAAGGTCTCCTATGAAAAGCTGTTCAGCACAAAATCTCTCATGTGAAGTCAATGACAGTTGTGTATACACAGCCCCTCTGAAATCCAGGCCCCAAACCTCTGTGCCTCAGTTTACCCAACTTTATGACCTGACCGGAGTTGTGATACTTAATTCATAAAGGTCAATTTAAAGAAAAATGAAACAGCAGCCTACAGTGTGGTGTCTAAGTGCGTAGTTAGCTCCTAAACAAGCAGGCTCATGTTCAAAGTGTGGAGTGCTCACCACACCTCTCCCCTGATGACTACAGGAAGCAGTTGTGTGTAACACATTTTGACAACCAGACTAAATCAAGGCTCAGGAGCTTAAATTTTGGTCCCTGTTTCTGAATCTCGGCTTAATTTTTTTTCAGGAGCTTAGAGATCCTCAGGAAGTTCTATTGAAATGGGAGGTACAATTATTACATTATTATGCTTTGTGAATAGAAAAAAAAATTACTTGCTGATGTTGGTGTCACTTCTTGAAATCAAGACTGAGTTCGCTAACTTTGGGGCCTATGGGTGGCATTAAATCCTGTTGAGGAAAGATGCTCATGTGGTAGTTTTCCTCTGTGGTTAGGGGAGAGAAAAAATGCTAGCATTAGCAATAGATGAATAAATTTAGTCTCCACTTACTCTCATCTTCTTGCAATAATCTGATTGATCTTTCTTGCAATAGTTTCGTGAATCGGATTCCAGATAAAGAGATCCCGAGAACTTGTAGATACATAACACGTTACCACTTTATCACGATCAGTACTTTTCTTTTTTCAGTCAAGATGTTTTTTATTAACTTTTCTACAAAAAATGTACATTCCATATTAAAGGTTACACATCTTTCAAACAGATCTAAGCCTATTACATAACAATACAAGGCAAACCAAGAGGTTACACCAGAAAACTAAAGTGAACGAAAGTGCCTTTACTATTAAACTAGCAAAGTGAACAGACTTTTTTAATTGTGTCTTTCATATATTTTACACATTTGCAACCAAATTAGTAACAAGATAGTCTCCAGTATAAATTTTAAAAAGCCTTACGCTTACCTATTAATTAAGAATAATGGAATGCCATAAGCTTTTGTGTGCTGCTGGTACTGTAATTTGTTACACTTCTCTGTAACAAATATATGGCTGATTAAAAATTCAGTATACCTTACGTATATTAAATTGCTACTATACTGTGAATTGGCTGCCTTTACTCATTCTAGTAGTTCCTCTGAATACAACATAAGCAGGATTTGGCCTATGTATTTAAAAAGAAAAATATGAGCATTTATATTATAGTGTGTGTGTGTGTAGGGGGCTGAGGATGTGGGGCGAGAGAATGGAGGGAAGTGTTTAAATTATCCAACAATTTGGCAGCCACCGGAAAACCTGAAAAATTAAAATACTGTTCAAAATCCTGATTGGCACATGCACATTATTTTAACACTAGTGGAGTTACCAGATAGAGTCAGAGTAAATAAAGTTATTATTTTAAAAAATCATTGTTTTTCCTTGTAAATTAAACAGTTCTATCAAGTCAATAAAAATGTTTAACAGTCCTAGTAGACCATCTGCACAGAGACCATTGATATTTTACAACCTTGAAGTTAAAGGTAAAATCTCAGACATTCCTGCAAATCTGGAGGAAATCATCTCTCTCACTACATATGGCACAAATTTCAACTTCTAATAGCTTAGGAAAAGTGTATGGCAGACCATCCATACATTCACAGTACTTAAATTTGATGACATATGGGCCCCATCCTGCAAGCAGATCTGTACAGATCTGTATCCTTATTCCTTTGTGGAGTTCCATTGATGTCATTGGGGTTCCAGATGAGTCTAAAGGCCTGCATGTGAAGCTCTGGCCACTGGATTGACCCTATGATATTTACCAATTACTTAGCCCTGGTCTACATTGCAGTTAGGTCGAAGTAAGGCAGATTATGTCGACGCAACTCTGTCAATGTACACACTACACATCAGCGGGAGCAAGGCTAAGTGCCCTACTTTGCCTTCATAATAACTCCACCTGCACAAGAGGCTTAGGGCTTATGCAGTGTAGTTAGGGTGATTGCTTACTTACTTTGGCTGTTGGCTGTCTTTTTTGTCAATTTAATGGCTCCAAATTGACAAGAAAGTCCTCCAAGCTCCCAGGGAACTGTCCAGGCTCCCTGCTCCCAGCCAGGCTGCCCCTCCTTGCTCCTGGTTCCCAGCTGGGCTGCTTCCCAGGCCCCCCACTCGGAGCTGGGCTGCCTCCCAAGGTCCCAGCTTCCCGCTCCACACCAGGAGTCTGGGAGGCTGCCTGGCTCCAGGCAGGCGTTCCAGGTGACTGCCCCACTCCCAGTGGGGAGTTCAGAGCCCATGGGGCTCCTGTGCTCCCAGTGGTTAGCAGGGAACCAAGAGCCTGGGGGCAAGCAGCTGGGCTCCCAGCACGGAATGGAGAGCCGGAGGGGGCGGCAGGGGGAGAACGGGAGGACAGTGGGGAGCGGGGAGCCAGGAGCCCGTGGGGCAGCCGGGCTCCCAGCAGGGAGCTGCGAGCGGAGCTGAGTGCCTGGACTCTCAACTCCCCACACTGCCCCTCAGGTTGGTGGAAGTGCTCCCGGTGAGGAAACACACCACCAACCGAAGAAGGGTAGTGTGGACATGAAATACCCCAGTAAATACTTCAGTTTTTAGTGTAGACATGCCCTTAGTGTAATATTCATCATGAACAGGGGGCCAGCACAAGGCCCACTTAAGTCTTCAGAAGAAGCACTGCAGAAATGCAAATATTGTTTTAGTGAAACTTCTTAAGTTGCCCCATTACAATTTATTTAGGGCTTAAGTGGCATGTGAGCCTCATGCTGGCCCTCTTTATAGGGCTGAATTTCCCCCCTTGGAAGAGAAATGGAGAGCAAGCTGATGAAATTTGCTGGTTACAACATTATTTTGGACTGTAAAAACTATGGAGGATTGTAATAAACTACAGCTGGTATAAAGGCATGAAGACAGGGCAGCATGATAGCTAATGGCAAGTGAAATTCAGCTTGGATAAGTTTATAGTAATGCTCTGGCGACAATAATCTAAAATTTGCCTTGTAAATTGATAGACACTGAACTTGTGGGCTGCTCTGAGGAAAAAGGACTTGAATCATCCCAGCTAGCTCAATATGCACTAAAGGCCATGAGCAAGTGAGCTCATCTCACACATCACTGTGTGTGTTGTCACACACATAGGTTATGTTCCCCCTCCCATGTATACCATCGTAAATTTAGCTCGGTACATTATGGGGGCATTTTGCACACTGAAGAATGAGATATCAGTCACTAATAAAATGATATACCAGACTTGATGGATCAATTGTCTTCCATTATGGTAACTCCTCTGCTCCTAAAATATTATCTTAAATTTCCATGGAGCATTTAATCCTGAAGGATTCACAAACATTTTAAAATACCTTATGGACTGTATACATCAGCAGTGTCAAGCCTGGGGTCTGCAGGCTAGATTAAGCCCCTGGGACATATTAATGTGATCCATACCCAGATTCCGCAGAATCTAACTTTTCATTTAAAAAAGTTAAACTTCTAACTTATATGGTTGAAAAGATAATCTTCTAAATGTGTGCTCAGTGTAAATGGGTATAGTTTTGTCTTCCGGAGTCTGCAAAAACAGCCAGCCTGAAAAAACAACTGAGTAGTTTGAATTCCCCTACCATCTTTCTTTCCACCACCACTATGCATCTCATTGGGTGTCAATTATTAAACTTTGCATGTCAGTGTTAAATATTTAATTGCTAAACATTTTAGCAGATGAGAAAGGGGTGAAGCCCACAGAGGGGGAATATTGGGAGTTTCTGCTGGGAGGGAACCACAGAAGGAAGAAACGCAAAGGCAAAGAAAGGGCAGAGAAAGGATGGAGAAGGAAGAAAAGCAAAGGGCAGAAACAGTGATGGTCTTAAAGGTAAGTACCTTTTCCCACTGAGTGATACCAAAAGTGACCACCATGTAATTAAAAATAAATATGCTAATAACTAAAAAATTATTTACTGCATAAAGGCGATGTTCTTCTAGCCTTCATCTTTCTACAGACTTCTGATTAACATCAGTGGGAGAACTGCTGTGGATTGAGGGTAGTACCTAGTCCTCAATTGGACAATGGACCATAATTATAATTGGAATTTGGTACTCTCCACAGAATTAATTTGACTACCCTGATAACCCTGTGGCCAGAAATCTCTTCAACCCATTAAGGTAGAAAGATCTGGGGGTAGTCCCTAGGAACTCCACCCAATAGGCAGTGTTTAGGATAGGAAGTGAAGAAGAATACCATATGCAATTGAAATTGTTGGGGAAAGTTTAGGCTAGCACAATGTAATTACACAAACTGGGGTGTAGTTAAGATGCTCAGAATAAATTCTCTTCTCTAGCAAAAAGTGCCATGAAATCTTTAAATGGTCAAGACTCCAATTTGATATATTCCTGAAAGACAGCACCTACAACAAAGCAATGGCTGAAAATACCATGACAGAGCATTTGTTAATTACTGACTCAGAAAGAAGAATGATATTTACTGATTCACCAATAATGCTTCCTGCACTTTCACTTGAAGGGTTTAAGTACTGACCATTCTGGACACAGTTTAGTTTGCAACATCTGATAATATCTTAGCCCAAAATGGTATGGCTGTAGGCCATAAAGTAAGACGTGAGAAAATGGAGAGCCAAGGACATAAATTTTGTGAGCCCACCTGACCAGTCTAGCATAGGCGAGTGCATGTTTCCTGAATCACACTGAACAGGCATGTAAAATATCTGTTCCTTGATGTATCTGGCAGATGTGATGCCAGAAATATTTTTCCCCTGATTTATTTTTGTAGCTGTAACTAGTTCTCTATACTAAACCTACAACCCTAAACTAATTTTAGGGCCATTTATTTTTATGTCTACAAACAGCAGAATTACCCAAATGTTAAAAGCCCATGTTCATGTGGCCATAAAGCACTGCCAATGTAACTATTATATTTCAGATTTTATTTATCAAACACTGACACTTTGGAAAATCTCTTGAGCACAGTTTTCATATGTTTGAGTCCCAACTTTTTAAACCATTTATTCTGTAAAATATACTTCAAGTAGATTAGAAATAAATAAAATAGAAATAAATTAAACATACAACTGGAAACCCATTGTAACTAACTTCTGCTTATGAAGACAAGTCTGTATAACTTTATCATACACTCTAATTCAGTCATATGCTACAGTCAATGGAGTCAAATAACACACTATCAAGCTAGCTAGATTTCTCCTGGTGTGTTAAATTCCATTCTTTAAAGTGCACCAGTCATCACTCTAAGTCTATAACGTGGCATCCAAATCTGCAGCAGTAGCAGGAGTAGTGGATGCAATATTTTAATGTTCACCTTTTAGAATGTCATTATTTTATGATCCTAGTATCAAACTCTTTTGATAGTTAGTAACAATGTTTCTAGCAATGCTAAGTACGCTAGCTTTAACTGACTTGACTGAACTTACTGTATAGGAAAGTTGGATCTTGCTTTCAGTTATTACTATTGTTTATACCTGGGTACTGTTTATTTCTTTGTATTGCTTAGATTGTACCATTCCTTTATACATTCTGTAGGCAGAAAAGCTTGCATGGTCACTTTTCTATGGTAAATGTGTCAACAAAAGATACATGGAACAATCATGGAGGCAACAGGAATAGACATGGAAAGAAAGAGAACTTAGGTAGTTGAATTCATGACTTGATCAATAATGCCTGGTAATACTGCTAAAACACTGACTGATGTAAATTCTTTGCTAAAGCTTTTTATACACTGCACAGGCTTGATTCCAAAAGATGTGTGTTTTAAGGAAGCATATACTCCCTTTCTATTGATATCCCATTGTTAATACCAACTAAAATTCCACACATGGATCATGGGGAAAATAGTGAATTACTCATCATATGTAATCATGCATTATTTGACTCCTCTTACTACATATTAATTGTGACATGGTTTAAATGATGAGGCAAAATAGACCTTGAATAGTTAGTAAACAATGGACGGAATATTTCAAGCTATGTCTAAAAGTGCTCATCAACAGTTGGAAGACGTTAAAAATAAGAGCATTTACCAAACCCCATCAGTTGTCATTTCATTGTTACAGAATTTGTTGGGGAAACTGCTGGGTGGGCCTGTATTCTGAGATTAACTCTTTGGTTGCTTTGGCTGAGGAGACTTTCATCCTTCTCTATAACCTATTCAAAAACATGTCATTCTTAGATCATTTGGTTGAGAATCACATTGATAGTTTGTCCTTCCACTTTGCCTTCCATCCAAGGATCTCAGAGCATCTTACAAACATTAATGTATTAAGCTTCACTACACCCCCATGAGGTAGCCAAGTATTGTTACATATATTAATACGGATGAGCAAATTGAGACACAGAGTCAGTAACTTCATCAAGGTCATAAAGGGTGTCTATGGCAGGATTGGAAATAGAACCCAGGTATCTTGAATTCCAGTCCTGTGTTTTAAGCCCAAGACTATCCTTTCTCCTCTATTAGCATCTTGCTTATGTCTGGCTGCACTGTCAGATTACAGCAGGCAGATGGCTTAGAGAAGGCACCAGTCAATTTCAGCTAGGAAAGCCATCATATGAAATATAGTACGATAGTGTTTTGCACAAAATAAAATGGGTGGCTTGCATTGTCATTTATAATGCACTCAGGATATTTAGCCAATCTGTTGGCTGAACTGAATGAAAATTCCTACCCTACCATACTGCTTACAGGATACCTTGTGATTTAGAACTTCAGCTAACTGCTTTTGTTTTTATTATTCTACTGAAACGTAAATGCTGGGCTGTTTCATTGTAAGATTACCCTGAGGGGAGAAAACATTCAATTTTCATAAAATAAACTTCAATACATTATACTGTTCTTTCATTAGTCACTTTTGTCACTTCATATTTTGATGCGTTATAATTAGGTTATATGGAGCCCTGAGCATCTATGTCTAATAGAGTGGGTCTCATAAAAGGGTTATCTGGGGTAGACCCATTCACATCTGCTTCACATTCTTTAAGCCCAAACCAGAAGTGTTCATAACGACACATTTTAATATGCTGTAAATACAAGTGACCTGAAGAAGCCATACACAACAGAACCATACTAATTTGCACTGATGAATGAGTGTAGATAAAAGAGGTTAGTAGACTAGCAATTGATAGGATGGAGCCAGTGCTGGTGATGGCAAATTTCCCATAGGACATTGCAGAAAAAGCAAGCCATCACTTGCCCTGTCCCTCCACACAGAGAAGCTCTAATCAACTTACAAATGGGTTGGAGACAGACTCAGGGACTCAGTGTTCCTCTGGAGCTAAGCTACAGCAATGGGAACAGAGAGGAATAACCTGGTGGCCTCCAACAGGCCTAGAAGGCCTTGAGAAAAGCTACTGCTATTGCTGCTAGTAACCAGCAAGAGCTACTCTTAGGAGAGCTGACATTTCCCCCACGCTCCCCACAGCACTGGGCCCAACAATGGTAAAAGGTAAAGATAGCCACCAACTTTCTATTGCTGAGGAAAATATGGGACAATCCCAGTTCGATTCTCTCTCCTGGGCTCAGTGCTATGGGGAAAATGAAGAAGATTGCGGCTCTAAGAATTATTGCAAATGAGGTAGTTTGGAGGGCTTCCTGGTTCCCCTTAACTCCTTGGCTATAGCAGAGCTACAGGAGGAGCAGTGAGACTCTGGCCTTACTCTTCAACCCGCAGAGCACCACAAGCAGCTGCCTTTTAAAGTTGATTGTCTCAGTCTCGGATCTTCAGTGACTGCCAGAGATGTGGCCAAGTGATGATACGTGCTTATGCTCAGGCCCACATAGAGCAGGATGTCACTCATAATGACCCACCTACATAGCTGCTCTGGATCACAGTAAACTGCAAACCTCCAAATTCACTTTCAGTGTGGGTTTGCAGATTACTGCGGTGCCAACAGGCTAGTTCTGACTGTACCTCACAGTTACAGAAGGAGCCAAGTTATTTGTTCATTTTACAACAGCTGCATTTTACTACTGCAAATAAAAGTGAACAGAACAGAGTTTTCTACATCAAAATGATCAGTTAACAAAACTCCTTTATATATTAGCATCTAAATGTTTTTCCAATAGACTTCTAATCTGCATTATTTTTAGTGTGCTTTATTTTTACATTGGGATTTTTGGCACACCCCCAAATTCTGTAGTTTTCCTAAACAATATGGACCAAAGTTTCACTCTGGACCAAACTCTCACCTCCAAATCCAGGGCCACAAGCTGTGATGTGTGCAAAACCAATACAACAAAGTCAGGCCTTCATCCTGACATCACTTAAGTATGGGACTATTCACATGAGTAAAACTACGCAAGTGTTTAAGCATTTGCAAACTGGGGCCTGACATTTTAATGAACTCAAGAAAATACCTGTGGTATTTCAAAACAATTATCTGTCTTGGTCCTATATAGACTACTATTAGAGAATAGGTAATGATGCACCTCAACACGGATTCATTAAAATATATGATCCTCTTAATAAAAATAATCTAAAAGAACAAGAACAGTCTGAGGATATGGTCAATTTAGTATTTCCTAGAAAAAGGGTCTGAAACAAAACTCAAGATCTGTCCCAAAACTTTCCTTCCCCATGTCTAAATGCATGGGGGGGACAAGGGGATTTGGAATCAGAACCAGGAATCTGAAACAAAGCTTGTGGTTACCTACAGCTGACTAAATCAAAACCTCAGAGTCAAATACTCCTAAACCTTAGAAGTGGGTTTAAAATCCAAAACCTTTGTGTCTTGGGTCTACCTTTGTTAAAAACGTTACATTTGCTATAACAAGGGACCAAAACACTGTAGCAATCCTGTTGTAAGATGCAGCCTTTGGGAACATTAAGGTACAATAAGTGGCATTTTTAGGATTTCCTGTGGCTGGAGGACTTCCCCTTCTATAGTATTTATTGTTGTCTGCTATATCTTATAGTAAAATGGCATTATTTCCCCTGTTTGATGCATCTAAACCACACATTGCATATGTAAAATGGTGAGGAAAAAGATACATTTGTACAATGGCATCCACTATCCTTATACCACAGTTCTGATATGAACACTCGTCAGTACCACTGGTGATCATTTTACGGGTGTTACAGTGCTTAGTTTGTAATATTTCACAATGCATCATTCACCACTTAAATCCCCTTCCTTTATTCACTTTACTCATTGTTCCTTCTTGTGCATGCTGTGTTCTTTCCGAGGCCTCTGAGGCCAATCCATTAGTTGTAGCCAAGATTGCAACATTCCCTTCTGCTGGCCATCCACCAACACAGCACGCTAACTTTATGACTGCAACAGAACACAGTGCCTAAACAAGCTCCCATGATTAGCTACTTCGGTCAACATGAATAATGGATCGCCTGGGCTGAGTCAGGCCTGAACAGGCTGGATAAGCCCTCTCCCTGGACCTACATGATGGTCCTTAAACACAGTCCCAATGTAATTTTAAACTTCACTTCATCATACTGATAGGCTACAAGCTACCCTCCTATGAACACAATAAACACAAGGAAATAGATAAACTACTTTGAGAAAGACTATGACAATACCGCCGGGGTATGGAATCCATGCCAGTAGGGCCACATTTTCAACTGCCCTCAAAGGCAGCATCTGAAATTGTCTTTCCAGTTGCAAGTGGCTGGGTGGGCAAAACACATATTTGCAAGTATAGACAGGCTGGGATGGATAGCTAAGACAGGCTCAGTACTCTCTGTATGAACCAACCCTCATTTTGAATTTTCATGAATTTTGAAGATAATAAAGTCTGGGTTTTTTTTAACTTTATTGTTGTGTCTGGTGAATCAACCCCTGGTTTGCCTTAAAATTCCTGCTATGAGAACTCCGTTTGCTTTAATGAATTTTGTTTGCATAGCTGACTGACATCAGGTTAAGCAGTTACTGCAAGGTAATATAACAACCTAACCAATAGTTAACAGGTATAGAAGCTCTGACAAGGAATAGTCTGAAACCCACATATGATGCAATTCTTTCTGGCAAAGGGAAAAAGACAAGTGTAGGACCAATTTATGCATAAATTGGTCACATTTTCACACATAGCCCCAATTATCTAAAAAGGGTTTAACATTATATTTATATTGATAAGCTTAACAATGTTGAACCACGACTCTCGGATGATCTGTTACAATTCACATCCAAAGAGACCAGAAGGAATAATTGGAAACCCTCCAGCATTTCAAGAAATAGAAGCAGCCTTGAAAAAGATGAAAACTGCTGTACAAGGTCTGCCTTTTGCTGAAATTACAACATAAATTCCAAATGAAGGATGGCTAAGAATAATTCAACAATTACAAATTCCCTTCTAAAGACAGAAGGAATGCTACAAGATTAGAGAAATTGAGTCATCCCAAATGTCTCCATGAGGGGTGGGGGGGGGGGGGAGATGGTAATGACTACAGGCTGAATGAGACACTTGATAGACTGTATCATTGATTGATTGCAGGGTGGGTGTTGAGTGGAATAACCTGGTTTTGTGTTATGAATATCAATAGTTGGCTATATAAATTGTGAAAATACTTGCAAATAATTATGGCAACCTCTCATGCTAATCAACACTGTTTAAGTTAACCTCAAGATACACTCAACTTTTCTTAACTGACCACAGTCTTTTGACATGTTTTCTAAGGCAACGGCATCCCTAAATGCCTAACTGATTTTACTTATGAGTCAGGACTACAAGGCCCACTAAAGAAGTGTAAGTATAACAAGTAATCAGTAACCAAACTTCTCTCCCCAACCCTTGCTTTAGCTGATGAGTTTTTTTATTCTTTTTATGAACCAGGTTTTTTTTCCAAAATCAGGTCTTACTATAAAAAGGAAGATGCTGTACCCAGAGGATTGCCTATACACAGCAGTGAAACCAGGGTGAAGTCATATACGGGCTTTAAAAAATGTATTATAAAGGAAGAAAGATAATAACACCACCCATAAATCAATACTATATCTTAGAACAGACATAAAGACTGTTTCCTTGCCCCTGCCCTTCTTCCAAAACTTGAGCACAGAAGTATAAGTATCACAGAAAGTCTGCTTTGGTTGCAGTGTCTAATAAAGCTGTGTTCTCATTTTTGTTGCAATAGCATTTGCAAATGAAAAATGATGTTTCAAAGAGAATTTGCCAAAGTAATAGTTGACACACACACACCATTTCAAATTAAAAACGAAAGGCCAAAAATTCAAAAAATTGGCTAACGTTGGATGACTAAACACATACATAGGCACCTAAAGTAGTGGCATGATTTCGGGGGTCAATTTATCACGTCTAGTCTAGAGGCAATAAATTGATCCCTGAGCGCTCTCCCATCAACTCCGGTACTCCACTGCCACGAGAGGTGCAGGCGGAGTCTACAGGGGAGCAGGAGCAGTCAACTCACCGCTGTGAAGACACTGCGGTAAGTCGATCTAAATACGTCGACTTCAGCTACGCTATTGTCGTAGCTGAAGTTGCGTATTTTAGGTCGATCCCCTCCCCTAGTGTAGACCAGGGCTAACTTTAGATAGACAATTATGAACATTTTGTCTTAAGTGTAGACCTGAGCCTGGTAGGCCTTGCTTTGCTTGGGCTCAAAGAAACTCCTAAAACAATACGCCATATAATATTCTAAATCGATTCTTATACCATGCTCATCACTGGAGTATCTGAGCATCTTCTATTAGTGGATTAAGCAAGATGACTTAACATTTGTCACACATGGTTAGTTCTCTCCTCCTCTCCTCAGGGGCTGAAGTATGTGGGGAATTATGCTACTGGTGGGTCCTGCCAACTCTTGGAAGCCCCCCCAGATCCCTGAGGGGCTAATAGGGCTTTGCACAGTATCCAAGAAATAGAAACACTTGCAATTTCCAGCTGATACTTCAGCCTCAATTAGCTGGTTTCTTGAGATCTTGGAGCCTTACAGGGCAGGTAGGGCCCAGAATTCTGCCCAACTGCATAAACTGGGTTTTTAAGTGTCACAATCTGCCTTGTGAGAATACAAATAGCCAAATTTTCCATGGAAGACAGGTAATTCCTTAACTCATGTCAGTAGTTGGGTGCCTAACTATTCAGATTTGCACAAGCAAATGCCAATTTACAGTAAGATTATAGTGCCATGATTGCGTGTGTGTAGGAACACACACAATTGTAGGGTATTCATTAGAGGATCTCTAAAGTGTGTTACCAACATTTACTAATGGATCCTCACAACACTTACTCTTTGAGGTATATGAATAAATATTATTGTCCCATTTTATAGATGGGAAAACCTGAGACAGAAGTTAAAGGATTTATATTGACTCAGTGTGATTTTGGGATAGAGACAGGATTACATTTCAAGAGTTCTTAGCTTCCAACCCCATGCACCCAAAAAGGTAAAACCAGACTGGAACGCATCAACTGAGAGTTTTGAAATAAACAAAGACTTATGGGACAAAGTTGGAAAAGGATAGCTCAGGTGATTTGCTACTGTAGAAGGAGTCTTTCATCTCAAATCACTGATATGAATGTGACCAAGATTAGTATTGGATAAATAGCACCACCATTAAAGTGTGTTCTGCGGCCCATGTGAAATTAATTGGTGGCATCAATTATATTTTAAAAAATTACCATAAACCTACAAAGAGACTGGACTGCCTAAAACAGAGTGACTCCCCAATGTAAGGACCCTGGAGCCCAGGCTATGGGCATGAAAAGAACGTACAGCAGAAAAGCAAAGAAGGATCTATACAGTAGCATGATAAGGACAATAAGCAGAACTCTTATGCTAAATTTCCCTCCCACAAGTTAATGTCCATTTCAGCCTCTAAATCTTTCCATGCATCTCATTCATTAACATTTTATAAACTGTACAAATGCCCATCACAGGAAGGTTTTCTAACTACTCCCGTCGTATGTCTTCATTAAGCTTGTAGATGAATGAGTCCTAATTGACTGGAGTTAGATATAGATGGGCCGGGACCATAATCCCAGAGCTAAATAAACCTTTGAGGAAGTTTAGGTTTAGGTCCAAACAACACAGTTCTGTCCCATGTCTATAGAGAGAGAAATTAAAACTCCTCTATTCAAACACGCTGAGGCTTTGGAAAATACAAATCCGGATCTGAACTGTGTGCCCTGGATGCATCTCTAGAGTGATACAAGATAGGAGTTAATCCCATGTGGAGTTCTGGTACTGAAGATCAAAGGTTGCAGAGCCAGACAATGTCTAAATCACCATTGCTTATTTTTTTAAAATCTGTGTAGGCTAACTGATAAACAAATGTAAATAACTGATTAACATGCAGAATAGACTTAGCCTTAGCAGGCTAGGAACACCATCGTCCTGTTGTAGAGCAGTGAATGTCTTGGAGTTGCAGAACACTTGTTGCATATGTGAGTAATCCAGAAATATGAAGTAAGGCAAAGCACTCCAGCAGTTCATCTTCAGAAAACATGGTGTCATTTATGTACAGACTCTTAATTCCATTCCTCCTCCTATTTCCCTTTCAAATATATGTTTTATATGGAGTTATCCATCAGACAGCACTCTGTCAATGAAATGTGTCATTGCTCTGTGTGTGTGTGTGTGTGTAACCTGATCAAATGAACTTAATGCATATGTAAATCTGCCCTCTCAAAAAAAGTGTGAAAACATATTTGACTTGAAATCTTTCACTGCAAAAAGACTTCAGAAGGGTACAGACGCAATTTTTCCCCGATTAAACACTGAAGCTGGAACACTTATAATCTGAAGAAATGTATCATATAAAGAGAAAATGTTATTGTAAGAACACAGCCAGAGCCTTCTTTATGGGTAAAGGGCACAGAACACAAGTCAGGGAGCAAGTGTGCAAAAATGGCTTAAAGGTGGCTCGGTGCAGGGCCAATCTCTGACTATCTTAGAGCAGCCTAGGAATTGAAATGGCCACAAGAAGTAAAAAAACCAGCTGAAAATCAGCGTACTGCAGCCATGCCCATTTCCCCCAGCCACAATCCCTATCTCTGCTGCGCAGCAGGGGAGCGGTGTAAGAACTCCTATGATAGCTTTAGACTAGCCAATGAGCACCCTTATATTGAAGTAATCCTATTTGAGCCCATTAAAATAATGGCTTTTCAGCCAGATAACACTACCACAGAAGTGCGAAGTGGCCACCTTGCCACACTTTCCTGAAGTTGATCTAATGGAAAAAACCTGATTTGGCCCTTGACCAGAGAAAAAGGGAACATATCACCCCTCCAGTCTCCGATAGTTCCCCACAAACCCTTCCCAATAACTCTCCCATCTTCACAAAAGCAAATGGCAGAGTTTTCATAAAATAGAAGGCACAGCCTCCATGCCACTACGACTCAGCCTCTGCCCAAGGGAGAGCCTTGTTTTCAGAAACAGGTTGCTGCTGTGTTTGTGGCCAGACCAAGGTAGTAATCAAGTGGCAGTCATAAGCACCAACATGGAAGCTTGTAGCCTATTGCAAGCAGATGGCAACAAAGTACCCAGACATCAGCCACATAGCCCTGTAAGGGCGCTGGGTGGCCATTCTAACAAAATACTGCAGACTGCCATCATATGCTATTTTCAAGGATCTGCACTGATAGGGATTAGTACATTTTTTTTTGATAGACAGTTGATCATGGAGGCATACGGAAAAAATCAAATCCCCATCACAGTAACATGGATTTCACTAATTGATTTTTAAAAAAAGGCAAAACCATCAGCTGTTTTGAATGGGCTCTTAAATATGACCATTTACAATAATGCGTATGAAAAACATGAGGAAAGGATTTAAAGATCTCATCTGGCAAATTGCTTTGCTGACAAACAGGTATTAAATGCAATTTATCCTGGCCATAATTAGGCACCACTTCTGTAGCATTGTGATCATTACAGCTTTCCCCCCCTTCTTCTTCCTCTTTTTAAGAATTTACAAAAAATGACATAACATTAGTGGATCCCTTTTGGAAAGAAAATACACAGGCTAAGCAAATAAGAGGAACAATGTACAATTCTTGTGTAATGATAATGAGGATAATAATAATATCCTCCCACAACTAGCTAACCAAATCCTTATAGTGTGATTCAGCCAATTTAAAATTAGATATAAATATCTGCACTGATCCATTTGCACATGCAAAAATGCATCTGTGATGCAAACTAGCATTTGCATGCACAATTTTTGCAGTTTTAAGTGTAGAAGTCCATAATATAGAATAAGATTTTCATTGTTATATCTCTATGCGTCAGCTATTTTGAAACAATACTGTTCCTAATTCTTAATCTTAACTCCAACTCTATATAAAGAAGGTTTCTTTTATGTAACACCATATTTTGGACCTGCTGGACAGACTTATATAAATTGCCAGCTTTGAGACCACAAAAGGCATCCTTTTTTAGAAGAAAAGTGGAAGCCAAAACTGTTTATAAAATATTTTTATGAGATCACAAATATCTCTTTGGGTAGAAAGTGGAAAATATAAACACGAGACCTTAGCGATCTGAAGATATGGTGCATTTTAGCTGCGCCTTTTAAAAAGATATCACAAAAAATGAAACCCTTTCGCTATATCTTCCTGTTTAGAGCAGCAAGGTACATCCTACTACTACAAGTAAGTCACTTGTATTGCATATCCCTCTGAATAAGATTTGTCTGAGTTCAATTTTTTGTTTTTTTTTCAAATACATTCTTATTTATTTGAAATGACAGTATTTACATCTCGTAGCTTATTAACTCCAGTCACCCACTTCGTTAATTAAAAAAAAGACATTGTTGTCTATTGACATCGATCAGACCACAGAAAGATGTGGTGAAATGACTTCAATGAAATATTTTTGTAAGTTGTAAGAGTGGATAATTATGGGCACAGAAAAACTAAACGTATTGCTTCTTTTAATGAAATCAATATCATATTGTTCAATTAAGTTAGTGAAGCATAGCTCAGTGATCACATAGTTTGATGTGAAATTGACAAATGTTTTAAATGATGGTGCAGCTAACAGACTGCTTTATGCAGTGGTACCTGAAATAAACTCAGTTGTTTGCAGAGTTCACCATATTACGTCAGAGTTGATGAAATAAAGTCAAAATGATCTGTTGCAAAATACATTAGCTGAAAGGTAAAAGAATCACATTCTAAAGTTCATTAAAGGAAATGGAGAGTTTTTGTCATTCAAAGGAACTTTTTTTTCCCTTTTAGTGGTGTCCATCTGTTGATTTCAAAAGAGATTATGTTTTAAATGGAAACACAACATTTTAGGACTTTCCCCCCACATGCAGCATTGTTCAAATTTCAAAGGACATTATATTTCATAACTAACACTTATTACTTATTGCCCTTTACAAAATATTCTTGGCAGAAGGTTAGAAACTGACATTTCCAGCTGAAAATAATGCACTGTCAAATAAGAAAACTGCAGGGTATAATTTTTAACACTCATATCTATTATTTTAAACATGAAACATTGCATCAGCTTGACATTAATTGATATAATAGGGACAGAAAAGGATAATGCAATTTTAGTGGCTATCTACATTTAATTAACTGGCAGCAGTAGTCTGTGACAAAAGAAAACTCTACTACAAAAAATAAAGCCTGTTTGTACACCTCCTTTCATGCATTATTGAAACACAGTGTCATTATGCGATATAATACGTGCTCAAAACAGTCAACAACTAATAAATGCAGACACAAAACTTTCATAAAAGTTAGTAAATACAGTATCGTATGGAAATTCTGATGCATATTAGCTCTCATGTTCACTGTAAAATGTTTTATTATGAAAAAAATGGATAAGATACTTATCTTTTAAATTGGAGTTTAATATTTTATTAGTGCCAGCACATAATTCTCATCAAATGGCAGGAAACTCTTTTTTGTATGGATATAAATGTCTAGAGTTTAATATTTCAAAGATAAGTACCTACTACTGCATCTATCACATTGCAGCTTAATGGAATTTACTTTTTTTAAAATATTTATACTGTATGTGTGTTTGGTCGTCAAATGATTGCGTAACTACTGGGGTAGAACCGATAAGGCAGTGCAACAACCTTGTGAATTATTACTTTTTTAAAAATCCAAGTATTTAAAACGTTTAATAAGGTATGGAATTTCTAGCCTGGGATTCCCGTGGAAAGGTAGCACTCTGTAACTGACAAAGAAAAGTTCTTCTTAGTGAACCTGAGATTTCTAAAATCATCTGACTTTCCCTAAACAAATTATATTTAAAGAAAAACAGAATGACATTAGTGAGAAATATTTCCTGTGAATCCAAAACTCGCAGTAGTGAGCAAATTAATCTGAGCCCAGCCTCTGATATTTTATACACAGCGTAATGTACAGGCAGCATCATTCAGGTTCTGCAATACTGCAAACTGTTTCATCAGTTCTGAGAAATGCTTTCTGATCCATGCTGATACAATTACCTAGCCTTTATTGGCAATTTAGACCTGCTTTTAGGGACATTTTAGAGCAAATGATGTTTTCTTGATATTTTAAAAAAGCAGCACTATTTGCTATACCTTTGGGATAAGGTAGAAATGGAGTTAGAGGCTCATTAAATATCTGATTGGTACAATGTGTTTTTTGTTACTGTGAACTAAACTACCAAAAATGAAGACACTTTTCAGAAGGTTTTGCTCCCTCTTGCAGCTAGAAAGTATCTTGATTCTGAATATTTCTGTAAAATAAAAACTGGCCTTTACAACTACTGTACTACTTACAAGAGTCTTAAACTCTGCCCGTTAATTGTAGGATGTGGAAACTTACCCAATAGATTTTTTAATATGAGCATATGAGAAAGACATGATGTATTTTTCTTGGTTTATATAAAATATGGATATTCGGTTTATGATCCACAGAACCTGTATTTCTTCTTATGTTTCTAACAGTATTAAAAAAAGAATGGCTTACAATGATGGAAAATAAAATTGGACATTGTTAAATGGTTTTAGATAGGGATTACAATTAAGTGACATGGGAAGCTATACGGCAGTTTAAGGAATGATACAAACCCATATAAAAGATTTTCTTAAAACTGGAATAATGTTAATGTGTGGTTAAACTTAATTGTGGCTGAATTTAACTTAAGCTTTTGATTCAGAATTTGCTTTTCTGAGCCTCAGTAAAATGGTAACATTATTTTCTTTTGTTCTATTCAGTTAAAATAATATATAGCTGAGAGTGGCTTCAGAATGTAAACTATATTAGAAAGATTCGACAGATGTACCTCTGATTTTACATTTCTCTACAATAATCCTGCTGCTGGGCATTTCACATTAGTATTGTTGAGTTCCCAATGTCACACAGTTGTTTTCTGCCACACTGGTCTGAGTAAATAACATAAAAGAAAGTGTGATAGCCCAAGAGCATAATATTGTGATAAATAAAAGCTGCTAATTTAAAACTCTTTTAGACAGAAGTGAGATGCATCTCAAGAATACTATTCTGGTAAATAAAATCTGCTAATTTAAATCTTTTAAAATAATGGTTTCCAGCTGCTAGCATCTGACACAAAATGTAGTACTATAATCTACTTATTTGGCAGACCTGTAACTGAAAAGACACTATTGCTGAAAATGTTATGGATTAGGAAACTTTTGTATTACATGTAACAAAGTTAGTGGGCTTTATTCTACATCCCTGAAATCAGTGAGAGTGAGATTTTGCTCTAAAATCAGCAAAGTTACATGTTTTCTTTGAAAACTAGAAGGTTTTAACTCCATTTGCCCGAGTGGTTAATGAGGAGGCAAAGAATTAGTCCTAACTTCAGCAATATCGACATTGGATACGGTTCAATAAGATGAAAAAACATTTAATACTGTTTGTTTTGAAATGCCAGTTAAACACTGTTTTTGCATCATGTTTTTCACTTCCACATTCTGCAGTGTATTGAAAATTTTATTGCTGTAAAAAAAAAAAAAAGGCAGCTGGAAAACCTACCATATAGCTAAAACTGCTGCAGAAATTACAGCAGGAAAACAGGCCAGAGAGGCAGTTTAGCCTTGCAACTGAGAGAGACCAGGAATGGATGCCAAATTCCAAAGATCTCTGATAGAATCCACAGCAATTGTCATATTCTGGAAAACACTGACTAGGAGGCTACTGGGTTTCATACAGCAAGAGCTCACATGCAAAGCAAGATCATCCATTCAAACTTTGTTCAGTCAGCTCAGATACTATAGTTGGGGAATGATATAAACATCAATATTTCACCTGTTAACAATCATAGGTTAAAAAATAGAAGGATGTTTTGTGCTTCTCTGACCTTTCCCCTTATCCTCTCCCCCTCTGCAACACCCCTCCAGCACAGATCCATGGTGGAGCTAGACTTCACCTACTGTATATGTGTGATAAGGGCTGTACTGACATGCCTTGTTAATTTTTCTGGCAAAGCCCTCTTATTCTGCAGCCAGTCAGCAGGAAATTTAGGAAGATTGAGCATTAAAGGGCTCTTTAAAAATGATGGACCTGATTCTCCACTGCCTTGCACCTCATGTAGGCATTTACACCTGTGTACTGTAGTGCCAAGTGGGTGTAAAATGCTACTCGTCTGCTGTGGTTGCAGTTTACACCAACACTGCATAGTGACTAAACAAGGCTGCAAGACAATGAAGAATCTAGCTCACCATCTTCATCAAACTATTGATTGTGGAAAATAAACAGATTTGAAAAAGATAAAGTAGTACATGGTGTACTTGGGGCTTCTAGCCTGACATCCTTATTCAGGCAGAAATCCCCACTGACTCCAATGGTTATCCCTTTCTATCTCATCTATACAGAGAACAGGTTTAGAGTTTACTTTTTACAGAAATTAATTTTTTAATGTTAAACTTCCATTCCTAGAAATTTTATCCTCCCATTTATAAAGACAATCCTATTCACCACAATTAAGGGCCCAATCCTGAAAGGTGCTGTGCAAGAGGGATTGGGCATGTTTAATGGGAGCTGAACATGCTCAGATACCTTGCAAAAAGTGCTCGGCACCTTGTAGGTTTGAACCCATAAGTAATATATCATGGGACAAATCCTGACCTTTTGTGTGCAGGGGCGCAAGATGTGAAAAGCAGCTGAACTCTCTAGGCTCCATTTTTGTGGGGAGAGGGAAGCAGGCACAGAGGCGCTACAAGGCAGTACACGGCCTCTCTGAGCAGTGAGACAGTGCTCTATGGTAGTAGACTCTGTGGGTCAGTGCACAAGGTAGGCTGAGGAAATGTTGAGGAGATGGCCAGTGGGGCCCAGGGTGTTGTCTGGCTTACTGGGGGAGGGGGACTAGAGCCTTAGGGCCAGGAGGGGGAGCGAGGCTCAGAAGCTGTTGCAAAAAGAGGGAGTGGGTCAGCGTGATGACGTTGATTCATCCCCAGGGGCCTGAGCTCAAAAAGGGAAGCACAGAAGAAGACCCTTTTTCCCGGGCCAGGCGTATCATGGAACTGAACATGGGATTACCTGCGCTGTGCACCCTTTTTCCCGGGCCAGGCGTATCATGGAACTGAACATGGGATTACCTGCGCTGTGCACCCTTTTTCCCGGGCCAGGCGTATCATGGAACTGAACATGGGATTACCTGCGCTGTGCACCCTTTTTCCCGGGCCAGGCATATCATGGAACTGAACATGGGATTACCTGCGCTGTGCACTTTTATCTGCCAGGTAGTCTCAGACATCTTATAATAAAGTTGTGGCCTGATTAAAACCATATCAAGCGTCTCCTGTCCTTCTTTCGTTGTAGCTGGACAACAGCAGTCCCTGGGCTCCTGAGAGTACAGGGACTCCTCATTCCTGTCCCCAAGTGTTTACGGAGTGGTGACATCATGGCTCCCACACTGGCCTGCAAAGAAGGGTTGTTACAGTTGGTGGAGCAATCTGTGAACAACCCATATGCCTGTGAGATCACATCTCTCTGCGGCAAAAATATTCCTGCACTCATCCGTGGGCAATGCGGCTCCTGCCTCCACCTATGCAGAGCAGAGGCATCGCTGCCAGAATGTAACAGGATGTCTTTATTCATGGGAACAGGGCTTGCCTCTCTGAGCAGATATTAGACTAGCAACATAGAAAAGTTTGAAATAGTTAAGAGATAAAGGCAATGGAGAATTATTGAGATGCCATACTGCATCTGTATTAACATGAGCAAATTATTTTGGTAGAGATTCAATTTCATAAAAATGGTTTCAAAAGCTCTTTCATGAGCAGTAGAATGCTTGTTTTTCTTCTCACCAAAATGAATAAAAACTTTATGATATGTGCAACACAGTACTTAAGTATTTGTTTTGTTAATTTCTTAAAACAAATTGGATTCCCAGTAAATACAAAACTTGGACAGCTGCATTAAGCAAGCAGTGGGGAAGCAATCTCATAATGATTATCATGTAAAAGTGGCACTACAGAAGAATTCCCAGAATTTCATCCGAACAGTTATTGGGGCTATTAAAAAACTCCTATAAAATCCAATATAGATATTCCTGAAGGAAGCGAGAGAATTTCTAAATATGTACAACTACCCTCAGGTGATTAAGGAAACATAGAAAGGATGAGACATTATTAAATGACAATAGAATTTAGTTGATGTACTCTTTCTCCTTGATTTATGGTATTTGTAGGGAACTGTAGCAGTTGAAGTGGTTTCCCTTCCAGTCGGGAGGTTGACAGGTCAGAGAGAGGAGGTGGTATTTAGGGTTGAAAGAATTAGATTTTTATCAATTAACAATGATAATTATTGATTTCACCATGCACACACAAATGACAAAAATATTTCCATTGATAATAATCAACATTAACAGATAGGCAAAGTAAGAAAAATGTCACTTGAGAAATTATTAGAGTTTGATTTAAGGATATTTACTTATTACTGTGTATTTTGACATGTGATGTTGTCACTTGGTGTTTTAACAGTTACAACGCTTCAACTTCTTGAATCTTAACGTCTGAGTCCCCAAAAACTTTCTGCAACCATGACAATTTAAGTCAATAAAAATCTAAAAAAAATGCTTAAAATCAGCAGTTATCTGCCAAAACTTTAAAAAAACGAAAAACCAAATTTTGCCAAACCTTGTGTAATTGGACCCATGGACAATGCTCAAGCATCATGTACAAATATAGAGTTCGCCTGTCTCTGAACCTTGCATATGAATGAATGAGTTTGTGGGGAGAGTAAACACTGCATTGTACATCACTCACTTGATAAGATTTTGACACTTCACTGCCAGTAGGTAGTGATATTAGCGGTGGTGCTCTCATAGTTTTATGAAGCAGCTGGTGCTAATGAGTTCCAAGTCCTCTCTCTCATAGTCTCTGGGATCTTGGGCAAGTTAGATAAACTTCCTTTCCTGAATTTCCTCATCTGGAAAAAAGGGGATAATAGTACTTTTCCTACCTACTTCAATGGAACATATATTGTGAAGATTGGTTAGCTTTAAGATAAATTATGGTCCCCCACAAAAGTAGGCTGCTGCCAAAGTGTACTCCTGTGAAAGTTGTGAAAAAGGACTAAACATCCATCCCTAATCAAAACACAGCTGCTAGGCAGAGCCTAAATAACCCAACATCCAAAACCCTAATAAACCAACCAGTTTAGCCACAAATAATTGAGTTGGCGGAGGCAGGGAGGGGGATGCTAATAACTACCAAGGTGTCATTTTGTAATGATGACCCTAATGATGTTAGTAGGTCTTGAATTTTGCCCTTCTGGGTCTAAAAGCATGAACGATTACTGCTTAAGCTAAAGGATCAGGACTATTAGCTCATAGTCAGCTGTAGACTCAAATGTCAATATATAATCTAGCTACTAGAGGACAAAGACCCACATTGAAACCAGCGTGGATTTAATCTATCTCAAACAGTGAACATCCAGAACCAGTAAGGCAGGTTGATGGACAGGCGCATGGGGTTTCCTGTCTCTGCTGGGAGGAATCAGCACACCAAGAGGGAAATTCAAAATTCTGCTTCCTCCCACTAACGTGGCACCCCACCAAGATGGAGCAAGTAGTACAAAAATTGCTCTCAGTGATAGTGGTGTAAATTCAGAGTAACACCACAGACGTTGATAACTAGCGAAACATTATGCAAACAAAGGATTAATTTACTCACAGGTTAGCTGTGTCTACTACTGTTTCGTTAAATAAGACTTTTTATATATTAAAGATCATAACTGAAACCAACCCTATGGGCAGGGCATTTCCGTTGCAATTGTCACTAAAATAAACCCTGATGCTTATGCCTGCGCTGTACATTGACTTATTTTGTTCTCATTCACATACAACCTACTTTCTCATATCTACAACAAAAGACCCATAGAGAGTCACACTGTTCTCATTCAGACCTAATTTATGCACTTACAAGTTTGTCATGGTTAAGAAATACAGTAGGCATGGAGGATTATGACCTCTATTTTCAAAAGTGGCTAGTGATTTTTGGTGTTTCAATTTCTGGGTGTCCACCTCAAGACACCTAAATGGGACCTGATTTTCAGAGAGGAGATGATCAGCAGTTTCTGAAATTCAGGCCCCATTAAGGTTCTTCAAGTTGGTTCCCCCAAAGTGGAGGCACCCATAATCACTAGTCCCTTTTAACAATTTAGAACTCGTTTTTTTTCAAAATATCAGGCTTAATTTATCATTATGCATGGTGAAGGGACTATTTTAACTTGAAATTATATGATGGGGTACGTTGTGGGTGAAAGACAGAAAAGAACACATGCTGCTGGGTGCACAGAGAGAAAGAGCTCGGACTCCTGAACAGAACGTCCACCTCGTTTGGAACTTTGGGGGTTTTGAATGTGAGGGGTCACCATTTGGCTCCTGAGGAGAAAGGGAGCAGGGTCACAGAGGGGGTCAGAGAGCTAGAGCGTGGTGATGAGGGGAAGTACTGCCAGGCTCTTACAAGAGTAGGCTTTCCCTCTGGCGATAAGAAGGGTTACTGAAAGCTACAGTAATGTCTATATTATGTTTACTCTGGTTAAATGAAAGGTTAGTGGTTTTTGAAATTCAGGAGTTGGAGGCATAGTCAATCAGTGGGGTTTTGAAGAGATCTGCAGGAAGCTGAAAACAGAGTTAGTAAAAGGAGCAAGGATTACCCGGTATTCACAGGTAACTGAGAGGAAGATCAGAAGGGTAAAAAGGCTATACTAGCAACCAGGAATCCCTAAGTGCCACCTGACTTCTGTGTATCTATTTTCTAAAGCTCTTCAGGCTGTGACTGTCCATACTGTTGTGTATTCCATAGTCAGTGCGAAACAAATACATGAATAAAGAATAACAACCACCACCTTAGTAATAGCAGCATAGATTTACAATTAACTATTATTTCAAACAGCGTTTGATGTTTAGTACTCTAGAATTATGGATTTATGCACATTATACAATACAATAAAAACTAATGGAACAAAGACAGAAAGAAAAACATTTTTCCCCAATCAAGTAAAATGTCCCAAGTCTTATCAATGGTGAAATGAATACAATGTTAGGTAATGTGGAAAATGGAAATCAAATGGTGCCTTGTGCCTCATCTAAATCTAGCTTCCTTACTATTTAGGGATATAAAAAAAATTAGAAAGCTATAATTTTGATTCTTTAAATAAAAATGATGGAAGATATACCTTGTAGGTAAGATAAACTGAATGTGTTTAAGATTAAAAACACATATAGAAAATGCATGAGTCTCTTGCATGATTTATAAAAATATAATTGACAGAAGAAAGAATATAATAGATTAATACTACATAAGTCATTGATTTTCTAGAGAAGTACAGTACAAGATTACTGTGCATGCTTACTTCATTTTGAATGCTCTCTTTCCTTAGAGTTAGAGCCACCTAGTATTTTAAATTCCTTGCACTACATCAGGGTTATGGTACTATGTTACAAAGTTATTCAGAAACCTGATTGGCCATGTTCCTGCAATACATTTTCCTAACCCCAAGATAAAGATCCATGCATCTCTTTACCCTTTAAACAAAAAAGCTATTGTAATAGCATGTAGTGTGATGCATGGCATGAATACCAAAACATGTACATGCACTGCTAAACTGTTTAAGTATGGAAGAAGTAGTGTCTAATAGCATCAGGAAATTGAAATTTAAAAATTTTTCTCACTCACTTATTTGATGAGAACTGGGCTGCTGACAGGTGAAGCAGAAAGTCATTTTTCAAGTTAAATGCCAAGTGGTTATATAGCATAATATTCAGTCAAAATTAACCACCTCACTGCTGCATTGACGTACAGCATATTTAATGGCAACAGTTTCTGCAAAGAAAACTATCGACCTTGGGGAGTCTTCGGAAAATGGAAAGAAAATTTGACTAATATTAAAAAAAAAAGTGGTAATAGTCCCAATACCTCGCTGCAGATATAAAAAAATTAACTCATTGCCAAAAATGTAAGTATCTCACAGTGGTATCTTTATAAAATGGCTCACGTGCAGACCGTTTGTTTTAAGTTTTCATAATTTTGGTTAGTTTTATGTATAAACCATTTGGGATCTCCAGCAAGTGATATGCGCAGAAGGCAAGTTTATTGCTTATTAGAAAAGCTTTGCACTTATTGCCATTTAAACTGATGACCACATTTACAACTATCTGTCAGATAAAATTGGGAAATAACTTTCAGCTACATGAACTAGGCAATATGCTAGACATAACCTTAAGGCCCAGATACTGCAATGTCATCCGTGTGTGCCAGCCCCTCACCTGTGCAAAGCCCTGTTGATGTCCATGGGACTCTACTTGGGTGTATGGGACCACCTGCATGGATCAGATTACAGGATTTATGATGCAATCCTGGCTCCATTGAAGTCAATGGTAGTTTTGTCATCATCTTCAAAGGAGGCGAGATTCCACCTTTAAAGTTTGTAACAGTAAAATATATTTACATAGATTTGTCAGTTAATGCTTTATTAACTTTGCTTTTTTAACCAATTTGTTGAAAATGCAGGTAACGCCAAGGCATACTAGAATCCACTGAATCCTAGTACAAACATTACTTCTAGTTTATTTCTGTAAGTGTCCTGCATCCAACCACATTTCAAACTATCGCAGCTGTGCAAATAACTGATTTTCCATACAGTGACTAAACAGAAAAATAGTAAAGGCTTGAACAAAAGTTGTAGTTCTTCTCGAAACCAAATGTTTTATTTTATTTGAGGACTTTTTTTGTTTTCAAACGTTTTTGTGATTACATTGTACCAAATTTCAAAACAGAATGTCATTTTGAATTGAAAAGGCTAAATGTTTCATTTAGAATATGTCAAAACAAAACTTTTTGATTCTTTTTCTTTGATTCAATTCCACAAATGCAACATGAATTCACTAAATGTTTTAGCTGACCTGAATCGGCATTCTTCAGCAATAAAAAGGTTTGGTCGAAAATTTCACTCAGCTTTACTGCCCATAGCTCTTTGAATATAGAGGCTAGAGACCAAGGTGGACTGCAGAGAGCGGCACCAGTCACTGCCTCACAAAATACAAACTACAGACCTAGCTTTATTGGTCAAATAATCAGAATGCATAAAAGTAAATGTAGAGATAAAGCCAAGTTTACTCTTTCAAATAAAACCCGATAAATAGGATTTTAAAACATGAATACAACTCCTGAATGTAGTAGGAAAACAGGGAGGGAGAGGCAGGCAATGGCAAAGTGTAGCAAATGTATATAGTGACAAAGGGTCCTGTGGCACCTTCTGTTAGTCTATAAGGTGCCACAGGACCCTTTGTCGCTTCTACAGATCCAGACTAACACGGCTACCCCTCTGACAAATGTATATAAGGTTTTCACTCTTTCTGCTAATCTTCCCTCATAAAAATGTATAAGCAGCAGAAGGTATAGTTAGGAAGGTGAATGGCAGAGGAACAACCAAGAAACAGGACTTCAGCTGCTACGATCTTCTGCTTTTAGGGGGAAGGAGATTTTGAAGGATTCTCATTGTTGGTGGTACCTCTGTTTACAGTGAAGGAAAAGGGAATTTGAAAATGCCACTCTAAATATCTCCCAGAGTTAAAAGGGCCTCGGCTGAAATTATTAAGGTTGCTTAAGAGATTTTTGGACACCCAGATCCCAAAGGTGGCTTCAACAACTTCAGCTCATTAGCATGTTAGCTTAATGTGCACCAAAACCCACAGGTCTTTTTCATACACAATTTTCAGTTATTTGGGGAGAAATAATTGCACAATCCAAACTAAGTAACACAAATCTTTAACTAATGAATGTAAGAGAGTATACATTTTAAAACATTGAAACTTAAAGTCCTCAAGGGCAAGGAGAGAAAAGGAAGGTGTTGTAGAGAAGTTCATACATACGTCCTAAAAGACACTTTTCAGACTTGCTTCTGAGGCAGAAGATTGTGTTTGTGGAATTCTTCCTAGAAAAGAGATAGTAAGCTACAGAGACACATAATTTAATGTAGAAAGGGGCTGGAATAGCAAGTCTCCATAACACCAGCTCTTGTGTTTCTTTCTACTACAAATGTATAGATGAAAAGTTTAAACTTTAAAAGGTATTGTACATTAATCCTTCAAATACCAATCTTATCTGTTTGAGTGTCCAAACAAGGAATGTGTTTCCCTACAGACCTGATCATAACATTCCATTCAGCATCTAAAATGTGATCTACAGATTCTTCTCCAGCTCTACCCCCCTTTAATTCTGCTCCTCGTACTTCTTCCACCCTCCCTTTCCCCATTCCTTTCCTTGTTCTCTCACACGCAAGTACCCCTGTACCTTCTCCCATGCTGGCCAATAAACCTGGAATGTCCTCTCTGACCCAGTATGTCACACATCCTCCCAAACATCTTATAAAACCCTTTTAAGACTTCACCTTTTCCCATAATCCTTCATTTAAGAAGGATCTCAGCTTAATTCCCCATAAATAATGCAGTAAAAAATATGAAATAAATCTATGAATGAGAATGAATGACGTATACTGTAATATTCAAGCATTCCTAGAATCTTATTTGTTGGTATTGTCTTCCTCCCTCAATTGCCTTTGCCTCATTTCCCCACTTGCATCAAAATCAATTTAAATTGGCTGATTCTTTCAGGCTGGGCTGTGTTTTTATTCAGCATGACCCAGATCCTGCAGTGAACTCTATGCGGATAGACCACTGTGGCTAGGCAGAGTTTACTGCGGGATTAGAGCCTACAGCCCAGATTGAGCCTTTAGGTTCAGTGCGGCATCAGGGATGATATATAGTTGCCAGAGTGTCATAATCCTTTGCCTGCTCTTCTCTTGCTGTGGGGTGGAGTAAATTATCATGAGGAGTAAACTGCAGGCACATTGCACCTGTTTTTCCCAGAGATGCAATCTGGGGTGCCCGAATGCAGTAACGAAGCAACAAAAAAAAAACCCCTAGGAAAACCATGGTCCTTACCCAAAGAAAGTCCACTACAATCACAACAGAAAAACTCTTACGGCCAGAGATCGGGCTGTCCCTTCTCATCAGTAAAGTCAGGCTTCATAAATGAACATATTATGATGGGAGATTAATAAAGAGAAAAACATAGATGGCTTTTTGTATATTGCTAAATTTTTTCTGCTGCCTTGACAGGATCAAGCAAAGAATTCCTTAGAAAGTCACAGAGCTATTCAACAGGTGAACAGCTGCCAAGACAATTTGAAAACTCTAGGTTATAGTCTATCATGTAACTCATGTGAGTATTATTCTCTTGGGACCTCTTGTGCAGAGAAACAGATGCCAATAGATGACCAAACTTTTTCCTGGTCTTTCACTATTGTTTATGGAAAAGAAATAGGTAAATCTTTATAAAGAGAAATTACTCAAATCTCACCGAAGTTATGTTTCCTTATGTTTTCTATCCTCTCTTGTGTAATATATAAGAGGTTCTGTTGTTTGAACTGTAGGGGGTGAAAAAGACTGTAGCTAATGTGTACATAAACTATCTGCAGGATTTATTATATATGGGAACAAGAGTAGGAACCATAGATGTGTATAATTTTTACTAGAAAAGACATATTGGTCTGGTGGTAGCAGTAAGATGAAGGGAAATCTTGAAATTTTTCATAGTATTATATGAACATTGTCAAAGTGTTGGGATACCCTAATTATCCACAAGCCAGCTGAAAACAATGTGTATTCATACTAGAATGTTTCAGTATCCTTGGACAGTAGCTTAACTTTTGTTTTAAGTTATAATGTTTCACAAAATACTGTTTATCTTGTCAAAGAATGTAGTAATAAAAGAATTGTAAATGTATCTTTTTTTATCAGTAAGACTGTGCATATTGGTTATCACTAGAGACAAGACTTGGGGTTTTTTCCCCTTGAAGGAACTGAAATGTCTGATAGTTACTTTTGATGAAAATTCTAGGAACATAAGGCACTATTTACGCATACCTCCTTGTTGTTGAGTGTGTGATATTTCCTAACATTTATATCTTACACTCTGTGATTAGGATATGGGTGAAGTAGGATTGTGCATATGACAAAAATAAGAATACATATGAAATATGTTCCATTGTTCTTAAAACCTAGTAAACTTCCACTCCATGTTGGAATCAATACATATAATAAATTTTCAACTGCCAGTAATTAGTTCTTTATTTAAATAATCTAAAAATAGAATTCTGATAAACCAATGTTTATAAAATCATAACTCTATGTTGGCCCTTTGTTCCTACCAAGTTATATATCTCTGTATTCATATAAGGAAGTAATTTGCAGCATTTTTGCCTCCTATGTTTGGGAACATTTAACATTTGACCAATTTGTATCTCCCAACTGGTGGAGGTGGGGTCCTCCATTGAAGCTGGAAATAAGTGTTGATTCAAAAAGACTGTAGAATGATATTCAATACTATGTTATTATTTGACATATAAACTGACTACAAAACCAGGACAGGTTTCTCCATGGCCCATCAGTGCTACTATTATATTAAACTATTTATAATATGAATTATGGAGCTAAGTCACCCCCTCCTGCAGGACAAGCAGAGGAAAGGGAAGGAGGTCACAGGGAGGAAATGTTTATGTCCTTGTCATAGCTTCTCCCTAGTCACTCCACTAGGATGGGAGAAGAAGCGAGTTGGCTCCCATGAAGAACTGTCTTTAGGGCCCACCCCAAACTGGAGGATCCCTAGCCACATGCTCAGGGTTTAGCTGATTGCCATATTTGGGGTCAGGAAGGCATTTTCCTCCAGGGCAGATTGGCAGAGGCCTTGGAGTTTATTCGCCTTCCTCTGTAGCATGGGGCATGGTTCACTTGCTGGAGGATTCTCTGCACCTTGAAATATTTGAACCATGATTTGAGGACTTCAGTAGCTCAGACATAGGTTAGGGGTTTATTACAGGAGTGGGTGGGTGAGATTCTGTGGCCTGCATTGTGCAGGAGGTCAGACTAGACGATCATAATGGTCCCTTCTGATCTTAAAGTCTATGAGTATCCACAGTAGCTCTGTGCCCCTGACAACTCTAGCTCCACCCCCTGGCAGTGTTACCTTGGCTGTGGCTACTCAGGTGTACCCTACCCTAAAGGGTCCTGCCCACTGTAGAGGAAGCTTTGCTGGTGCTGTATTACCTTTCTGGGGAATCTCTGCTGGGCGGGAGACGTTGGGGGTAGGAGACAAAGTATGTCCCCACTCCACTGTCCCTCCATTCTCCTCCTAACCCACCCCGTTCCAACTCACCCACAGTGTACACGTCCAAGAACCAAGAGAGAACACTCCACAGGGCGAGGGAAAGGGAAGAATGGTGATTCAGAGGTGACAGAATTCATTCCACGCAGGGTAGAGGAGAACACAGAGTGGTTAAAGAACACTGAAACAGGAGAGAAAACTTAGCACCAGCTAAGGAGGAGAGAATGCTGTAGCTCTCACAAGCCAGAGAAAGGAAAGGGATCTTTCCTTTGCTTTTACAAGAGGTGGAGAGTTCTCACCCTTTATTTTAACCCCTGGACACATACACACAGAGGATTTTCCCAAAGTTCTTAACTATGGACTCAAACCTACTGTTTAAACTAGTGACTCTTCTTCACACATGAAGCCGCCGTTGGTTTAAATGGGACTATCTGTGTGTGTAAGTATTTGAAGGATTTTTTTTCCCCTTGCTGTTTCAGTTACATAGGTAGGAGCAGTTTCACTGGATTTTTCCTTAAATTCTGCATTTAAAGAGAAATAAACCTCCATGACAATTAGAATTTATTTAAAATCAATTATCCCTTAAGCTTGTGCAAATAATTTTTGAAGTTAAGTGACTATAACAAAAATATCTGGCAATGACAAAGATGAAAACTAGACAGTGAGCTAAATAATGACAGCTACAATCTCTTGCTGTAGAGACAACAGAGCAACGTTTTTCCTCCTGAGGAAATAGTGAGCACACTTTTTGATGCATAACTGCATTAGTAATATGTTCTGGAAAATATGTCCATTTAGTGATGCTTAATGCCTTCACCTACTTTCAGTGGAGTTTGAGACAGTGAAATCTGTATTTTAAGATTTGATAAAACCTGATATGAACTAAATTTTTTTGTGATGTAACTGTACAAATTGGTGTGATGCATTAGTATAATTGCTAAGGGCTTGTCTTCACTACCCGCCGGATCGGCGGGTAGCAATCGATCTATCGGGGATCGATTTTTCGCGTCTCGTTAAGACGCGATTAATCGATCCCCGATCGCGCTCCCCGTCGGCTTCGGAAATCCATGTCATCGAAAGGCGGAAGCGGAGTCGACGGGGGAGCGGCAGCGATCGACTCGCCGCCGTCCTCATGGTCAGGTAAGTCGATTACGATACGCCGACTTCAGCTACGTTATTCACGTAGCTGAAGCTGCGTATCGTAGATCGACCCCCCTCCCCTAGTGTAGCCCTGGGCTAAGTGACCAGCATATCTCAAAACAGGTTTGCAATGATAACCTTATTATCTCAGTAAATACCAGTAGTTTGTGCCACCTGACTGCAGACAGAGAGACTGATGCTAATGTATGACTTCCCACCCTCGACTGTTTTTAACAAAGATGGCAGCTGAAGAGATTATTTTTCACTTATATTTGCTTCACTATTTTATTACAACTAAGACATAGCTATTTTATAGCATTAATTATACCATTATATCATGCACATATTTGAAATTCAGAGCAACAATGCTAATACAATA
This sequence comes from Chelydra serpentina, assembly GCA_037349315.1. Classification (NCBI taxonomy): domain Eukaryota; kingdom Metazoa; phylum Chordata; order Testudines; family Chelydridae; genus Chelydra; species Chelydra serpentina. The sequence continues at coordinate 20,940,424 of JBAIAC010000026.1, read as the reverse complement.
TTAGAGGCACACAACTGAGTTCTCAGGGACAGTCCTACTCCCATGGAAGTCTATGGCTTCAGTGGGAATAGGATATGACTCTCAGTAAAACCTAAAGTTGATTTTACAGCTCTAATTCTGTCCCTTGTGTGTATGTGTTGTGTTAATATATGAATCTATAAACCTATAGGAATACTACTATACGTATATAAATATATTACAGTCATTCTTCTACAACATTAAGTAAATGGGTATCTATGATAATAAAGAATTACATCATTAATGGCAGTATTATAATGCATTTTAACAAGGGAACAAACTTTCCCAGCTCCTGTACTGAACTGTGAAACCTTAATACTTCATTAACAAAGAAGCAGCAGCAAAACACCTTTTTTTTTTAAAAGGGGGGAAAAAGGAGGAATAAAGAGCAAAAAGTCCTAGCTCCATACTTAGCAGCCATAAACCAACAAAAAGAAGTTGGTACCAGCAAACTAACAGGCATTAGTCAATTGAAAGACAGGTAAGAGCCTAATTCTGGATTCAGTACACCACCTGAGTGAATGGGTTTTTCACCTACGCACTCAAAATAAGGCTTTTGTGATGCACAGATCTTATGCTGACCTTATGCCCAGTGATGAATTTTACCCATAAAGAACTAGATCACAAAGGCTATAAATCTAAACCTTTTTTTAAAAAAGCTATCTGAAATAAGATAACCACCAGAGTAACATTTACTGAGTAACTCCCACTTCTCAAAATAATTCTGCTAAGTCATTTTTGACACAGGGCTCATGTCCAGTGACCATGCAAGAAATGCTCTTAGATTTTTTTAAAAATTATCATATCTATATGATGAATGGTTACAGAAAGATGGAGCATTACTAAAAAAAGAAAACAAGTAAAAAAATCCATTTGAAAAAATAGACAGTACTGCTTTTTCCCTGCAAAAGTACTTCCATCTTGTTCCTGGCTTATGTTTAAATGAAAAGAACAGGTCAGAGATAACACAAAGTAATTTAAAGGACTTACACTGCAAGACGTAGCATTGCCCACAGCTACACCTTGCAATCACCCAGTTCATATTTTAGGTCCTGACATGAGAGTTCATAGTATTTTACAATTCTATGTTCCATGTCAGTGGCTGACTGTGGAGTTGAATATCACTCCTATTTAAATCGGCAAGAAAATAGCTGCAGGTGACATAACCTTTCATGTAGTACCACTGTGTACATATACAAATAATTGAGGCTCTTGACCCTGTCTACGCACATACAACTGTAAGTACAAACTTGACATTTTGATACTGCTTGTAGCCTTTCCCGTTGTTATTTTCTGTTTCAATAATCCATTGCAGGTAGAAAAATGAAAGAAGGAAACATGAATGATTAATGCTGTCAAGCTAAAATAATGTATTTAGAAAAATCTATAAATCTGTTATTTGTGGCATTTTAAAACTGAACACGACACTCTTTGGTGCCATTCAGCCTATTTTACGGCAGATAAATGTAAACGTTATTCAGCAACAATTGCTACATAACCCTTTGAACACCAGGTTTGACAGAGAAAGCCAAAGCAGCAGCAAACTTTCAGGCACAAAGGAATATTAAGCTTATATTGAATATTCATAGTTGGTTATTAATATTTATTGTATGTATACACAGGAGGAAAATGCAACGTGAATAAGTTTTAATCCACTCCTTTTGCCCACTTTTTCTGCCTTAACCTCACGACCATGTCTGCAAACCATCTTGAATGTGAACTGCTGTCTTATGTAATATTTTTCTGAGTAACACAGACAGTAAGCTCTTTGGTCAGGGCTTCTTATACATATTTAGTAAAATGCTATATATAATCTACCACTCTGCAAAGATCAATAATCATAACTTTTAGAGGGAAAATGACTCATTAGCCTCTAACTTTTTTATGCACATTCAGTGGTTACCATTTACTAAGAATGGTACCTGAATAGATAATAAATATAATCTCAGATACCACAGATTATAAATTGTTAGCAAACACTGTTGTTTTTTTTAAATGGTGACCACGGGATACATGGGTGCTTCAGAAATACCGAGTTTGACAGCCCTCCCTGTGGACACCTTGAGGCAGCAGCCTGCCTTTCACATTAGTCTAATTTTTATTTTATCACAGCAGCAGGATTTAAATTCCTATAGGGTCTCATTCAAAGCCCATTGATGGCAATGGGAGTCTTTCCAATGACTTCAATGAGCTGTGGATCCGGTCTGCACTCAGAGTCAGCGTGCAGTTTCTTGTGAATGTGTCTATTGCTGCATGTGTGTGAAAGTAACTAATAGTGCAGCAGATATCTGAAAAGTACTGTCTTTAGAAGGATATTGCATTTTATAAGAACAGTATTATGAGTGCTAGAGTACTAGAATACTAGAATTATGCCAATACCATAGGCAGCACTGCCACAGTTTTCTTTTCCCCCCACAAAAATTACAGAGTCAGGCAATCAACGAAAACATTAGTATACAAACAAGATATTCTCTTTTAAAGCACTAAGGGGCCTTTCATGCTAACAAGACACTTTCTTGCTACGTCAACAAGCCTGTACAACAAAGCCGTATCTATCTGCTAAAAATGTCTTGAAGATGTTACATTTGTCAGGTGCTTAGCAAGTCATTTAAAATTAAGCTTAATTAAACGAAGGTGATATTAGCCCAATTATTTCACTTCATAAATCTGTAAACCCAAACTGTGCAGCTCAAGTTTCAGTACATGAGCAAATTAGTAATGTATGTAAATGATCATGGTTGTTTGCAGAGTCAAAAACAAAAATAATTAGAACCAGATCTATAGTTTGTAGCAAATTTCACCTGAAATCACAGCAACTGAACTGCTCTAGATGCTGATTGCTGGATATCCATACCACTCTAAAAGTGCACCTTCACAATTTTAAGAGAAAATTTAATCAGTTACATTGCATTTCGACAACATTGTTTGCTTACAATATTTTCAATATCCCTTTCTATCCTCAGGGTGACGAGATCTCAGGCACACACTGTAATTTTGAAAATTTTTCTCTGCTTTACAGTTAAGATAATACATTGTATTTCACCTATGTAAAGAACTACTCTGCTGGTACCAAGAAAGATGGTGATTGCTATGTGGGATAGAGAAACAGTAGTGTAAGTCATTTCCTCAGTTCAGAAGCCTCAAGCAATGACCATCACTGGATGACTTAAGTCATGCTGAAGTCAGGGGTCTTACCCAAACCATGACACCAACAACAACTGACAGGAAACAAATGTCTTTGAAGTCCAAAGTGAAACAATTCTGCTGCAACACAATATATTAAAACAAAAGTTTAGTTACTACTTTCTTAATTTAAGGCAAACAGGATTATTAGCAGGACAAGTTATTTTCCTACATACATAAGTTTAAGTTTGTGTTCTTTTTTTTACTTTAGCTTGATATTTTTAAAATCAAAGCATGTTCCTTCAAAAAACACACTCATAATTACTTATGTCAGTTTCACTGTCTTTAGTTTGAAAAGCAACATCATCTGTGCGCCTTGGGACAGACATAGGACAGGTTGTTATTTATATTGCTGTTAGCATGTTCATCTGTTATTTAGCTTCAGCTACCCCAGGACAGCAGGTGAAACCCAGAATAATAACTGTGCCATATATAAAAATGCAAGACACAAAGGCAAACAGATCCTAATCCAGTTTGTACTTGTACTCTGTTAGCATACACCTGAAATATAGAAATTTGCTTAAAGATGCTCACTTCATGCAGCCAATAGGGTTTAATAATTTAAAATTAACTAAACTCTTTCAGTACAAAATGTAATGGCTCTGTCAACCAAAGTGCAGAATGCTAATTTAGAATTTTAAATAATAATTCTGAATAAATGGAAATGTCATTAAAAGGAAGGTTTTTTTTTTATTTTAAGTGCATAAAGGGACACCTTGAATTAATATGAGCCATTAAAGATACTCCTGGAGCAAGCAAAGACTTACAAATGTCAAAACCTTGAGTGAGCTAGAAAGAATTTAGCTCACCATTGAAATATTCTGTGCCATAAACACTAAAATGTTCTTACTGAAAATCCTGTAAAAATCGTATACATTTTGCAAGTCATATAGTTACTAGGGGACAGTATACTGCTCATTTCCGAATTTTTTGCAAGTGAAGCCCCACTTCAGGAAAGTGAAAACAAACCAACCCCTTGTACAGCCCCTCCATGTGTTATTAAAGGTCCACAAATCTTAATGAATACACCTATTCTCCCACCCATTCCCCCCAGGCTCACACATTTTGGGAACATTGGCATGAATCTTCATAACAGGAAACTCTCCTGTTTCATATTCTTTGATGAGCACTGCTATTATCAAGGGAGGCTGGCAATGACCACTATAGGTTGACTACCTTTTCCATAACAAAGGATTCTTTATGACCTTTTTTTTTTGAGGATCTTTAACACCTCCATTGTTGCTTGCAGCAGGACTTTGAAATGTGGCAGGGAAAAAGCCCTGGAGCTAGAGAAGTGACTTTTCTTTATCTTTGTCCCATGAAATTCATTCAGATTTTTTTGAGGTATAAAATATATAAAAATATAAATAAAAGATATAGATTTCTGATAAAAATGGCCTTTTCTCTTCTCTTCCTTGTGTCCATCAGGCAAATTTTGCTGCCAAAATAACAACTCAGGGTACGTCCATACTTACCGGCTGGTTCGGTGGCAAGCAATCGATCTTCTGGGATCGATTTATCGCGTCTCGTCTAGACACAATAAATCGATCCCGGAAGTGCTCGCCGTCGACGCCGGTACTCCTGCTCCGCGAGAGGAGTACGCGGAGTCGACGGGAGAGCCTGCCTGCCGCGTCTGGACCCGCGGTAAGTACCTTTTAGTTATTAACGTAGCTGAAGTTGCGTATCTTAGTTCGAACCGGGGGGTTAGTGTGGACCAAGCCTCAGGCTCTAGAGTAACCATCTTTTCACCAGGCAAAAGTGGGACGCATGCCAGAGCCCTGCACCCTCCATGGCCCCACCCCTGCTCCTCCTCTTCCCGTCAGGCCACATGTCCTGGCCAGGCTGGCAGCCAGAGCCGAGCCGTGGTAAGAGCCACCCAGGGAGCCTGGGCTGCTGTGGGGAGCCCCAGACCCCACTACCTGCCCTGGGCGGGGTACCCAAGAGCAATCCTGGCCCATGTCCCTGCCCCTTGCAGCATGCCACCCAGAGCAGGTGGAGGGTCCAGGGCTCCAGGATTCCCCACAGTGGCCCAGGCTCCCTGGGTAGCTCTTACCATAGCCTGGCTCTAGCTTCCAGCCTGGCTAGATCTTGGGGGGAAGAGGAGGAGAAGGGGCATGGCCTCTTGGCAAGGGAGTGGGGCCTAAGGCCCTCCTCAGTCCCTGCCACTGGGAAGAGGCTGGCACCATCCATGAGCCGCGGCAGGCGTGGAGCAGCGCCGCAGGGAATCCAGCACAAATGCTGTCCCAGAGTCATTCAGTCCAGGACTGGTACTTGAACTCTGCATTTCAGGACTGTCCCGCCCAATATGGGATACGTGGTCACCCTACAGGGCCTATACCACTGCCAAAGCAGCAGCAGATGACGACACTGGAGAGCTGCTGGAATTCCACTCCAAACACTCCCTAGACTCAGCAGCCCCTTCCACTGCCCCATGGATAACAGCCTACTCCAGGTTGCTGCCAGCTAAAGTAATTAGTTTTGCAGTTCAAGTGATAGAATTCTGTGATGCAGGGCGGAGGGTTTGCACCCAGCTCTTGGTGCATGATGGGGGAGTTGTTACAACTGTATGTAAAAATAAAAGGGGGGAAATTATACATAAAAATACATTAAAATTATTTAGATTACAACGTCTAGCATTCAAATTTATATATATATAAACTTCAGAATAGAATATAGGTAATCTATGTAATTTTAATTCTGCCCCCGCTGTGCAGATGCATTACGATTAGAGCTGTGTGAATAACTGATTTTTTCAGTTCACTGGGAGTTCTGAAAATTAAAAATTCAGTTTGGGTTGAATTTTCAGCAAACCAAAAAAAAAAAAAGCCAGAACAATTTAGTTGTGTGAAACTAAAATGTTTAATTCCACACAAAATGAAACACTTCATTTTGGGCATTTTTAACCTTTTAATTAAAAGCAAAGGAAACAAAGGGCTTTAATCACACAATGGAGGAGCTTGCGCCTTATACCCAATAGCCCAGCTGTGAAGGCACTCACCTGGAATGTGGGAGACACATCCAAACCCCCTCTCTGTAGCGTGGATTTGAACCAAGGTGTCTTCCCCTCCCAGATGAGGGCCATAACCACCTACTCACTGGCTATTCCCAAATAGGGTAGCTTTCCATTTCTCCTGTTAAAACCATTCCATTTTGTATAACTAATTAAACAGTAATTGGAGCAAGGACTAGCACGTGGGTGCTGCCTCTCCCATGATGGCCCTAACTACCAGGCTATAGAGTCATTCTCTGTCTTGTCCAATAACTATTCAAGCAATTTATTCAAGGTGGAACAACTTCAGCAGGCTACCTAGCTTCAACAGCCAATATCCTGGTGGTTAGGCCACTTCCCTGGGAGGGAGTGGCTTGAATGCAAGTCCTTGCTCCAGAGAGGGGATACGAATCTGGATGTCCCTCATCCCAGGTGAGTACCCTGGCTATTGGATATAAAAGGGAGGGGGCACCCCGATGATGTCTTTTGTAAATGGCATCTAAATTCCCTTGTGAAACTGGCTCCAAAAAAATCAAAATGTTTCATTGGTTCAATGTTGAAACAATTCATTTAGACATTTACATTTTTTCTTTTTGTTTAGACCGAAACAATTTGCCATAATCGACGTAAATTTGCAAAAACGTTTCAGTCAACCCGAATTCGCATTATTTGGTGAAAAAAAGTTGGGGCCAAAAAACGTCAACCAGCTATAATTAGGATACCGTCTGTAATGATGTGATCACATGCTAAGTTCTCTACAAGACTGTGACTCATTCAGTGACAGGATGGAGCACCTCTTTTAAATGGAAGCTGTGATTCTAGCGAACAACCAGCAGGTCTGTCCACACCATTACCTCTCCTGGCACCGCACATTTGGGGGCAAAACTGTCCAACTCTAAAAATATTAATCAGAATGCTCAGCTTTTAATTTCAAAACAAGAGGCCAGATCATGGCATTAATATTTAGGCAGAACTACTTGCTGATTACAGTGGAGACTTCTGCTCAAAAGTGGATGGCATAATGTAGACCAAGAACTGCACTCTGAATGGATTAGCATCAGTTTGACAGCAGCATTCAGGCAGCTTTTCTTGTGTTTTTATACAAACTAAGTTTGAGTTGCAGCCAGTCATGATTTAAAATAGAGAAAACAGAGAACCTAAGAACTAAGATCTCATAAGAACACAAGCCCAACAAAACTGGACAATTAAATGAACCACAAAACTTAGACTGAGATTTCTACATGTTCTTTTCTCACAGTTAATATTTTATTATAATTGGTTTGCGATAATCTATTCAACAAATGTGTTCATATATTGTCCAGGCAGGACAATTTTGATGGCCTCCTCTTCCTCCTCCCTGTACTAGTCTAACTGCAAAGGCATCAATTGCCCTTTTCAAAGTGGACCAACATCTGGGCCTCATAATTGTCATTAGCATAGCTGGGAAAAGACTGAAAACAAACCAGGCAGGCTGCAAATATTCATTTCAACTGTGCTGGTGTCCCTTTTTCTGTTCATTTTCATACATATCCTACCTAGACTCTGATCGTTGACGACATGCGGCGCCTGAGCAGAGCTCCTGTAACTTCAATGGTGTGAGTGCAGCATCCCCTCCTCCCCTGCCCACACTCTCAATTGCAGAATCAGGGCCTAACGGCAGGAATGTTCTCTGAACCAACAATGTAAAAAAAAAAAAAAAAAAAAAAAAAAAACAAACCCTGGGAAAAGTACATTCATCCAATCTGGGAACAGAAACAGAGCCTATAAACTATGCACACATTTATAGAGAACTTTTCTGAAAATCAAGCTCTTAACATCTTATTCCAAACTCATATTCACTGTAGGTTTCTCCTTCAAGCTGCCATACTCATAAGGCTTTGCAATAGTAGCCACTGGAGTCCCTGGATACTGGAGTCCCTGGACACTGATCCCTGCCATATAATAGGAAAACCTTTTGTAACTTTTATTCATTTTATGTAAGAGGAGCCAGAAAATAAAGATCGTTTTCCCACCAGCCAGAGCCGAGCCATGGTAAGAGCCACCCAGGGAGCCTGGGCTGCTGTGGGGAGCCCCAGACCCTGTACCTGCCCTGGGCGGGGTGCCCAAGAGCAACCCTGGTCCAAGTCCCTGCCCCTTGCAGCATGCCACCCAGAGCAGGTGGAGGGTCCAGGACTCCAGGACTCCCCACAGTGGCCCAGGCTCCCTGGGTAGCTCTTACCATAGCCTGGCTCTAGCTTCCAGCCTGGCTAGATCTTGGGGGGAAGAGGAGGAGAAGGGGCACGGCCTCTTGGCGAGGGAGTGGGGCCTAAGGCCCTCCTCAGTCTCTGCCACTGGGAAGAGGCTGGCACCGCCTGGGAGTCACACCTCTACCATTAGGCACCTTCTGTACCAGTATGTGGCAACATCAGGTGCAGTGGAGTTTAAGGCAGAAAGTTGTAGGACATCAGGAGAGCAACTGCAGAATCAAACTATGCTGAGTCAGTTCTACATTTTCCCTTGAAACCAAATTGTTCCTGACCCCTGTATTCAGAAAGAGACTGCTTCTTTATAGATTGAGGAGGTGTAAATTGTGCCATGTACAAAGAAGTCAGATATGGTCGTTATCTTATACATTCAAAAAGGAAGGAAGAATCCACAAGATGTCTATGGCACATTTAATTTGAAAATCCAAGCCCACAGTCCTCCACAGCCTGCTCAGATGTTTTTATTCCGCTGGACTGAGTGACAGCATGACACTAATGCACCCATCTGGTCACATAAAAATCTAAAGATACACCCATGTAAGGGGAAAAAATATCAATAGGTCTATGATGTGTAAATTCTTATTGAACTCTAAAATCATACTAGAAATGGCTTATCTGAAGCACCATGATATTCAGGAGATGCAGAGACTCAGTAATAATGAGAGGCTTCTAATACTGTCAGAGGGGTCAGGTTAGGTATAGCTGAAGGATTAAAGAATACTGAGCAGGTGACTATTTTACTTTTTAATTAAAGATATGTATCAAATGTAGAGATGCAGTGACTCAAACCCTGGATCAAAACACCCTTGAACTTTGAAGAAGTTTGAATCCAGGTCTGAACTGTACAGCTTTGACCTATCTCCAAAAGAAATAAATAGGCAGCAACTCAAGCATTCAGAGATGCACAGACACGTAACTACTTCTCAGATCTACTGTCTCCACTCTCTCATCTAAATGAACTGGGAAGATAGTAATAATAATAATTTACAATAAGTAATAGAGAGAGAGGCAGAATGGGATTTCCCCCCTGCCCCCATGATTTTAGGTAAGAACTTTCAGCAGCTCAAACATGTCTATAAACAACTAGTAAGGAGATATCTAATTACAGGTATATAACAAATCTGAAAGGGCCCTTTAGGATGACTACAGTTATCACATTTACTACAGTCTTATTTTCACACCAGTTTGTGCATTCACTTATAGTAGCCATGCATTTTGTTGCTGCATGCAGTTTCAAACCTACTCCTGTATCTCTGTTATTTCCCAGGAGCTTTTTTCCCCTTCATGTTTTTAAGCAATTGCTGGGTATTCCTAGGATTATATTGGTTGTGACTTAATAATCTTGCTATAAACTCACTTCTCTCTGTATGTTCAATTCTTCAACTCAGACAACGTGTCTCATGTTACTGAAGCACTAGGACCAGATTAACTGAGGAGCAGCTTGAGGAGCGAGGTGACAGACAGCAATTCTCAGGACTGTTTTATGTTTGGACGGTTTGTTTAAATGACGTGTGCTCAAGAATCATGAAGAATCTACTTGTACTTCCCCAATAAAATGAGTTAGAAGGCCAAAATGTGGAGAAAAACAAGCAACAGATTATATACCAGACTCCCAAAAACATTAGAACTGAACACTCTTCTCTAGCACTTCTCAAGAGCTGCAATTCTGCAGACTCCAGACTAATTAAACACAATTCAAACTTCTGGGTGTAGTGGATGCAATGACCACTCCTGGTTCCAGTTTAATCCCCATTCTGACTCCAGTTAGCACTTGCAAAATACCCATACCCAATTCCACACACACCAGACAACACTGTATCATCTTTTGTCTCTAGCCATGCACTTCTAGCTGAGAGGAATCCAGCAGCCACCTGGCGTTCTAATCAACCCCTGGATAGGACTCAGATTATTAACCTAGAATCTAAGGCCTTGTAGGGGAATTCAGTCATTATTACAGTTGCCCTTCCCGTGTTTCCTGTTGTGCTGAACATGGAGGCTCTATCATGTCATTATTTGGATCAATTGACCCTTTTCTTGGTCTCTCCGATGGCCCTCTAGAATGGTACTGCCAGTAATGCACTTTGACCCTTTCAAACATCCTTCCCATTCGGAGCTGGGGAGGAAAACGAAGGAAGCACATCATCATTCCCAATGAGTTTCTTACTTCCTAGACTTAGCCACTGGGAAAGAGGTGGGATGGAATATTCAGTGAAGGATTCCCTGAGAGCCAATCATGTACAGATATCAGCAGTGGTCTCCACAGCTGCAGGAAGGTAAAATTCATCTGAAATAGGCCGTCTTAACAATGTGAAGGCCTATCCTAAAAATGTTGCCTCCTTGTGAAACTGGCTAACATTATACATTTAGCCTCACTCCACCTCTATCTAGATTTTAATAAATAATTGATGACAGAGAAAGCTCTGCCACAATTATTGTTATTAGTAGTATGCAAGAAAAATGTTGACTGGGATAAATATTGATGAATGAAACAGTTTTTAAGGCTCATCTTCATTTCATGTCAAATAGACTCCATTCAAGGCTCCATTACACACACAACCACAGCAGCATCAGATCTTGGGTTCCTAATATTATCTGTAACATATATATATTCACAATGAATTTTTTGTTTGTTTTATCATACTTTACTCATTGACTTCTGCAAAGCATTTGGAGGAGAAACAAAGACTACTCTAGTAGCTTTGAAACTGACTCATATTAAGAATGTTATGTTTTTATATATCCGCTCTGAATGGATAATACAAAACTTATGCAATATTTACTAACTGTGATGCATAAACAACAAATCAGCTCTTTTCCATTAAATATTTTGGTAAAAGATATTTTTAATAAAATACTGCAGCTTGCAATTTAATTACAACAAGTGATTAAAACTTGGAGGATAATCATTTTTGGCAAAAAGTCAGTTTTTGTTAAAATTTTAAGATAGAAAAAAGATGCATATTATGACCATAATACTGTTAGTAATTAAGATAAATGCATCAATTATTAAAGATGCAAACATGTCAAGCAAGCATAACTAATTATTTGAGCATGTTAACAGTTGTTTAATGTTAACAAGCAGTGAATTATTAAAGACCCCATGTGTCACATTTTGGACTGCATAAAATATAATGTTTGGAAGGGTTTATGATTTTTAGGTTTTGCTTAGTTCTTTTCAGTCAGATAAGCAATAAAGATAACTTGCATTTAAACTGTATTTCTAAAATAATTACCTGTAAACATATAATGAAATGTTATATTTTGCAGTTTATGAAGCCTTCACAATACAGTTAAAAATGACCAATGTGCTACATGCAGTAAAATAAATATGTGGGAAATTTCAAACATTTTTTGTGTAAGTTCTTAATAAAAGAGAGATACAGTAGTAGAGAGGTTTAAACTATAAAAAGTAGTGACAAAACCAAGATGAAAGAATATGTTTTATGTGAGATGCTGTTTATACTGGTACCTAGCTATGTATATCAAATCATTTTAATATAACATTTAGATATAGACCTTCTAAATGACAGCATGCACTCAGAAACTGTAATCAAGGTGCCAATTAAGACACTTGCATAAATCATACTCATATCAAAGATCGACAGCAGTAGCTTTTATTGTCAAATGGCAACCCTTTACCTTAGGGTTATTCCAGGAATCAACGAATCACATCCACTTTGCATTACAAGTGAAGTGAGTTTGTTCATTCTCTTCCTAGTTCTTAATGCAGTTGTCCACATAATGGCTGTGGCCTCTTAGAATTGCAAGGTACCATAAACTAGCCACAGAAAACTGTCCTTGCCAGGAACAAAGTACCCTATACTGTAACCTCCCCCCCTATTTCCATGCAAGAGTCCCCAGTATAAGGGTCATTCTCGATCATGGTGACATGTCTGCATGCACAGTTAGCATAATCTTGTATCTTATGTTCCCCAGCAACTGCAACACCCAGAGTGGTCATGGGTATCCAAACAAAAGTTTGGGCAGGCCCTGAACCAATCAGGTCAAGACCTGAGTCAACCTCTGGATGGCACAAGCTCCACACCCTGGGAGGAATTGGGACGTGTACATTCACCAAAACATCATATCAATGTTTTCATATTCTTCAGTCTTAGGTTAGGAAAAGTGCCACAGTGCCAAGTGAAAGATTAAGTACATAACAAACAGGGCAATTTTCCTAAGTTTCATGTTGCCTGTCAGAATGGACATAAAAAACCTGAAAATATGCTTCTACCACTGCTAGTTCTACTACAGCTACATGGCCAAAACTTAACTTTAAAAAAACCAAAACCATAGGACATTGACACAAAATTTTAAAGAAACCACAGCGATAAAAGGCTGTTTTCAAATATAACTACATGGATATAAAAGAGAAATGATAGATTTCAGTAAAAAAGGGTTTAAAGTATTTACCTCATTTTCCTTACTTTCACTCCTTCATCTGAGATCACAATCAGATCACTCCTAGAGGTAGCACCAAAGTAGCTGCTACTTACATTTTGCACTGCTGTCTATTAACACCTGCTTGTGAAACATCTGATACTTGGAAAATACAAAGTAACTTAAATCTAGAGTTGTTCAAACTTTTCATTAGGAAACCTAAAACCACACACACACACACAAAACATGGTTGGCTGTGGGTTCTCAAGGAGAAATGAAACTAAATGTATTTCAATGAAACAGGTAGTTTGAGCGATATAATCTTTCAGCGTAAGAAGCAGCAAAATCTTTTGCAGTCTCTGACTAAGCGTGAGTTTTTTTTAAACTGTGTGCTAGGGAGTCCATTATGAAACTCAAAGGAGAGGTCACCTGATAAGAGTCACATGATCCCAATTTGAGTCTCCAAGCACTTAGGGCCTGCTTTTTAAAGTTACTTAGGTGCCTAAGTCCCAAATTCCTTCATAAATCTGGCCCTTAAATACCAGTATAAACATCTATTCACATTATGGACAGACAGGCTGAGCCTACCAAACTAGAGGAGGCAGTCATAATGCTAATGGCAGTCTGGTTCTCACAGAGAAGAGATACACATACCTGAGTGTATATATATATATATATATATATATATATATATAGTTTTATAAAGTACAAGCCTTCTCTCACACAAAATTTAGATCTACATTTACACCCAGGGGATCACAAGGTTTGACTGGCTTGTGAGGCAGCCAGGGAAAGGACAAGGGAATGTTTGTTTCTTTTTTGTCTTTGGCAACACATTCAACATGAACTCATGATTGTTTGTAAAGCTCTTTGAATTCCTTAGATGAAAGGTCCCAGGGACACAGAGCAAAGTTTATTTGTCAAGGTCTGTTTTCTAATGAAAACAATCTGATATTCACCTCCCTCCTCCACCCCAAATATCAGAAAGCTGCTGTACTGAAATAGAATTGGAGTTTATAAATCCCAGCCATCAAGGAAGCATAAGGGTCAAAGGCAGATACACCAGTGGAAAGACACCAATAACAAATTTACCAAAAAGTTAGAAGAGCAGCACCTAAAGCCCACAGCATCACTGGAATTTCATAGTTTTTAGAGGACAAGAATGTCTCTTGCTGATAATTTACGGTTCTCAAACACACAAAAGAAGTTTGGGAGTGCAGATATACACGGCTTGCTTCTTTTTAGTCTCTCTTATTTAGTATTTTCCCCCCAATTTTTCTTCCAGCTTCTAGGTGACCTCCCTCCTGTGACAAGGTCTCCCCATTATGACAGTGAGCTCTGATGATAATGTAGGTAACATTCAGACTGAGACCAAGTGCTGCAGAAAGCTATATTTCACTTCTGACCTTCAGTTCCCCCTCCAGTGCAATGCACACATTATATTTCCTTTCACTCATGGCAAAACTAGTGAAACAATGCCAGGTGAAATAAGTGACATTTCTTTAAATAGGCTCCAAAAATGAATACAATATCTTTGCCAGTTTCACTATAGGTGTGATTTTTGCCACACAGCTCTCCTTAGGTCACATTAGATATTTGGATAAATACCTAATAGAGACAAGGAAAGCTGGACAAGCTCTATCTAGGTTCACAGACATTTTAGAACTTTCCAATATGCTCTGTTTATAGAGTTTGGGGGACATTCTCCCACAAAATGATTGTTTTGCCTATCATTAAGTAGCCAAAAAGAACTACCCTTTAAGATGTTCCAAAAGGTTCTGCTTCAGAGAAGTTCTAAAGTGTTCTAAACTCTATGTTGCGGGTTCTCTTAGAGATAATACCAACTGCTGAATTATAGAGTAGTGCTGGCATAACTCCAAATGTATTCCTTTATGTGTCAGGCCTGAATCTCTTCATATGTTAGGGTAGAGCTGCATGTACAGTAGTTTCTTTACTTGCAAGGCGTCTTTACCATCTGTTTCTATTATGGGAGTTTATAGCACAGAATACCTCAGACACTACAGTGTCTGTTTCTTTTCTGTGCTGCAGTTATAGTGTTGTAGTGCTTTATGAACAGAATAATAATACCTAGAGCCTTCTTAATTCCCCCCTCCCCATATTTTCTTAACACATTGCAGAAATTGAATGATTTTTGCATTGCATATTATTAAGATGAGAGGTGATTTGAAAGAAAATTAGGAAATTATCAGGAAATGTAAATGTGATTACATGGCAGCTTTTTGAAATCCTTTAATGATATGATTCAGAAGGTTTTCATGTTGTTGTTTCTACTGTTGTACTTTGGAATGTAGAATGTGGGTAATCTGAAATTTGCCTTTTTGGAGGTGGGAAGCGGGTTTGTGATATTCAGAGAACAGTCCCCCATCCGTAGACATTAAAACCTTGCACCAAAACAGAGATTCTACAAGGCCTTTGCTCAGTGGACTTTCATGAGCAATGTTTCACAGTTCCTCACACAAAAATCAAAGCATTTAGTTCTTAAAGCAGCATAGTATCAATGCACTGAAACCCCATCTGATACACATTTTAAAACCTCCTTTCTTCACAGAGGAATTGTTGTTCCACTAAGAAGGTCAGAAAGACATTTTTTGTGACTTGGATAATTATTATTTGCATTCAGCAGAGTCTTCACTCTGTAAATGTAAAAACATTTACATGTTTGCAGTCATCATCATTGCCTAGGTGCAAGGTCTGAATGGTGTGGAGCTGTTACACATGTCTTAAAAAAAGAACCCAACAATGAATGAATGCAGGCTTATGGGCAAAGATTAGACATGTATGGATTTGGCAAAGAAATCAGATCTAGACACAAAGAAATATCCTATTTGCCTGTGGCTGGGTTGATCACATGGTGGCCATCTGGAATGTACATCAAACCTTCAACAGAATACAAGGGACCACACTTCTGCAGCACTCTCAACAATAAATTAATATCCATGCTGTAAGTACTGCTAGAAAACGGTGATAAAGAAGAAAAAAGCTGTATCTCACATACTCCAATTGCATTCCATTTCCTGGTGTTTCTTCACTCCCTCCCCTCCCCTTTTATATAAACATTATATGTGAAACATAGTGAGAGCAATAAAAAATAAATGGCAATTAGAGCCAAGTTCCAGCATTAAGACAGGAGGCAAAAAGGAAGAGAAACATTGGTCCTGATGGCCTTTTCCTGTTCTAGCTTTTTTGAAAAATGTTCTTCTGACCTTGATAAGACCTGCACATTTTCATGTAAAGTCTTGATATGAATCCTATATATAGGAAAAAATATGGGTATTACTGAACTTCGGCACATGCAGAGGCCCACAAGTATTTTGCCTCTGGTATTTTGTCCATTTTCTGAATCACATGGATGGCACATATTTGTGACCCTCACTTTGTTGTTGAAGTTTTAACCCCCTTCTCCAGCCCCATCCCTATAAAAAAAACAACCCCAAGCAACCAACTAACTAACCAAGCCCTTTACTCGGTAATTAAACACAATGTTACTTGCAGTGTGAAAATTGCTGATTGCCTGGTGAATGTGATTCCCATTCCTGGAAGTATCTTCCCATGGTGGCACTGCAGTTCAGCACACCAACAGTCCTGCAGTTGTTTTGAAGGACCTTGTGGCTAGTTTATTCCCAGCCTACATCTTCACAATGCAAACTGGACCAGATTTTCAAGAGTGCACAGAACCCAGCAACTCCCACTGTGACAATAATGGCCAGATGGCCCAATGTGCTGACCTCCTTTGAAAATAAGTCCCCAACTGCAGAGCTCTGATCCACAGAGACTGGCCTAACAGTGGACCAGATAACATCATAATAAGCTCTTGTTTTAAAGAGCCTAAGTAACATACTCAAAATATTTTGCTTAATATGTCTAAATAATAAACAAAATGTCATATTTATTCTACCATTCTTCAATTCACAGAAAAAAAACAAATGAACTCTAGTTCACACATTTCCACCATATGTACTGGAACTGTGCTTTACAGAGCATCTTGTAGATGTGCTGATATGGAGGGCTTGCTTTCCCCCAAATGGGATGGAGTGATGCATTCATTAAGATGTCTGTTTGGAAATCCAGATACTTCATTTTCAATCCATTCCAGCTGAAAATGAAAGACTAGCCTTTGAAATTGGCCCACTAAGGAGACCATCTTAACCATCAATAGAAGAAAGATTCAATCAGGAAAGAAAGAGATCTGATGGGAAAATAGAGGGGGTGCTGTGTGTCACAGTTCAGCAAATCAAATGCTCATAGACTATGTTTTAATTTACTGTTGACAGATGTAATGTTCACATCATCTGTGATTCTCCTTAAGCCATTATTAAAGGACAGTCACAAATTCCTATATATTTGTCATTTTTCTTATCCCGAAAAATGTTTTCAGAGAACATTTTAAAAACTAACCAAAACATAGGTTAAAAAAACGATAGTTAGGTTTAAAAAAATGGTTCTGGCTTCCTGTTAAGATCAATACATTATTTCAGTAATAGAAATATTAATGTCCTTAAATCTATACTTTTTCTGCAAATCACCAAAAAACAACCAACCAACCACACCTCTCATGGATTAGGCCTCCCTACCAGTTGATTTAGTTTTGTGTCAGGGAAGCCTCATTTTCTCGTTTTTCTCTTTTCCGAGTCTCAAAGAAATGCTTATTGATACTGTACTTTAAATCTTAGCCAATGGAAAGCAATCTCTCACCATTTATCAGCTCTTGACATATTTTTATGTAAACTGTTTCAAAGAGAAAAGATTCACGTATGTTTTATGAACTCCCCTAAAGTACAAATAAAAGGCATCCAAGGTTCAAGGAGTTAAATTAACCAACTGTTTCCCTCTCGACAATAAATCCCCCGCCCTAAGCCCCTATTCTCTCTCAGGGCTATGCTTGATTTATGGTGTGATCCATCCCTGTTGGGAGTTGACAGTCACTTTCATTTTCTTGTGTTTTTTTTCTCTCTGACTGCCAAGGTCACAAGAGAGAGGGCCCTCTAAGTTTTTTGCATTCGTCCTCCTTCACCCTTCCACTGGGTTGGCCTCATGAATCATTCCGTCTTCACATTGAACTCCTGATGCTTCTCTTCCACCAAACTGCCCGACTTCCGCAATTTTTCTTCATTCTCACTAACAATTTGGTAATGAAATATTGATTTTTAGTTAGATTCAAATAGATGTTATTAAGTTTGCATTGATAAATCGTTCCCTTTCTCAGGCTGGAAGTACCTCAGTCAAATTCTAACTGCGCTTTCATACCTGGTGATGTATTAATTTGACATATTTGTCACCCAAGCTGCATGGCTCAGAGTTAGAGGAGGGCATCTATCCTAATTGCTGCTATTTGCCAGAGAAGGTGTAATTCTAGCGGATTTGTTCCAAGGATTTTAGCCCTAAAATGAGGGCTTGGCATATATTTTCTGCGGGATTTTTTTTTTTTTTAAATGTTTCCTCTCTCTGGTTCATTGACAGTCAAAAAAGTAATGGCCAATTAATTTAAATGCATTTCAGTGTGTTTTGCTAATTGAAACGTATAGCATACGGCATGAATTACTATATAGTTAAAGACAGAAAGGCATGTTTTTATTATTCTGTTTTTTAAAAGATTGTCCCCAATAGGAGCTGCTGGCTGTTGAACAGTTTCAAAAATATGGCCCTGAAAGGCTCAATAAAATCACCCTTCTAAGTCAGAGTTGAAGGGTAGAATAATGTAAGGAAATACACTGTGTCTGCCTTGCATCAAATCTGACTCACAAACGGAATAATTCAGGTTCCCAGCCCTCAGACTTTTGTGATCACAGATGTATGTACACATTCAAAACAGACTTCTGACTTATTGAGGACAAAAGCTGCCCACTCTGACATACCCAAACCTTATTCTCTGCCATTGTAAAAGATGACTACGATACTGCTTTGCAAACACCTAATTTTAAATCTCTGGTTGCATTTACACTTGGCGATAGTATGTTGTTAACAATAGCAGCGCAACCTTTTTTTGGTTAGGTCAAAGTTCAAGGAAAATTTTATTCCTCAGCTTAAAGCCAACAGAGACCGATAAAGGCATAATTTTATTCCTGCTCCATGGACCTTTGATGCAACAATCAGTTTCAAATTATAACCAGACTATGTTAAAAGTTTAATTTGGGGGTTATAGCTGCATCATTTGGACTGCAACCTGATCTCTCTTTTTATGGATGTGGTTTTGCACCTGTAAAAAATTCCACTTACAAATATTATTGAGGCAGATATCTGACTGGTGTTGTAACTACTAAATCTACTCCACAATGCATTGTAGGTGAAAGACACGAGGGCATGATTTTGTGTCTACACACACAGGGGCCATCTCTGAAAATGAAGCCCCAAAATAGTAACCACTAGAGTTGATGGATACACTGACTCCTCTCAGGTAACAGGGGTACTGTGCTTTGGCCTCCTGACCCATTTCCAGAGACAAAGGACAGGAAATAAAGTCCAATTTCTTACCAATAGTCCTTTTATTTTGAAAATCATTCAATAGTGAAAGAAAAGGATCAGCTTTGAAACTAGCTTTTAAAAAGCCTCACCATTAAAATCTTGGTACTTAGCTAGAGTTGATTGCAATTTAAAAAATGTAAAACTTTTAAACCAAGAAAACCTTTTTTTGCCAAAATGTTTACAATATTTCCCCTCAACCTTCCTTTTCCTCCTCCTCTTCCCACCCCCTCATTTTTTGACCAGCTCAAGTATTTACTGCACAAAGTAGTTAAAGTTACTGTGGTATCTGTAGTTCTCCCCATGTTAAAGTATATTAGATAGGTATAAGTAACAGTGGGGTAAATGTAACATTTCCATGACATCTAAAGACTCTTTGAACCCTACCCACAAATGGTTGTAAGCTGTTATATTTGTTAAAATAAAACAAATAGGAAAAAAAGATACTGCAATCTAAAACATACTTAATTATTGAATACTGGTAAAGCTGCAATAACCAGACTGTTTAAATGAGTAAGATAATGACAAGGATGTATGAATTCTTTCCATTAATAATATAAACCCATTCTTTCTTCTTCTATTTCTCCCCATATGTACTTTCTAGAGATATTTAATGCCAAGTAATCATCAATCCACTTCGGAAAGCCAGTGCACTTTTTGTATACTCTCTAAAGCTGCTGCTGCTGCTTTTATTGTTACTGATACCAAAAGGGAACGTAAGAAAGAGTTCCGCTAAGTGCATGTTATAGTGAGTTCAGCATTCAGAATACTGTTTGCAACACTCTGTCCTTACCTCACCTTATTGTGGGTCAGGTATTGCAGAATATACAGGAAGGGAGATCACCCACTGGGAAGAACCCAGTGAATCAACTAGGCTCAATGGAAGTGTGACGGATACACTGCTAGACCATGTTATTAACTCAATCAGATACATATGCACTTAGGGAATTTTAAAAGCGCACTGTGACTATATACTGACTGTAACAACTCCTTGGGACCATCAAGGTACAGTCGGTAAATACGTATGTTAAAGTAACACAGATTATTTAGGGATCCCTCGTGCCACGTTAGACCCACGCTACGGTGGTGCTGAGCTATGCTGCCCCAGGAGCGCTCCAAAAGGAATTCTGCCCCTAAAGGCAGAGTGTCTTCCAGAGCTCAACAGTATGCGGAGATCACACTCGCTGCTATACCCCTTCCTCAAAAACTCCCCTCTCCCTGCTCTTGCATGTACAACCTGTGTTTAGGAGGGAACAGCACCATAGGAACCTCTGCCCCCTTTGGGGTGTCTTGTGCTCCATGGGGCATGTGTGACTGTGACTAGCTGCTGATGAAATATGCAAGAGGAGGGAAGGGTTTCTTCTGCACCCTCATCAGGCCGTTACCCAACAACACTTGTCAGGGGTTAGGTATGTTTTTTCATTCAGATTATGGAGACAGATTAAGGAGCTCTCCCTTGCGTAAACCAGTAAACGCCTAATAAACTCAGTCTCTGGGATGTCCAAAACCTTCAGGTTCTGACAAGAGAAAGCTCCACTTCTATGAAGTTTAGACGTTTTGTACAGTTCCAGCTGAGCTTCTTGCCAAAGCAGGAGAGAAGCTGAGCTCTGCCGTCCGGACATGGGTAGATCCGGTAGAGGGGCTGACACCAGAGGAACCAGCAGCTTCACTTAACTTTGAAGGCAGCTCTGCACAGATCTGCCACCTCCAATACCCCTTTCCCTGTCTGACCCAGAGTATCCTAGCTCTACCCTGCATAATGCCTGTCCTCCACCCACCCTCTGTAATTCATGTTAGGAGCAATTAACGTGCAGATAAGTAGGATTTACCTGATTTAGTTCTGCAGAACTTACAGGGCAAATAATAGCCAATAATAATTGTTCCCCCACTAGCTTTTACTAGCAGCTTAGCAAACACTTCCTGGGCCTTAGTAAGCAAAATGAGCTAAAACAACGAGAGATGACATTTTTGCTTCTTTCAGACACAACTCTGCTGCCTCACAGTCAGCTCAGCAGCTCCAATTATGACTGATCTTATTTATTAAATAGATGCAGCAGTGATTGGTCTGTACTGCTTGGGGGGGAGGGGGAGGAGGGGAGAGAATGGGGAAGAGCAGCAAGATGCTTACCTTCTCTATGACATCATTTCCCCCAACATCAAACCCTCAGAGGGCTTTATTAGGCCAGAGCAGGCATTCTACCTACCCACTCTCTCCCACTGAAACATGCAGCTTCCCAGGGAAAAGCTAGTTCTTGGGGAAGTGGGATGGGGTGGGGAAGAGAAATCCCTAGCAGCTCCGTTTCAGGCTAGGGCACACCTACTGGGAGGGAACAGGGGCTTCCCAGACACATACTTCACCCTGGATATGGATGAGGAATCCACTAGTTTTAGGGTCTGAACCCCATGTCTAAGTGAAGGAACCCGCCCCACAATGGAAAACCCATGAGTGGAAACTCACAGGGTTTCCTATCACTGCTGTGGGGTTCACCGTGCAGAGAACACCACCACTCTATGTTCTTTGGGAGCACGATGGCATTAACAATAGTCACACAGTATATGGGACTCTATGAAGTTAAGCAGCCTGGGTATTTTCACTGATAAGCAATACAGAGCCCCAAACGACGGTGATCCAGACCGGCTATGTCTACGCTACACCCCACTGGTGGTGGCATGTAGTGTACATGTAGCTACATGCCACAGTGCAAAGCAGGCCGCGAGGTGCAGGTAAGCATGTCAGTGAAAGGGAGGAAGCAGGGAAAGGCTTCAGCGGCTCCCCACTGCCAGAGCCTTTCACTGTGAGGCTGCGGTGGAAGGGTGAAGCAGCGAGGAAATGGCAGAGCCTTTCACAAGGGGAGCTGCCCCAAGCCTTTCCCTGCTGTCTCCCCCATGCCAGAGCCTTTCCCAGCTGGGAGCATCTTTTCCTGCAGAGGGGAAAGGGTCCAGCGGCAGTGGAACACCACGTTGCTAAAAACTGCAGTACAGATGAGGAGACACAACCTGGGTAAGTAGAGAGCATGTACAATATGTGCTCACGCAGATACTCAGATCCTTCTAGCACGTATTTATTCTACTCGCCTAAACTGTGTCTCACGGGCTACACTGCTGTTTATGCCTGTGCGCTGGGGGCGGAGCAGGTATGTCCTCTACACACTGCCGAAAGAAGCGTGCAGTATGGACATACCCATCGGGTAGACTTTCACTTGGGTTGACAAGACCTGGGCCAGAGGGTTTTTGATGGTAAACAGCACTGGACACCCATCAGAAATCAACAGAAGCATAGCATGTATCTCAGTAAAAAAAAGAGTTATGGATAAACTTAAATTGCTTGGCATTCAGCAAAGCAATTATTTGCCCAACCTTGCAATCACAACTGGAAATAAGGCCGTTTACTGTACTCCATTTTAGACATCTAATGCAAAGCAATCCAGCTTGTGAATAGATCAGTAGCTATTCTAAATGGAAAGGTAAAATCTACCTGAAATGCTAAATTAAACTACATTTTAGCTTCTGCCTAATTTCACCACCACTACAGTTTCTTGAAGACTTTTTTTCTGGAGCATGGTATGTTATTAGTGCCTCCTATAGAATATGAATCCCAATGCCACAATCATAATCAAAAATCATAAAATTCTATGCCTGCCATGAAAATATTTGATGATTTCTTTTTGTGAAATACATATTAAAACTAGGTATTGGAATGGTATTTTGCCTCACTGACATCAAAAACTTTTAATGACACACAATTTCCCCTAAATTGCTATTATGTTAAGCTTCTTTCCTTATTTTAAATCAGATATTTCAGATCCTATTTATAGAGTAAAGATAATATTTAGATCGCCATATGCTGTACAATATTTGTTCATGTACCTTGTTCAGTCTTTTTTTGTATGACATATGGTGCATTCTTTATACATTGCATAATCCTAACATATTGCATAGGCATATATTATTTAATACACAATGCGCATGCTGGATGCAGTTGAGGAGATGGGGTGCGGTTCTGGGTTCCCTGGTTCTGGGGCTGGCATTGCCTAAATACCTATAAAAATCTAGGACCTAACTTCCAGATCTTCAAAGGTAATACTTATTGCCAAATTAATTATTTTTTAAAATATTTCTTCATAGGTTTTTCCAACAGCAGTAGTGTGTTGGTTGTTGTGCATCTCATGCTAAATATCAGTGATTCTTTGTTTTTTGATCTTGCAAAGTTTGGGTTTGTTGTTTCAGTGGAACATTTACGCTTGAATTTTTTGAGAGGTTAGTAACAGGATTGAATCGCAAATTAGAGTTAAGAAAAAAGTAGAAAGTTTTAAATGTACAAGTCCTTGGGACTCTTGACTGTCATCTATACAATGGACATGTACAGGTTACTACCAGACAACTGTATGGTTATTTTCTCAATGGCTGTTAATTACTCAAATATTTGTACCCTGACTGAATGGGAGCCATTAATAGGCCAATCAGAACAGAAGGATTTGTGCACTGATTCTAGTTATTTCTGAACAAATGCAACGTTGATATTAAAATCCCTTCTGTGTATTGGCTGCCTTTAGACATTGTCATTCAAATATTCATAATCAATGTGGTTGCATTAGGAGCTCACTCCATTCCCATCCTGTCACACCCCACCCGCACACACACACACACAGCGCTTTGGTCGTCTCAATCCACCCGCTCAGTTAATTAATATCAAAGCCGAAGAACTCAGGATACATTTGGCTCAGAAAACAATGATTACATCTTAGATAAGAAAAACTAACTAACTAACTAACTAACTATTTAGTAGATCTGTATCTAATTTCACTTTGTCAAGCTCAGTGAGACTGCATCCTTAGATGTGCATGTTTCACTGATTTCAGTGGGTGTCTGGCACATACATCTAATAACAGAATTTGACTGTTGTGGCCCAACCTACTAGTTCTGTGTATGTCAAATTCCCAGTGAAATCAAGGTGAGTTTTGCCTGTAAGAGGAATGGAAAGTATTTCATCCTAGAACACTGCAACGTTATAAATAAGGGGTCAATCCAAAGGCTACATGAGTGTCTCCATTCTGCAAGGGACAGGTGAACAACAGGACAGCATGCTACCTTCCCAGAGCCGAGACACAACATGTCACTCTGAGATTGGATAGGCTTCTGAAGCCGATGGGCCAGGATCCATTGGTGATGGCTCACACCAGCATTAATGACACTGTGTCATGGGATATTTCACAGCTAGTAAGATGATTTCAGGGAAATCAGAAGCATGCTGAAGAAGAATGTCCAAGCAATCTTCTCTGAGATCCTTCCTGTTCCATGAGCAAAGGAAGACAGAAGGCAGAAGATTCTGGAAGTGAATTACTGGCTAGTAAGTGGTGTAGAGTTTTGGTTTTGTGGAACACTGGTCCACCTTCTATGGGGAGAGGGGAGTGTATAGTTTGAAGGGCCTTCACCTCAGTAGAAGGGGAACCAGTCCCCTGAGGGACAAGCTGACTAGTGTAGTTAGGAGGGGGTTAAACTAATAGCAAAAGGGGAGAGGAAAAATATGAGCACTCAGCATAAAATAGAGATGTGGACAATATTCAAGAAACCAAAGGACATGGAGAAAAAGTCCTTGAATTGCCTTATACACCAATGCTAGAAACCTAGGCAACAAACAAGGAATTTGAATTACTCATTTATGAGCAAAAATTCAATCTAATGGATATTACTGAAACCTGGTAGGATGAGTCCCATGACTGGAATGTTAAAGTCAATGGTTATAACCTATTTAGAAAGGTTCAAGTAGTCAAAAGGGGAAGGGGAATGGCACTCTATGGCATTACCTGTTTTCAAGTCACTGGTAACTTGGAAGAAAATTATCTTGATTTCTTATGGATCAATATCCTAACAGATATAGTTCAAGATGGGATACTAGCTGATGTCTGCTACAGGCCACCATCACACTAGGGAAAGGATAGCTGCTTACTTAAACACCAATGGGCAACTTCAATTTTAATGACATATGCAGGAGTTCTAATACTGCCAGTACTAAAACATCCTTGGAATTTATAAACATTATAGATAATTTCCTAACTCAAAACATGTTGCAGCCAACATGGGGGAGGTTTTTATTAGACCTTGTCCTAACAAATAAAAAGGAACGGATCACAGAACTAAAAATTAATGGTAGCTTAGGTACAAGTGATCATCACTTGATTACATTTATAATGTGCAAGCAGAATGAAGTCCAGACCAATAATATGTATAGTTTGTGTTTTAATAAGGCCAATTTCACAAAACTGAAAACAATTGAGCCAAATCAGCTGTGAGGGAAGAATTTAACCAGAAACATTGGAATCATAATTGGAATAATTTAAAAACAACTTGCTAGATGCCCAAAAAGTGTCTAGAGGAAGGCGGCCATATTGGTTAAAAACCAACCTGACTTAGCGGGGAAGTGATGGGACATGTAAAAAAATGTATATATTTTTATATATATAAAACAAATGGGAGAAAGGGCAAGTTGATAGCTAGGAATATAAATCAGAAGTTAGGAATTGTAGAAAATTGATAAAGTAAGCCAAGGTACACAGGAAGAAATCTATGGCCAGCAGAGTTAAGGACAATAAGGAGAAATTTTAAAGATATATTAATCTTTACAAAGGAACAAAAAGCATCTTTACAATGGTATTGGGCTGTTATTAGAAGGAAATGGTAGAATTATAAAATAATAATGCAGAAAAGGCAGACGTGTTCAATAAATAAGTCTGTTCTGTATTTGGGGGCGGGGGAACGTGATGATATAGTCCAGGGGTAGGCAACCTATGGCACGGGTGCCAAAGGCGGCACGCAAGCTGATTTTCAGTAGCACTCAAACTACCTTGGTCCTGGCCACCGGTCTGGGGGGCTTTCCATTTTAATTTAATTTTAAGTGAAGCTTCTTAAACATTTTAAAAACCTTATTTACTTTACATAAAACAATAGTTTAGTTATATATTAAAGACTTATAGGGAGAGACCTTCTAAAAACGTTAAAATGTATTACTGGCACGCAAAACCTTACATTAGAGTGAATACATGAAGATTCGGCACACCACTTCTGAAAGGTTGCTGACCGCTGATATAGTCTCTCATGGTGATGAACACTCTTTCCATTCCATTAGTATCTCTGGAGGATGTTAAACAGAAGCTACTAAATTTAGACATTTTTAAATCTGCAGATCCAGATAACTTTCATCCAAAAGTTTTAAAAGCGCTGGCTGAGGAGACATTAATGTTGATTTTCAACAAGTCTTGGAGAAGTTCAGAAGACTGAATGAAAGCTAATATGCCAATTTTTTTAAAAGGTAGATAGGATGACCTGGGTAATAATAGGCCTGTCAGCCTGACATTGATCCCAGGCAAGATAATGGAGCAGCTGATGTTGGACTCTATTAATAAAGAACTAAAGGAGGGTAATGAAATTAATGCAAATCAATACAGATTTGCAGTCTGTGACAGACTATACCCCATTTTCACCACTTTCACAAGACTATGATACATTTTGTACAAAGTATAACTTATGAGGTATCATTGGAAAACTTATAATCTGCTGAACATTATTGTCCTGGTAAAATATGTGTATCCACACTGTACATAAAGTTATAATTTTCTACTGTATACATTGCTGTAATATGTTCCAGACGTAGAAAAGCAGGCCCAAACCAGTTTTCAAAGACAAAGACACACTGGCATCCCAACCAGGTGTTAATGGACTATCACCTGCTTAAATGGCCATTCTCTGTCAGGGGAGAAGGCATGAACAAGAAATTTGCATTTCATCACAAGGACAGTTCAAACTTCACATCCACAAAAGACTGTTTGTCACCATGGTTCAGCAAGGATGTATCTAGCACAAGAAAATGAATATAAAGAGGGGAGAAAAACACTTGACCTCACTCTCCTCCTCCATCTCTGCTAATGAAATCAACAACTCTTAAAGAACTGAACTGAGGTAGTGGGGAGGGAGACCTGGCTGAAGTAAGCCAGTACAGACTGCTGTAAGCTTATGGTGAGAGAAACCTTTTGCTTTTATGTTCATTTAGCTTATTAAGTTAGGTATTTAGCTTGCGGGGTTGTTGTTTTTTAATCTGTAACCAGTCCTTACCTTTATGCGTCATTACTTGTAGTCTTGCTTTTCTTTCTGTAGTTGATAAACTTGTTTCACTGTTTTATCTAACCAGTGTTTGTGTGTGGGAAACTCCTTGTGGGATAACAAAGCAGGTGCATATAATTTTCCATTGATGAAATGACGGACTTTATATGAGCTTGCATTGTTCAGTAGCATGCTGGGCAATACAAGATGCACTTTTCTGGGAGAAAGTCTGGGACTAGAGAATCTGCTGGTGTTCTTCTGCAGTGTAATTCAGGAGTGGCTAGCTAGTAACACTCAATACGGTGCATGGGGGAGCAAGTTTCTTGGTCAGGCTGTTCACCAGTAAAGCAGGATAAAAAAAACATCCCAGGTCGGAGAACTGAGGAGACACAGCTATTCAGCAGTCCAGATTGTACCCTGGGGAATGTCACAATATCAAACTAATTAGATTTTTATGAGATAAGTTTGGTTGATAAAGATAATAGTGTTGATGTAATATACTTAGACTTTTGTAAGGCATTTGACTTGGTATCGCACAACATTTTGATTAAAAAAATAAAATATAAAATTAACATGGCACACATTAAGTAGATTAAAAATTGGCTACCGGATGGGTATCAAAATGTAATTGTAGATGGGGACTCATCATCAAACAGGTATGTTTTCAATAGGTCCCTCAGGGGTTGGGTATTGCCCCTATGCTATTTGACATTTTTATCAGTGACCTGGAAGAAAACGTAAAATCATCTCTGATAAAATTTGCAGATGACACAATATTTGGGGGAGTGATAAATAATAAAGATGACAGGTCACTGATTCAAAGCGATCTGAATCACTTGGTAAACTGGGTGCAAGCAAACAATATGCATTTTAATATGTTAAATGTAAATGTATACATCTAGGAACAAAGAATGTAGGCCGTATGTTCACAATGGGGGACTCTATCCTGTGAAGCAATGACTCTGAAAAAGATTTGGGTGGATAATCAGCTGAACATGAGTTCCCAGTGTGATGCTCTAGCTAAAAGAGCTAATGTGATCCTGGGATGAATAAACAGGGGAATCTGGAGTAGGAATAGAGAGGGTATTTTACCTATGCATTTGGCACTGGTGTGACTGCTACGGGAATACTGTGTGCAGTTCTGGTGCCCCCAATTCAAGAAGAAGGTTAATAAATTGGAGAGGGTTCAGAGAAGAACCACAAGAGTGATTAGAGAATTAGAAAACATGCCTTATAGTGATGGACTCACGGAGCTCAATCTATTTAGTTTAAAGAGAAGGTTAAGGGATGACTTGATAACAATCTATAAGTATCTACATGGGGAACAAATATTTAACAATGGGCTCTTCAATCTAGCAGAGAAAGGTATAGAAAGAACTAATGGTTGCAAGGTGAAGCGACACACATTCAGAATGGAATTAAGGCATTTTTTTTAATGGTGAGAGTAATTAGCCTTGGAACAATTTACCAATGGTCAGGATGGATTCTTCATCACTGACAATTTTTAAATTAAGATTGGATATTTTTCTAAAAGGTCTGCTCTAGGAATTATTTTGGGGAACTTCTGTGGCCTGTGTTATACAGGAGGTCAGCCTAGATTATCATAATGGTCCGTTTTGGCCTTGGAAATCTATTAACTTCAAAGGGACCTGGATTCAGCACTAACACTGGGGGCAGGGGAAGAGAAAAATACCCTGGAAATCATTATTATAAAAATATATGCCTATCAAAAACTTATGACACTTCTGCCATCAAAAAAAGCCAAATGAACAATCTGTGATCTTAAGAAGCTACATTTCTACCAGGAATGGTGAGAAAACAAGTAAACATTTCTTTTGGAATTACAAGCTTTAACTATTCTAGCATGTAAGAAGTACCTTCAGTTATCTGTAGGGAGTTTGGAAGGAAGAGCCAGGACAAGACAAAAGGGCCATCATGAAAAATTATTAAGGGTTTTGGGAAAGAAATAAAGAAAGATACAGAAACCTGATTAAGAAAAGAATTATAAGCCACAATACATGTATAGGTATGTGAGTGGGTGGCAGGTTCCTCTAAGATGAAAAAAAAAATAACCTAAGGTTATATCTCGCTTTGAGTTCCTATGTTAGCATCCACAAAACTGGAAACCAGTTTGCCAAGGCTCCAAGCAAGGAGCTGATAAAAAAATATTTTTGCAGTTAAATTCTTCTTGTTTTCCTTGGCTCCTGAAGTTACTATGTAAGAGACACCGCTCCAAAAATCTGACTAAGTGTAGGGATTTTTCAAGCCATTTTTCTGACCCACGTTGATACCTAGTTATGCTTTCGGAACAGATAGATCAGGTGATCATTCTCTAAAGGTCCCAACCTAAATTAAAATGTAGATGCATGGAAATATAATAAAGTGCTTTGAGATCTACAGAAGAAAAGTGTTATATAAAAGCTAGGCATTGTTTTTGTGATTATTAAACCAAAAAACCCCAACAAATTTGACACAGTAAACAACTTTGTATAGAAGAGTCTAGACAACTGAAGCTCTCTCTTACTGACTCCATCTGATTAAAAAGAAGCAGGAGCAGAGGTGTGGGAAAATAGCTCTGCCTCTCTCTTTTTGTCCATATTGTGTTCCAGATGTAGCGGAGAGAGTTAGCAGAAATCTACACATACATGAAAACGTGATGACCCTTATTTTAAAGGAAAATATTTAAACTCTGTGGACATGCAACGAGACACATTCTGCTAACTACTGTACACTTTGTCTAGAAATTGCAAATGAATAAGACTAGCCTTTGCTAAAGTAAAAAAAATGCACCAAGACAACAAAACCCAACTGAATTGTGATTTATAGTAAATCTGTGACATTTTTATGTCTCTCAAACCAATAATGCAAGAAGAAACAGCAGACAGTGAGCCCTTGGCACTGGTATTGACTTCAAGGTCAGTGGAGCACAGAAACCTATTGGTTACTGATAAAATGGCCTCTCCTCCACCCAGCTGCTTCTGGTTTTCAAAAGAGAACTCATTGGAAATGTGCAGGTGTTTGATATTTTTGTGGTACTTAGCTCCCTATTGCAGTTGATAGGATAATTATTTTGTTTAAACTTTTCAAATCAACAGAATTTCTTTCGTTGAGTCTGGAATTGCCTTATTTAGTATCGAGACTCAAGAAGGTAGGTTAACAGCCTTTAACAACTCCCATTAGTTATTCATGTCTACACAGGAGTCTTATTCTTAAATCAAAAATGGTATTTCCATTATTATTATTTTAACTCATATGTAAGGATATGATTGTGTCTGTAAGTAAGTGCTATGCTGAATTTAATCATGCTATTTATTTGCTTTGAATTATTCTGTATTCATTTTTTCAGTACTCTTAGGCATCGATAAAGTGGCTCTGACTATTACAGTAAATTAAATGCACTTTAAAAGATTATCTCTTACATTTGTCATAACAAGAATTTACGTTGATGTTTTTTTCTCTCTCTTTAAATGGGAATAAAGAACTCATATACATTTTCTAATTTATCATGGAGTATTTATTACATGAAGAAGGGCTTCTTGTCTAATCACAACTCATTAAAATCAGAGATTATTCACAATTATTCACTATGGTAAGAGACCATCCTGTCAGGAGGCGGAAAAGGATTTTTGGTTAAGAAATTAAAACTTATTTTTCACCGTTTCTCCTTCTAAAAATATTTTAAAATGGAAAACTATCAAATTTAACATATAGGAAACACAAACTCTTCACAGGATAGAGAAAGCTATGTGGAAACAAGCCATATGAAGGATAAAGCAGAGTGAAATGTGCAGTACATCTTTAAAATCTACCGTGGGTAAAAAAGCAGAATTGGATTAACACAAAAGGGAAGGTAAATTCCTTCAATGCTTTATTCTTTACACAATAGATTATTCCTATTTATACCTTGCTGCAAGCTGTATGTGGGGTTCATGGTTGCCTTTTTATAGCCTCATATAGGGTGACCAGACAGCAAGTGTGAAAATCAGAACGGGGGGTGGGGAGGTAATAGGTGCCTACATAAGACAATGCCCCAAATATCAGGACTGTCCCTATAAAATCAGAACATCTGGTCACCCTAGCCTCATATCAGAGCGCCTAATGGCTACCACAATTATTGTTATCTGAAGCAGGCAGGCAATCTTCTAATGTACATAGTGTATATGAATGTTCTTCGTACAGCTCTAAAGAGAGGGCCATCTGAATCTTAGTTGTTAAATATTGCATTCAGCCGCCTAGTTAATTGCCTTTTTTGCTTCAGATATGTGGCATTTTCCACGTTTAGGAGTGGAGCAGACATTTGTTTGGACTATATGCCTCTGTGTACTTCTTTAATGTAATAAAATTGACAGATGACTTCTTTTTGCAACAGGTTTGGTAGAAGAAAATGTTTTTTTTTTCCTTGATGGCTGTTTAGACAGCAGTCTTAAAAA
Organism: Chelydra serpentina; assembly: GCA_037349315.1. Taxonomy (NCBI): domain Eukaryota; kingdom Metazoa; phylum Chordata; order Testudines; family Chelydridae; genus Chelydra; species Chelydra serpentina. The sequence goes on along the minus strand of JBAIAC010000026.1, from coordinate 20,908,610 downwards.
ATGACTAGTCACTAAAATTCCTCATGCTCATTTCATATTGTGTTGATTCATATTAAATTCATGACAACAAAAAAGCAACTTGAGGCACTTTTGGAAATGACCACTCTTTAGTGCTTCTCTCCTCCAGGCTTGATAGGCCCAGAGTCCATAAAGCTGCCTGCTGTCTTGTGTCATGAAAAGAAACAGCTTTGCCTGGGAATGCCATTACTGTGTAATGAGGCATGCAGCAAAATATACCTTCAGCAGCCACTTGATGAAGGCTTGCTGACACACCAGACCAGACAGAAATGGTTTTTTGTGTGTTCTTCCTTATTTTGTCCATCAATCACATCATTAGTCAAAGCAGACAGCCTTGTCAGCTGGGCACAGATGCAGACTGGCAGGCGATCAGTGGACAGGTGTTAGAGCTTTCCCAAAACAAGATCTCGAAATGAGAAAAGGAGTGAAGACCTTGTTTCAAGGGCTGGAATGTCAATAAAAAAAACACACTATGAGGGGAAAAGTTCAGAGGGGGTGCTTAGAGCAACTGCACGAATACTTTGGGAAAAGTTAAGAGAACCTGCTGCTTAATATTACATTTTAATTTCTGCGCACATTAGTGGATATCTATGGATTGCAACAATGTTCAGCATTTGCTGTTTTGAAAACGTTCTAAAGAACGTTGTGTAAACAATACTGTATTTCCATTTCATTAGGAAAATCCTTCATAGCATATGGATTTATTTGTCTGAAGTTTCTGTCATTAAGCTGAGACACTAATGCCTATGATGAGCATATATTCTTTCAGTCTGACGTGCAAAATGGCAGAGAGCTACACCAGGGATCTCATTTTCATTATAAGAACCAAAAACAAACGCTCTGAGATACCTCCTAACTGTCCCTGATTACAAGGAGCGCTAATCATATTGAGTGAAATCCTTCAATCCTCAGACCTTACTCAGGCAAAACTCCTAAAAACTGATGGGAGTCTTGCCTGTGTAATGATTTGGACCCATGAGCCTTACTTTATGAGCATCTGGCAGTGAGGTCCATGTGTATTTTCCTGAGACATTTTTCTGACAAACATCGCTGTCACAAGAGTAGTGAGGGAATCCCAAGGTTTCTTAGGATGCTGATAGATTTGAACTCCATCCCATGCAAACCTGGGGTCCTTTCTGCTATCATGACAGCAAGGTTAATATCAGAAGCACTGTTCCAGGAACCAGAGACTGTAGAACATATTGGTTACATGAAAGCAATAAATTCCACCCAATGTAGGTTTCCATAACTACTTCCCCCTTCCTGTGTGGGCCTTTGACCCACATTTGGATCTTAGGAAAAACAACAACAGAGAACAGGTATGACATTAAATGAGTAATTGCTAGTTTTTCAGTTCAGTACATCAAAAACACACATAGGATTTTAAATGAGGGTGGGACCAGTGTGCAATAAGTAGTATACCTGTATGTTCTATATGAATTTACAGTGAATGAAGCACAGTGAATGGCAAATATCTAGTGCTCACAAGCTGATCTTTGAGATCTTGGCTGCCTTGCAAAGTGGTCAATTTTATCACATTATTTGTTTCTTAGATCAACTCTTGATGAATAAACATTATCGACTGTAATAGATCATTAGTCATTATAGTGTATCAGTAGTTTTTCAAGCAAGCGAGAATGGAAAAAAGAATATTCCCTACTAGATATAATTATAGACCGAGTAGCAAATGTCCTCTGTGATATGTGGATATTAGAAAAAATGTATTTGAACACACTGAGGCAGAGTTTTAGGTATGGTCTTCTGGTCTAGTAAGGGGTTCTTACCTTTCTGGTGTCAGGATGCATGGCCGTGCATCAGTTTCATTCGGGCCTCTTGGGTAGTTTGGTGATTTTCCTCTCTAGACAGGTAAAAAAATCCCCCTCTTCTTACCAGATCCAGTATCTTCCCCTTTATGCGGGTGAGTGATGGGTGGGGCATCTTCCCACCTTCTCTATGACTGCTAAATAAAAGAGGGTGCCGATTATTAGGCCTATTCCAGTTCTGTCATCCCAGGATACGTCTTTCTCCTCACTCCACCAAAGGTCTAACCTTTAACCCCTTATTCAAGTTCATTACTGTTGACACAGAGCTGGTATCAGTAGTCATTTACACCCTCTCCAACCTAAGAGATAAAGAATTCCTTGGTCACCTGCCTCTTCAGGTCACAAAAAAATTACCTCTCCCAACAGTTCCTGCTTCTTCAGGACTCTGTCTTTATGACTCTTCATCGGGCTCCTTTCTAGGCTGCGCTTTGCAGGTCCTATTCCGACCACAACTCCACCCATAACTGACTACTGTCTCTCCTCTACTGGGATTCCTATTTATGGAGAGAGCCAGAGCTCCTGCCTTTTCACAGTCTCCTCCCATAAGTCGATTCCTTCCCCGGCTCCATAGCATAGCCTGGCCCTTTTCCTTGCTCTCTCAAAAGAAGAACCACTGTAGGTCCTTCTTCCTCCCTAATGTCACTCTCACTAAACAAATGGGAGTGCCTTAATTTCCCTGCCCCCTTCCCCAGCATGCAATACAGTCTGTGGGTCTCTGGGAACTAGATATGTCATCATTCCTTGATTCTGAGCTGAACTGGGATCAAGGCTGTGCCTGGCCTGCAGCCTTCTGAAAATATGCCCAGTTATAGTTCTCTTTCCTTTGCAGCAAATACCATTTCTGGTTGTTGGATTAGTGCAGCAGTTCTCAAACTGTGGGTCAGGACCCTAAAGTGGGTCGCAACCTCATTTAAATGGGGTCACCAGGGCTGGATTAGACTTGCTGGGGCCCAGGGCCGAAGCCCAAGTCCTACCTCCCAGGGCCAAATCCGAAGCCTGAGGACTTCAGCTCTGGGCAGCGGGGCTCAGGTTACAGCCCTTGGGCTTCAGCTTTGGTCCCCTCACTGGGGCAGCAGAGCTTGGGCGGGCTCAGACTTCAGTTCCCCTCCTAAGATCATGTAGTAACTTTTGTTGTCAGAAGGGGATCGCGGTGCGATGAAGTTTGAGAACCCCTGGATTAATGTATTGACTAAAAACGAGTGTCCGCGCTTCAGAAAAGCATCCACTACTCATTGTACTAGTTCCACCAGATCCCATATGTATAGGTCCATTGAAATCCACCCGTATGGTTTGTAACTTGATCAGCATTTTCTCACTTACTCCTCTTCCAGGCATAAAATGTATTTCTGTAAACTTGAGGAAGTCCTCTCATGACATTACTGTGTGAATACCTTCAGTGAAGGGTCTTTTGTTTCCTTCTCCTCCCCGCCCCCCCCCCCCCCCCCCAGACTATGGTTTTGTCTGCTATCACACTCAAACTCTGAATTGTGGTTGATTTTAATAAATGTGGTAGTCATTTCCTGACCAATACACCTAATTAGATGTTTTTGAACAGCTTTGCTTGTCATCTACATTTTAGATGATTCTCCACCTTCCGGTCACCAAATGCCTGATAAGTCTCATGCAGGATCCCATAGTTCTGAGCCAAGTTATTCCCCAAGACCCAGTTCAAATAGAGCTCCAGGGCCGAAGAGCCAGTTCTGCTGATATAATTGTACACAGAATCCATTTCCCCTCAATCTCATTGGGACTAATCTGGACAAATTAAATACAAATATCAACTCTTCTACTAGGGCTCAATCTTGCTCCCATTGAAACCTATGGCAAACTCCCAGTAGCATCAATGCTTCAGGATCAAGCTTTAATTCCCCTTTAGAAGTTCTATACCAGCTCTGCATTCACTTTGTGATTGCCTCTTTGGCTGTGATCGCCTCCTTGGCTGTGATCTGAAAGTATATCCACCACTTTAAAGAATTCTTTGCTTATATCCCCAGCTTTGTAAACCTCCGGTCACTATGCTGCTGACCAAAACTCCCACTGACTTCACTGGTGTAGGGCTTCCCCCCCTCGCCCCGCCAAAACGTCAGAATTTCCATCACTTTGTTCTCCCCATCTGTCATGTTTACTGTGGTTCACAAGAAGTCACCAAAAACCACCTTTCGAAAGACCCGATGCAGAAGATCTCTGGCTTTGATCTCCCATGAAGCTTATGGGCAATGCTAAATCGTATCTGCACAAACCATGGCAAATGCGGATATTTGCTGCACAAATGGAAAGTTGAAGACTCTTCAGTGTGCGACTGTGGTCAGCCAGAACAGACCATGGAACATATAACAACTCAATGTCCGATTCACGCATATAAAGGAGGCATCACAGCAATACACTCTGGCTTAACACGAGTTGTGTTACAATCATGCAATTGTCTAGCTTAATCTAAATCGTTGCTCTACCTTTACATCAGCCATAGGAAGAAGACAATGGTGGCCTCTTGCCTTGTAGTTAGATTGTAAGCTCAGGGATCAGCTTTTTGTTATATGCATGTACAGTTCCCAGGAGGCCTCAATCCCTGACTAGGTAATTTTTGGTAATTGGTATTTTTTTATGACCAAGATGTATGACCCTATACCTCCTCCCTAGGTATTGCTACCCATTAATTTTCTCCCTGGAACAAGGGGGAGAAGAGCTAGGTGTTTGAGATACAAAGCCACTAGGTCTGACTGGAATGGAAGACCGTACAGAGAAAATGGGGGCCTTAGTGGCCGAACATTAATTCCTACAGCAAGTTGTTCCCCCCCCACCTCTGTGCAGGGAAGCAGAGCAAAAAGCTCCTACCTGGAGAACAAAGGCAAGCAGTGTCAGGTAACTTTATCTTCGGGCTGATGCTGGAATGGAGGACGCAGGGAGAGAGAGAACGAACGAACTTAGATCTCAGGAGACAATGGCTTGGGCCATGGTTTCCTCTCCACCACCCACATTCAAAATGGATTGTCTTACGCTTACCTTTCCCATACTAGCATGTCTCTCCATTCCTGCATTCCAGGACACTAATAAATGCTATCATGTTTTGAAATCCGCATTACTACAGATGCCCACTGTTTGCACTGCTCCCAAGAAAGAAAAGCCTCTCTCAAGCCTGGTCTACACTGTGGGGGGGGAGGGTCGACCTAAGATACGCAACTTCAGCTACAAGAATAGCCTAGCTGAAGTCGACGTATCTTGGGTCGACTTATCTCGCGTCCTCATGGCGTGGGGTCGACTGCCGCCGCTCCCCCATTGACTCTGCTTCTGCCTGTCGTCTTGGTGGATTACAGGAGTCGAAGGCAAAGTGATCGGGAATCGATTTATTGCGTCTACACTAGACGCAATAAATCGATCCCCGATAGATCAATCACTACCCGCCGATCCAGTGGGTAGTGTAGATGTACCCTCAGGTGTTTAATCTCAGTTGGCTTCACTGTTGAGAGCCATGGTGAGAAATAGGGGTTGCTGGAGCCCAAAGGCCCAGTCAGAAGTTATGGAAGCTGCATGGTCTGCCTTGTGGAAAAGTTATCCCCATGGGGTCTGGTGCACTAAAGGGATACTCCCAGCTATTTTGTCATATGTTTTTCCCCAGTGGAACGTTTTACATTTGGTTCACTCTAGTTTGTTTAACTTGTTTAAAGGCTGAGGCATAGCCTAGACCCTATAAATCCCGGACACCTTAGTCACTAATTCTGATATTTTCAGATGGGCATTGAGGGTCAGGCTCGGGCAGCTTGGATGCTGGTTCCGAAGCAGCATCTGAATAGGATACCCGAGGCACAAGAGTTCACAAGAAGAAGGAAAGGTTGGAGTAGGTAAATGTCCAGGTAGCTTCAGAGCTGAAACAAGTGATGATGGGATGATTCAAGTGCTGGAATAGGGAAGGATACCAGTGTAGTCAGTCTGGTCATTTGGATGCTGATTCTAGCATGAGTGGATAGATCGGGATCTTAGTCTATTGTTGGGGAAGAAGACCCTTTGCTGTGATGATATATTTAAAAAAACCTAGCTAGAATGAACCAAATTTAAATTTTCCCACTTGGGAAAAAGCATGTTGTCAAATAACATCCTTTTAAAATGAACAATCATGCTGGAAAACCTATTTTAAAAAAAACAAGTGGCAAAAGGTAACAGATACTGGGATCCTGTGTGGATATACAGAACTACTCTGCTCACTCAAACACCAGACCAGATTGGTCTTATATTGAAAGTTGAAGAGTCTCTCCAGAGAACAAGACACGGTAGCTGGAAGTTTAGAGAGAGCCCAAGCAGCCCAATTGACCGCAGAGAGATACCAGGTCATGCTGCAGTTTATGTTTGTGGTGGTGGTGGTTATACTTTCTGATGAAAGGCAAAGTAAGATGTGGACAATAACCTGGGTGCCAAGTGCCCTGGGGTAGAACCCCACCAAGCAACACAAACAAACCAACTTCCAAATTTCTGTTAGAAAATGAGTATGCCAAGCTGTCATTCTTCAAATAAAAAATTAATTTGGAAAACAAGAAAGCTTCCTCTTCAGAAACAGACAGAAACCTCAGAGCAAATTTGATTGCAGGAAAGAGAGCAGTTCAATTGAAAAGAGACTTGTGTGCGGCTCCCGCCTGAAACCTAGGATGGTAATTTTTGTGCCTAAATACAATAGAGTCAGAGTATGCTCTTCACTTTCTTTTGCCTTCTGCTCTCTCTATCCTCCTACAATTTTTGAGCCTTTCCCATTTTCTTTAGGTCCTCCCTTTCCTTCTCCAGCATTGGTCCAATCTACCTTCCACTGCACCTTCTCTCCTACCTCCGTTGACCTATTTCCCTTCCCTCTTGGTATTGTGCACTCCATTTCACCCCATTACCCAACCCTGTTCTATTCCTGTCCAAGTTTCTCTCACTGGCTGCTACAAAATTTATGAACATTATTTTTAATGTGTAAAAAATAAGCCCCCTCCCAATTAAGTGTGTTACTTTAATCAAAGCAATTTTGAAGGAACCTGACCTTTTCCTCATTTCTTTCCAGCTGCTCCTGGCTTTTGTGTTCTGTTTGCGCAGTCCTCAGCCCTGACAGATCTCGGGGTATTCTGGAGTCCTTGAGGCACTGCACTCAATCAGATAGGCAGTTAAGGCCAAGGGGAAGATAAGGTGGACTATGCATTCATTTCACACCTCCTCTCTCTGAGTCCCATGGGTTTCCTGTCCTCGTGCCTCCTGGGATTAAAATAGGCTCATGTCCACCTGCAACTCCCTGCCTGCAAAATAAATTTAACTGTCTTGACATTTAAACTGTCCTCTACATTCTGAGCTAGATTCCCTGATCAGATCCAGCCCCTTTGCATCTTTGGGTGGCACAAAGGAGCTACATACTACAAATGGCTAGCAGAAAAATTCCCTGCTGACACCAGATGCACCAGCCCTGGGCCCTGTACCTGCTGCTCCCTTCCCCACTCCCAGTATAGGGAGTAGAGAGTGGGTCAGCAGATCTCTTCTATCATATGCCTAGCTTCTACCGCTATGGTGTCCATTAAGGATCATACATTAATGGAGCAAATTAGGGCTGCTTCCGGGCAATATTGTCAAGCTGGGGCTAGCTCTGGCGCTAAGAATTAGGATGCACTCTCAACCCCCCCCAAAAACATTAATAATAGATGCACCACCAAGAACTTCAGTGAGTTGAATGAGTTAACATCTCCCAGTGTACCACAAAATGTGACACTATTACATGACACTGCTTTTCAAGTTTTACACAAAAGGTATTACTCTGCAAAGATATGATGCCTTATGAAATATCAAGGTAACCTGAATATTAATTTGTGTTATTACTGCCTTTGGTCACTTCTCTTAGAAACTATTTAAAAAAACCAAGATCCATTCAGCTTCAATAAATAATAGGCAGGATGGTGGAAAAAAGAAAGCGAGTAATTAGGATCACTGAAAGGTCAGGTGCCTTTATCCAGCACAAGGGAAAAGGAACAGATTCTCAGATCTTTCCAAGAGCTGACCTTTCTAAAGGTGTGCTCAGCATGAAGGGGGCAATACCTGCTACAGATCCATACTTCTACCTTTAAATAAGAATTAATGCCAGATATATTTCTCCTGGGATATCATTAATCTAACCAGCCATTAGAGGTCACTATTGTGCTAAATAGATGCAGGTGGAATACATTTATTGGGGAAATGAAAATAATGGCTCTTTGAACTTTACTGTAGCCTCCACCAAACACCGGAGCATTATGAATAAACTTTACTCAGCTCCCCTGTTTACAGGAGGAGAGATGCTGTTAATAAAGAAGTTGTATTATTAATTATAAAAAAGTTATTATGGATGTATGAAGCTTTCACAAAGAAACACAACCCAGGCCAAAGATACCTAGCTTCAAACGTCCCAGTTTAAGAAAGCCCACCCATAAAAAACCCACCCAGATTAAGAAAGGGGATGAGAGAAAATTGGCTAGCTGGCCACACTCCATAGGATCAGAAGGAAGAGTTGTAGGGCAGTAAGGCCTCCTCACCTCTGTGGAGATGCCTAAAGGAGAGGGAAAGGTCCTAGTTTCTGATGAGAGGGGTAGGGAGGAAGGATGATCAAACAGATAGGGCACTCAACTTGGATTATGCAGACCTACGTTTTATTCCTGACAGTGTCAGACTTTTTTATGATCTTGAGCAAATCACTTAATCTACCTGGGGTACTGCAAGGATAGAAAAGACTGTAGGGTGCTCAGATAGCATTATGCTGAAGGCCATATAAGGATCTTGATAGACAGACTAGATATCATTATAATATCATTGATTTTTCAGGGTTCACATGGAGTTTTACATAGTGCTTGAAGTTTTGAGTTCATGCAAGCCTCAATGCCTGAAGGAAATCCCCCATAGGTTGCAACCCCAGGATGACCTGAACCTGCCAATTTGAGTTAATCAAAACTTCAAAAGAAGCCCAGCCCTAGTTGCAAATACAACACCTGGTCAGACTGTCCTATACCTGGTGGCATGAGAGGTGAGATAGTAGCACCAATACGGCACATTATCCCTGCTGTACTTGTGCTCTAGTGGCAGCATGCAAAAATCATATGACATATCCACTCACTGCTGCAGTCTGGATCCTGTCTCTGCAGTATTATCATCGATCTTTTGCTCTACATTAGGCTCCTAGGCAGCCCATTGGGGCTGATTTGTCAATAAATTCAAAGGTTATTCAAACATTCAAGCTTTATTGTGATTCTTAATGGATCATCTCCATAGAGCAATTTAGTAGTGTAGTAGAGAAGGTTATACAGCAACACCGAATATGACCACACTGGTGACAGTGCAGCTATAATGTTGCATGCTGCCACCATAAGACCTTAAATCCAAGGGAGGTAATCTGACAGATCCTTGCATGCTTTGGATGTCAATAGCGTCAAGTAAGTCATCCAAATATATCATGATACAGGAAGAGGTGAAATCCAACTGGATTAATAAGAATCAACAGTGTAAACAACTGGCATCAGCTATCAATGCCATGTTGGAATTCTACAGCATGGGATTGCTTAGTAACAAGAACACGGATCTAGTCACACTCAGACCTGCCTATTAAAAGGAATACATGAGGTCCACAAAGAACCTACACAGCCAGAACTGTCATTTGGCATGAGCTGATCAACACTTTTCTTGAAGTGTGGAGCAAACGTTCACAACAGGCTGATGAACTCCTGGTGGGTTCATCTCTCCCACATGTCACTTTTTCAAAGTGCAGAGAATTAAATCCACAAAAAAGCATATTTAAATAAAGTTAATGTTCAAGATATTGGTCCTGATTCCTCTGCAAATCAACGAAATTAAGTCAGTGTAAGTGAAAGTAGGCTGAGTTCACCGGAGATACAAAATACAAGACAAAATATCCTTTCATACTGTATCCAGTCAGGAGGGGTCAGACTGCAGGTCAGAACACATTACTTTCGTCACCTCAAACATGAGAGGAAAAAAGCAGGATTTAAGATCAAAAGGTGAAAATCTTGACCCTATTGAAGTCAATTGGAATCTTGCCATTGGGTGAAATCCTGGCTACACTGAAGTCAATGGAGTCAGAATTTCACCCAGTGTCAGTATCTTTTCTGAATGCACTAGCTGTTCTTCCCAGAAGTCAGAACCATTTCTTTAATTTAATCAGTTGAGTACTACCAAAAGAACTTGGTATGTTGGAGAAACCAAGGGATGTGCCAAATGGCACAGTTAGTCTTTAGAAATTATTTGTTTAGGCGCTTTAATTAAAGCAATTTATGTACCCAAAGAATACAACCAACAAGTTAGACAGATAGGTTCCTTAGAAGTTTTCAGTCTATCAAGTAGAAGTCAGTACATTAAAGCAATTCTTTAAAAATAAGAACTTCTATAATAAAATAGCTAAATACAGTTTTCACAATTAAAAGATACATCTATTATTAAATCATAAGACCAAAAATAATATTTTCACAGATTTGTGAAACCATCTACTATACACTAGAACCTCAATAATTCTTACTTTCTTCATATGCATGCCCAGTAATTTCCCCAGAAAAATGGCAGCATCCCACTGCTATGTGAAGATTTAGTAGCAGAAAGCCAAAGCACATTATATTATGAAGACTTCATTATTTTATAATATATGCAACAGTAACTTTACTAATATAGGGTTCAATTCTTCATGTTCCTTTCATACGAGTAATCCTGTTGAATTCAACTAGATTAATCCCATGACTAAGGACAATTTACATGAGTAAAGATTTCAGGAGCAGGGGATCAGTATGAAATATCAATAGTTTTAACTAAATTTATAACACATGAACAAAATACACTCTGCAATGCAGATTACCTGCTGTGTGCATGTTTGTGCACCTTCTTAATTGCTAGTTCACAACATATGAAACTCTTCAATGGATCTTCCTTGTTTTTATGGCAAATCAGATTCTACTGTATTTGCTATACATGTTACAGAAGGACAGATAATAAAGTTTACAGTAGCTGAAGATTTTTTTAAAATATGAATCCTCCTCTGCTCCACATAGAAGTAGAAAGATGGATACACACCTAAAAATGCAAGACAACTCAGTGCCCAGAGCTACTTTTAACTATGCTCCTAAACAGGAGCTGGTGAAGGGGAAGATAAGCTGGTGAAAGCTGCCTGAATTTTCATGCCATTCCCTTTGGAAGATGGACCTTGTAAAAATGATTTGAGGACTGCCTAGTCAGTGTCGCTCAATCCTATGTCATTACTTTAACAACTTGTGGAGATGTCAAACATGGCCATGTCCCTACACAGGTTCACAAGTAGGCTACCAATCCAAGCTCTGTGATTCTGATCAACCTGTGGCCCAGAGGTGGATAATGTGTATCAAACTATCACACAATTCCAGTTCATTGCCAATGCCAATATTGTTTTAAATCTCACGTTGTTGTTTTAATTTACAACAGCAATTTAGTCAGGGTCATTGTATTTGGACTTTCAGTGTTTTTAAAACACTGGGGCAGCAAAGGGAGCTATGTTACAGCTATTGAAAAATAATATGAGGTACAGTGTAATTACGATTGTATCTTACGTTACTCCATGGTAACAATGCAACTGACTTGCATCATCCCTCTCCAGTGCCTAGCAGAAGGCTAAAAATCCTAATAGAATAATGTGCTGCCCATAAATCTTAACACGTTGTGTATCATTAGTAAAACTTTTTAAAAAATTCTTACTTGATAAAGTAATAAACTTGTTTGATGAATAAGACCCCACATAGCAAATGGTGAAATGCAATATGAGTTGTTCAAAGAATAAACCTGTTGAATAAATCTGCTATGCAAAAAATTATCTCAATGTTATATATAATGAAACCCTTCTTAAACAAAAAACTGATAAAACAATAAACCTGTTCAAAGATGAAATTTGCTGCACTCCAGAGCGATACTTCTCTGCAGTATTTGGAGCAGCCAGACAACTCTCAACCTGCTTAATCTCAGTAGTCCTGTTTTTACACCAAATTTTCGCTATTCTGTTTCAATCATCCCAACATTTGTAAAATGTAAGAAACATCCTGTAGTTAGAGTGATGATCACTATAAAATTTCTGCCACTGAAACTCACAGATAAACTTTCTATCTTCATGGGTTTTTTTAAACAAATGTATGTCTAGCCATGAGTAACACTGGCCTCTCAGTAAGGTATGCAGGCAAGGATGAGAGCAGAGTTGGGAGGGAGATCTATGACCCAAGAGCATTGCAGAATGGCCATTGCAATTTTTATCCCATCCTGGAGAGATGATAGTGTATTTATGCAACGATACAAAGGTTTGTGGAGGGGGTGTAAAGGTGGGGAGGGCTTGTGGGTTTTTTTAACCAATCAAGCCTTCTGCAAGCCTTTACTCATGAGATCAGGTCTTACTCAAGTGAGTCAACAGGACTATTTACATGAGTAAGGGTTTGCAGTTGGGCCCTAACTGAATAAAAGCAAAAACCACAGGCAAGATAAAAGCTATATCAGCTATCTTAAAAGAAATTTCAGAAGATACACCCATAACTATACCAAGCACCTGGAGTGTCCTTTAATAGTGAGTAATGATATTTCATAACCCTAACCCTAACCTTTACCCTGTAACATCATTCTTCCTTTGAAGGCCTTTGTTAGACCCTTTGTCCTGCCAAGTTTGTCTTCTGCTACTTTCACCATCTGGGAATTGTGGGTGAACTGGTTCAACTCTTCCCTAACCTTTGCCATAAAAATAGGATCAGTGAAATTTCATCCTGCAAGAGTTTTTGGTTTGGTATTTTTTTAAATGAACTAGGTTTGGCTAAAATACTCTCCTGCAGGAGAGGGGGTGGGGGGACATGGACAGACCATTAGAATGTAATCCTTCCCTGTATTACTAATCACACATGCCTAAATCCGTCTTCCTACTTTCGATAGCCACACATCAAGAGAGATATTAGAGAACTTGACAAGGCTGTTCTGAAACTATCTTGCTTTATGAGTCTGAACTCTCTCCAATCTTGCTATGCACCCCATCAGTTTTTGAGCTCAGCTCAAGGTATCAGTACTGCTGGGATAATGGAGGAAAAAGCTCAAGTAACATTGCTTCTTTGCTATATTGCTTACATAGTGTCTTTCATATGAGCTTTTTAAAACTGCTTTGTAAACAAGCAAGTAAGCCTTCTCAGAAGCCTATCTAATAGATAAGCCTTCTCCGTGTACGTGCATATATCTTGGGCCTGATTTTGAAGCTGGGCCTCACTTGACTGTGACTGTACACCTGCCTGCACAGATAACTGTGCATGAAAATATTGATGTTTGGACATCACCCTACCAGGATATGTGGGTACAAAACTGGAGATGCAGAAATAAAATAACTTTTTGAAAGTTTGGCACTAAATGTCACCAGCAACATTAGGGACCTTCTGCAGGGATTTGTTTGATATGAGAAAAAAGGGATTTCCAGGGTATCTTCCTCTGGAAAGCACCGTGAGGCAGCTCCAGGTACTGCTGCAGAGCACACCAACTAACACTTAGCTCACTGGAAAGGGGCTGCAAAACTGACCTCAAAGGAATATTTCTGGTGTGTGAAGGGGTGGGATTCCCCACATGTCTCTGGAACCCATTCCCACATCCCAACCTCCTGCCCCAACCTGGTGAAAGAAGGGCCTTATACAACCCATATGCACAGCCCCCCTTTTCTCAGTCCCTGACATATAGCAACTCCTGGGGCTGCTCTCACTTATGTCAGAATTTTGGAGGAACAAACATGTCTTAAAGAGGCCTTAAAGGTGTCTTAAAGACATCTTTGTCCCACTCTGGCTATACCTTCATAGCGGTACTGCTCCAAATCAGGACTTAAGTGATTTCTGGCTTGAACACAAACAATGGACTGTTTTATTTTAAACTGTTCTTAAAATGTCCATATCGAACTGTCCTCATGAGCCAAATGCTGCTGGTTGTCACAACTGATGTAAGCAAGAACATGCCATATAGGGAGGGTTGCCAGGCGTCTGGTTATCGACCGGAACACCTGAGTGACAAGGGACCTTGGCGGCTCCAGTCGGCACCATTGATTGGGCCCATTATAAGTCTGGTTGGCCCCGGGGCTAAGGCAGGCTCCCTGCCTGCTCTGGCTCCGTACAGCTCCTGGAAGTGGCCGCCAGGTCCCTGCAGCCCCTATGCGCATGGGCGGCCAGGGAGCTCCACGCATTGCCCCTGCCCTGAGTGCCAGCTCCACAGCTCCCATTGGCCAGGAACCGCGACCAATGGGACCTGCGGGGGTGGCAGCGGTGGGTGTAAGGGCAGAGCGCGGAGCCTCCCTGGCCAGCAATGTGCCTAGGGGCTGCAAGGACCTGGCGGCTGCTTCCTAGGAGCTCCAATAAGTGCCTCTGGGACCCCGCACCCCGACCCCCCTCAAACTGTGACTCAAAGTGACAGAAATTAAATCAGGCTAATTGACATGACTAAAAATACAATTCAAATGACATTAAAAGAAAAAAAATTGTTCTTAAGGGTGCAGACAATGTTACCAGGTACGTGATTTATAATAGGCATTTTGATCTCTAACACTAAGAGGAGTGTTAATGAGAAATGAATGTTAAATGTAATGTTAAAATTATCAAGAGCAATTAACAATAATAGTATCTGTAAGTCTCCATAGCAATTAGAGAATGAATCAGATTGCTGTAGCCTTGTACAGACCTTCCCCCTATCACACTCCTGAAACACACACACACACACACACACACACACACACACACACACAGAGAGTTAGCTGTTCTTAGAAGGCTTGCCAGTTTGTCGCTCACCTAATGTTTGTTTGTTTTTTCTCTCCCCCTTTCCAAACAGTAACTGGACTCAGATCAGGCGCTGTGATCTGTAATCTAGCAGCCATTTTTCTGAACATAAGCAGCTTGCATTTAAAACTCTCCTGCTCATCCGTCTTCATTTGAAGACTGGGTTAAAAAATAAAATTAATGATTGCTATCAGAGAGAAGATGAGCAGCATCACCAGTGAAAAGTAGCACTGCCACATTTTTCCAAGGCTAACATTTTTCACTGGCTGGAAATGGCTGGATATACTTGTAAACATTATTAAAAATAATAACTTAATGTTTCCTTCCTGTGACTAGCTAGCATTAGCAAGGTATTTTCAATTAGCATTTCCTCCAAGCAATGTAAGTCTTTTACTTCATTTTATTTAAAAAGGGATTTGTTTTCTAATTTTTTTTTACTTCTGCTGTTGTCAATACTAGAATTCAGTGAAATGACTGCGGCTTTTTCCTCCCATCACTTACAGTTTGTAAAACCACTGAATGGGAATGTATGTGTTTGATTTTATTTGCTTTAGCATAGCTGTCCAATGAATGGAAAAGACATAAGTATGCATTTTAATATACTGTATAGTATTATGCGAAGCTTTAAAATACAAGTAAATAGCATCACACACTTAAATCAAATCATTTTAGTTTTAGGGTAAAGAAACAAATAATAAAATCATAAAATAATATAGATGTTTTGTGCTTCTTTTTCTTAAAAAGAAATATGTATTATGAACAAAAAACTAACTAAAATCCTCAGACCAACAGTTAAAATCCCTATATAGAGCAGATTATTACATTTTGCAGTTCTAACAAGTCTCTCCTTAATGGACTAATCTTACTTCATTAAAGAGTGT
Organism: Chelydra serpentina; assembly: GCA_037349315.1. Lineage (NCBI taxonomy): Eukaryota > Metazoa > Chordata > Testudines > Chelydridae > Chelydra > Chelydra serpentina. The sequence continues at coordinate 20,893,118 of JBAIAC010000026.1, read as the reverse complement.
ATGCATGTATATAGTTTTTGAATGCTAAATAAGGCACACATTATTGTAAATGCAAAGTTGTATCATGGATTTGGCAGCCTCGAGGTAATAATTTCTTTCAATTTCAACACAAAGTTGTATATTTCAATCGATTGCATTGGGCGATTCAGTAGTCATTTAATCATTTAAACATATAACTTGCATATTCCACATGATCTTACATGCTATCTAATCCTATCGAGTATATCAGGATGCAACACAATACAACAAGCTCTACGTCACCATGCCCACTGATATGCTTTTGAAGTTTTCGCTTCATATATATATTTATATAAACCAATGCAACTGATTACCTGTTTTCTTCTTCATTGCATTAAGCGCATTAAAGGGGGTCTGTGTGAGTCCTCACCCTTCACAGTGCTCTGGTCAATGCCATAACCTCTATCATACCATATGCTAACAGGTCTTCCTTTATGACATCCCACCACTTCTTGGGTCGGCCTCTGTCTTTTTCTTTCATTCTTGATCTATTGGACCTTTTTACTCACACAGTTGTCAGGACAGAGCTTTGCATGATTAAACCCTCTGAGCCTGTATCCCCTCATTTTTTCATTGATGAGTGTTACTTTGAGCACGTCTCTAACACGCACATTCCTCACGTGGCCTTTCTTGCTTACACCAGTCATCCATCTCAACATTTGCATTTCTGTGGAACAGATCATTTACTGATGTTTCTACTTTGTTGCCCAACATTCAACACCATACATTAAGACTGGATGGACCACTCTTTTATAGACTTTCCCTTTTAATCTTATTGGTATCTTCCTGTCACATACTACACCACTTATCTCTTTCCACTTGAGTCAGGTATTTATTATCTTACCTCTAATTTCATCCTCCATGTCCCTATTTTCCTACATTCTGGAACCCAGATACTTGAAACATTGCAGTTACCAATTACCTCTTTCTATTGATACAAAATAGATTTTGAATAGCAATATGGATCAATTCTTAATTTGGAATTAAAGAAACATCCTAGACACCATTTATTCATCAATTCCAGAAAAAAATCATATGCATCCCTTTTATTCACACATCTGGCATTAACAAACTTACTTTGCTGTTTAAGTATAGCATAGAAACAGCAGAGTTCTTAAATATTTCATGCATATCTGAACATTAAAACATAGTGACCTATATAGTAGCTTACAACACTTACCAAAATGGGTCCTGATTCAGCAAAGCTCTTAAGTATTTGCTGATGTCTCGTTGACTTCTGATAGTGCCTAACATACCTATAACAAAATAGCTGAAGCTATTAAGAAATGTAAAGGCAACTTATCTATTCATCATACAATTCTCTTTCATAACCCCCACGCCAACGATTAATGCCTTACTCTTATCCATGTTAAGAGTATGCCAAATCCAGCCTTTTATACAACATTACATAACATGAGAAATCAGAATAAACAAATTTCATACAACAGTAATTTCTTCCCAATACACCAAAAATTCTATATAACCAGAAATTAGACAAATATTGTTAGCACAAAACTAGTATATGAACATATCCTAATTTTAACACAACTTCATAAAAACCATGGCTCTTCCATGGAAACGGCATTCTTTGTGTCCTAGTAAACCATCACATTTATTATACAGAACAAATCTCAGCCTTGATCCTGCAATTCATTATGTATGGAAAGACTGCTGTACCCACATGGAGTCACACTGAGGTTGATCAACAGTCTGCCCAAATGTTATAAATGTCTGGAATCTGGGCCTCATTCAGTATGCAAATTGATGTACATAACGTATGTGACAAATTGTACAGTACCTAGCATGATGATACATAATGTCTGTGACATTCCATACAGTATCTCATACTTAATCCAAGACTGGGACCCCCAGGTGCCATGAAAATACAAATACATATCAATAACATTTTCAATTCCCTAAATGGGAAATATGCAGGCCTACTGAGTTTTCAAAGGCAATATTTAGATATCAGATGAAACTAATGCAGCTAAGGTTGTTTGGGGGCTGGTCAGCAAGAATATTTCTGAATTTGTAGTTAGTTAATATAGGACTGGATGAAATGGGGGCATTTCCTTAATTCTTAGCTTTCACCACTCTCGGAGACAGTGTTGATGGAAAATATCGTTGTGTAATCCTAACAGCAAACAAATTTTGTTTGGAAATAAGTATAAATTGTGTGTGTGTTTGTGTCTGTGTGTGAGAATACTATATACACATACTTGTTTCCACACTTGCCACAGAAAGGAAACCATTATATGGCAAATGTCCAACCCTTCAAATTATTTCACTGACAAATGCTAAAATGTCTGTCAACAGCATGTAAAAGTCTGGCAGTGATTTTTGAAGAAAGAAAATGAAAGCTGCCATTTATTCTGTGCATGACACCATTTAAACATTTTTCAAAACATTAAATGTGGCATTGCCATTTAAAGTTTTGAATCATTCATCAACATGACGTAAGGTGGGATGCATATCCTTATAAATTCAAACAGAGCAATCCCAGAATTACCTACTAAAAAGTAATCAAGAACCTCAAAGTAGATAAAGGTGCTATAAACTATCGCAGATAGCTCAGCGATAAGATGGTACTCCAAACAGTCACAGTCAAATGTGGCTTAGTCTTGCAGTAGCAAGGGCACAGCTTAGCCAGAACAATTAGTATTTTTCTAGGATGGCATTGGCATTTAATCAAGTGGCCTCTTAGCTACCGGGACTTGTTTGCAAACCTACATCAGTTCAGAGGTTGATGCTCCTGGTGCAGTTTCTTGTAAACAGCAGCTGTACATGAGAAATGCTGCAAATCAGGTTTCAAAGCTTTTCCTAGGCCAACAAGTGAACAAGCAAACAGGCAAAGAGTACTCTCAGTTCTCAGCAGAAATGTCTTGCTCAGGTCATGGTGGAGTTATATCAGCCAGAATCAGACACTTGTCATCTTGCATTGTGTCTGGTTTGTGGGCAATAAAATCTTTCAGTTCTTGGTGTCAGATTTCACACACAACACACTTGAGTTTTGAAATTTAAGTAAAAACTCAAGAAAGAAGTAATATGATTTAAAAAATTCCTTTGAACACATCCTGCTGATTCTAATGATTTGTTGGGCACTTCAGTGTTTGTTGTGTGACAAGTTGGACTTTGGACAAGGTCAGCTCTTGAATCTTGATTATGTTTTTTTTTCCCTTGAGCCAGAAGACATTGATTTGTACATCTAGTTTACCTTGTTTTCTTAGCCATTTGTGACACAGTACAACAGTTCCCATCGAAAAAAGTGTCATGTAAATAAATTACAACTTCGGACGTATACATTAAATAATTTTATAAATGAACTTTAAAAATGAAGGAATAAAAAATGCCAGTCCCAGCTTCTATGGCTGTAGTGATTATTCTGATCATGTTGTCATGTGTAATGAAGCACAGTCCCATCATTAATCAAAAGAACCAATCAGATAACTAATTTAGGCAATATTCTTTACCACAGGACATGTCGGTCAGTAAAAATGCATTAAAATAGCAAAAGATCAATAGTAGACACTAGGGACTATGTTTACTAACCAGTCTTAAACTTTAGGGTATTATTTTCTCAGTCATATTGGGCATCTGTTTTTAAAAGATAAAGGAAAACTTCAGATAAATGCCATGATTTTATTTTTAGTTAACAATGTACATTAGAAGTGCCCTGTTATAAATGTATAAATTGTTATGTTATTCAGTGATTTATGAAAAGTGGGCTTCTAAAACTCAGTAAAATATCTAAAAGTACAATATAACTAGGCTGGATTGACACACTGGACATGAAATAGTTGGCAATACAAGACTGTAAACCCTGTGTGTGCCTTGGAGAGAGGTAAATAGTGGTGTCCCCCAGGGTCCTGTACTGGGACCAGTCCTATTCAACATATTCATAAATGATCTGGAAAAACGGATAAACAGTGAGGTGGCAAAATTTGCCGATGTTACAAAACTACTCAAGATAGTTAAGTCCCAAGCAGACTGCGAAGAGCTGCAAAAGGATCTCACAAAACTGGGTGACTGGGCAACAAAACGGCAGATGAAATGCAGATTGAAAGAACCTTTTTGCTGACACCAAAACACATTTTTTTTTGGCTTGGCTATTCTTTATAATGAGAACTTCCTAAAATTATTCCAGTCATTGGAAAGCATGTCTTAGGTGTAAAATTTCACTATTCATTTTAATCCCTTTGAAAAGTAAAACTAAGAGAGAGTAACATACATTAGAGCAGTCTGTAGTATAAAGAAAACGTGTTCTACTACCATCCACATAGCACCACACCTACAGATGTGCGTCACAGGTTGACTGCTTTTGTACTTGAAAGAGTAGCCATTTCAAGTTGCCCCACTGTCAGAATAGAGAACAATCATCAGACCCTCTGATATTAATATAATGTATGGAAACACAATAGATCACTATGCCTAATAAGTTTTCTCAGCAACTAACCAAAATCATGGTGAGCCAGATTTTCAAACTGCACTGTGGGATATGCATGTGGAGAGAGAGAAAGCTCGGGTGAGTATCTGTGGGAGGGGAGGGAAGTGTCAGATGACCTATCAAGTCTTTGCCACTAATGATTTCTGTAATTAAGTTAAATCATTTGAAATAATAAACTTTGTAGGGAAAAACCCAAGCCAGCAGTTATCTGATTCCAAAATGGTAAAATACAATTCACAGATTAACATTCATGTGGAACTATGACCCCTTAAAAATGTACGGCCATAGAGTTGGAACTGTGTCTGGCTACTGGTGTTAAAACTGGGTCCTTATGAAATGAAACACACACACACACAAAATATAAAACTATTTTCCCCTCTCCAAATGGAAAGGAAATGTCCCAAGGACTTTCTCTTATAGAGCCAGAACCAAAGCCCTTTGAAGTCAACGGAAAGATTCCCAATGATTACCCGGGGCTTTAGAGGCCCATGATACACAGGAATATCCAGAATACCACAATCTGAAGATTAAAGCAATAAGCGAGTGTGGAGGGTATGTTTGCTCTTACTTTGTTCATTTAAAAAAAAAGAACAAAAACCATGCATTTTTTTAGAAATCCTCCTCCACAGACACTTGGCTATTTACTGACATGGGAATTCAAACCACAGCTAGGGGTTCCTTTGAACCTGCTTTGAAGTTCTGGTTCAGCAAAGCACATAAGCAAATGAGAATTCTCGCTGATTTCAAATGAGACTACTCACACGCTTAACATAAAGCACATGCTTATGTGCTTGCTTGATTTAGGCCTGAGCCATTTGCTACACTAGCAAACAAAAGAGTAATATGGTAGTCTACAATACACCTAGTAATATTTATTTTCAGAGGAATGGGAAAGCAGATCACAGGTATTTTGGCATGCTTGGGAGCCTTGTGTTTCTCAAGTATTCTCCTGTTATTCTAAGTTGTTTTTTTTTACTAAATGCTATTTGTCTATATTTTTCTCAAAAACACAGGAGCTTATTTTACTGTATGTAATTCAATTACTTCCTTTCACCCAGTAAAATAAGCTCATTCAAATAAAATCAGGTTTCCTTTCCTTTTTTTTTTTTGGCTTGGATACAGCATCTTTTGTACCCAGCTAAGCAATCTTCCCAGTGTTTGGCAATGATCCTGCTTAGAAGGGCAGGATTTAGAACAGATGCAGGCTTCTTCTCCATGTCGAGGTGCCACCAAGTTCTCTTCTGATCAGTAAGATGCATAATTAAGTATGACAGAATATAGATTTCCAACTGAAAATCACTTCTAATGGGGGAAGCCACTTGCTTCATTGCTGAGGACCCCCGCTTCAATTAAAGATAGGCCAAATCCTCTAAGTTAGGATGTTAACCTTGTGACTTCTGATATATACGTCAGCTGATTTTAGTATCTGGGATTCTCTATCCAGTTGTAATTACATCAGTCACATTGCAAGAGAAACAGCCATTAAAATAATGCAAAAATTAAAAACAAAGGAAAAAAGATTTGATCAGATTGCAGTTACTAATGCAGTACAACATCTCTTGTATACATGCTCATTTCTGTGTGCAATTGCAGGCACTATGTATGTGCAAATTAAGCACACAAGTCTTTGCTGCATGTTACCCTCCCCCTCCCACAGCACTGGAGATTTAGAAAATCAAATCCTTACAATTTGGCTATTGAGCAAGTTTTAAAAAATTAATGGAGTATTTTCATCTCTGATAGCTATGGTGTCTGATCCATAGCCCATTATAGTAAACAGAAGCTTTTCCATTAACAGACTTTGAACAAGGCTTATATGTTGGTTGTTGTAAAACATTAACAATGAAAAGATCTTTTCTCAATTTTACTAAGCCATAAATATTCTTTTAAAATAAACATTAAAAAAGGATATTGTCAAATACTTTTCAGTAGTTTTAATTTTTTGCCTTTACTGTCTGTGATTTGTAAGACCCTCTGATGCACCAAAATATATATCCTTCCATCTCCTAGTTTAGAAGACAATGACATTATTTCTTCTGTTTTAAATGTATTCCAAACCAATGTGTCATTCTCTGCAAGTTCTTGGTTATTCAGTATCGTTGTAATGGGCTCACTCTATCGCAAATGAAATGTTGAAAGATATTGAAATTTAGCCCTAAACTTTTTCTGCTTGAAAGGCAACGGGGACAAAACCATCTTAAATCCTGCTGGCCCTCAGTCATGCTCCATGCTGGAAAAAAAGAATTATAAGCTCTGCCATTATTTATAGCAAGGATTCAAAAATGGAAATATTTATAAACTACATATACCCAGCACTCTGTAAGGTTATCATCAAACTGCGTTGCATCATAAGCGGGGTAGATTAAAGCGCAAATAAACTGTTAGCATGTGTCAGCAAGGTCCACATGGATAGTTTGTTCATGGCAGGCCAGTGCAGGGTAGATTCACACACCAGCTTGCTGTGAACTAATTGTTCCTATAGATGAGTTCTCATTAACTATGGGTTCCAAGAGAAAGAAAAAAGGTCCAGGAGAAACAGATGTTCCCTGCAAGTTGCTTTTGCCATCCTGTACACCTTTTAAACAATATTCAAATTTAGTTTGGCACTTATCCTAATATTTTTCCCCCATCTTTAATGCTTTTGTAGGAAACAGGTTCTTGTCCAACATGATACTATATTGAATTATTTTGGATTCTGAGATGTAGACAACAGGACACATCCTTGGCTGTTGTAAACTGGCCTATGTCCCATTGAAGCCAATAGAGTTAGAGCAATTTACACCAGATGATGATCTGGCCCAATGTAAATTAAAATACTAATTTTCAGTGCAAATGCATGTTGGAGTAGATGGAGTAACAAAAGGAAGAGTAGATGAACCTTAGAAGAATTCTAAAATATATCTGCACCAATAGTAAATATGTAAGTTTGATAGAAAGATACCAAGCATATCACCTTACCTCTTACATGTAAATGATTTTCGAAAAACAAAATAATGTGTGTGTGTGTATATATATATATATATATATATATATATATATATATATACACACACACACACACACACACATTATATATATAATAAAAATAGAGTTTAATAACTCTGCTCTAACTACAAATTAATTCAAATTTAGTACTTGCATTAAAAATGAACTCTATTTTATGTTGATCATTAACTCAGAATATTTCACACTAGAGATTTGTCATATTAAGGAGAATTGAAACCACTTATATCAATTAATTGTATTACACATAATCTCTACATAGATTACCAAAATAATTTAGATTCTGTATTAAGGAAATATTAAATACGGATTTTTGTAATGAGTCATGACCCATACTCCTATCTAAATAATACTGTGGAACAGGAGAAGGGATGAAAGGAGAAGAGGTGTTAATTGATAAGTAGCACCACTTACCCATGAGCATAATAAAATAAAGGTAAAAACCATTAAATAATTAAGAGAAAAAAGCTATCTACTCTAAGTTACTCGGGCAAGAGCACAAGGACCCAGGAGACTATGAGAATGAACATTCCCTAGAGCCCATGGAGCCAAGAAGCCATCAGGACAAGTTGAAGCAAGTCTCAGAAGGTGAGAGGTAATGCAACAAACATTAACAGGTTTGGAACTATTATCCAAAATTATATTCAAAGGAGAAAGTTTACTATAATATCCTCTACCTCTATAACAGTGGATGACAACCATGTCATCAGAAAAGTGCAGGGGACAGGATAGGCAATGCTGGATTAGGGAAGCAAACAAACTGGGCGGGCGTATGAATTCAGACTGCCTTGTAATTGTGCAGTAGTAAGCAAGCTACACCTGTGGGCATGGGTCCATTAAGAGTTAGAAGGGAAACAATTTGGAAAAGTGATAACAGCTGGTGTCATCTGGAACCTGCCATCTCATTTCCTATTATATTACACTTGGACAGGATTTTCTGTTCCTCAGACTGATCAGCGATTATTAGGAAAATGACCAAGCCAGAGGTGGGCAAATATGGAAAAAAATATTCACTTCATAAATATCCACTCATATTTTCTACTGAAATCTGTAGATTTCGCTTCAGTGAAATTCACAGAAAAAAAGACTGAATCCATTGAACACATTATTCATTGTGAATTATTCACTCAGCTCTAGTAGCAGCAGTAGCAACATTGAGCTGAAGCAAGAGCAGTGGCTGAAGTTGCATAAATAGTTTCACTTTGATGATACAGACTTTTCTCAGCTAGGAGACCAAGTCCATTGGTTTTGAAGCAGATCCATCAACTGAGATAGCAGCAAGATCCTGGATCTACTGAGCTGCCAGAAGTCAAACACATCCAACAAAACGTCTTGGGACAGTGTTCTCACAATTGACTGAGATGATAGAGTGGCCCAAATTCTGGTCTCAGCTACATCTATTCAACCCAAGTCTGCACAGGAGTGTTAGTGCATGACGTAACAGTCACCACATCTGCCTTTGTTGGGCTGTTGAAAAACCCATGGATAAGTTTGCATGATGGTCACCTAAGTGTGCATGCCTGCAGAATGTCAGAACATGGTGTTTTAACTGTGCACATTTGCAGGAGGAAAACAGACCTTTGCCCATTTTAGAGGTGGTTTCCCTTGTAGTGTTCTGGCACTGGGCAATCTTCTTGTTTGCATCCATATCTCCAGTAGGTTGTAATTAAATATTCAGTGGCCAGAGAAAGAGCCCAGAAGTTAGGGCATGCACCTGGGATGCAGGAGCACAAATTTCAAGTCTCTGTTACAGTGACCATTTCATTATTTATATACCATGAAACAACTTCAACAGGAGAGATCTGAGATAGAGCTTTCTCAGAAAACTCTGTAACTCCGTGGGTAGGCCAATCTCCTGCAATGTGGGTGAGCTAAGTGCAAGTCCTAGCTCAACATCAGGTGGGGAGGTGGAATTTACATCATGGATGAGTGCTCTAACCATGGAGTTAAAGGTTAATGAGGGGGCAGCAGCATCTCCTCCTCCTGTGCTGTTTTGCATGAGACCTGAGCTGGAACAAGGCCTCTGAAAACACTTATCGGATCAGACCCTGCAGGCCAGATAGACAGGGCAATGCTGAGTTTGAATATATTGCCAAGGATTAGGTGTGGGATAGTGTCTCGGTGTCATAATGTAGGTGGCAGTGTGCATGCTCACCTATAGAAGTTAGGTGCCTAGCGGACTATGTGGCATAAATTTAGGCACCTACAGGGTTAGGCAGAGCTTTACAGATCTACATTTTGGCTTTAGGCACCTCAAATGGCAGTTAGGTATCTAAATCCCTTTATGGATCAAGGCCAGGGCCTACCTGCAGGGATCTGTGAACATAATCATGGCTCATTTTGCAGGCATGTGACCCTCACTTTTCATTTTCCATCTTATGCGTCTTTAGCGGTGAATTTAGGCTGTGTCAGCATAAACTTTAGTCAGAATCAGCTCTGAAACCTTTACAGGCCTGTCTGAGATATAAAAAATAAAGGGGAGTGCAGTATTGCCATGGAAGGGGAAGGACAGAGGCTAACGATATTATACAAGAAACATCTAAAAAGGAACTAGGTTAAATGGGTTATTCTCAGATAAATATTTCATATCACATGTCTGAAACAATGACCCTAAGGAAATGGTGGAAGCCCAGTGACACTTGGATGATTTTTTACTGAATACAAATGTTTGTCATTTACAATGGCCTTTCTTAAATGATTTTTTAAAAAATACTGCCAACTTATTTTGGGGGAAAGATTACTAGACTACATCACTCACATTAAATCATAATGTGGATAGACATTTTTTTGGTAAATGAAAAATTTTAAACAACTATTTCAATAATATTTTCAATAACAATATTGAACAACCCCCCCCTCCCCCGCACAAAGTTGCAAATTTGAAACCACAAGAAATGGGTCTGTGTTGAACACTTTAAAATGAAAATAACTTTAAGATTACCAATTTTTTTTGGGGGGGGGGGGAACGGTTTTCAGTATTTGACTAGTTTTATCCAGGTCTTGTCCAGCATTTTCCATTCATACATCTCAAAGTGCTTTAGGAAGGCAGGTAAGTATCATTGAAACTGAGACACAGGGTTGTGAAGCAATGTGCCCAAGGTCACACAGGAATACAATCCAACTCTCTTGACTCCTATCCACATTTCGTCCTGAATAAATTTGGTTATTTCAAGCAGGACAGGACAAAGTAATGGAAAAAAACAGTATAAACAACGTTTAACAGACAGCGAGAGGGGGTGGAGTACCTGATCTAACAGGGCTTTTTTCCTCTCTAGATGTGATGATTCTACAAAACACTTCAGACTAAATTCATTGAGATTTTACTGGAAAAGTTCCACAGGCCTTGTTTTTGTAAAATAAGGCAAGTTTGAGACTGTAAGAGGATAAATACCTAGAGATGGAGAATAACTACTTCCCCGGAAAAGACAGACTACTAAAACTTAATGTAATTATTTGATAACCAATGTCATTCATACCTTTATGCATTTGACATATAAGGTGTATGTACTATATATCAAAACCATGCCAAGTCTTTACATTAAAAAAGTATCATTTGCTTTATTGCAAGTGAATGCAAAAACTCCAGCTGCAGCCCTTTCATTTTGAAATTAGAGAATAACTCTTAAATATTTAAAAATTGCGCTTGGAGTATGTATATTTAATACTATCCCACGTCTAGATGATCTTGAACTCATAGCCAAAGAGGAAATTTGTTAACAAACTTCCTATTTTAATTCTAATGTTGCAATCTCTAAATGACTGTATATTTTACATGTACATTAGCAAAACAATCTCTCATCTCACTCACCTACAGCAGGATAAAGATCACTCTCCATACGACACTCACAGAAGGGAATTAGTTATGTTATATACCAGGGGTCAGCAACCTTTCAGAAGTGGTGTGCTGAGTCTTCATTTATTTACTCTAATTTAAGGTTTCGTGTGCCAATATTATATTTTAACGTTTTTAGAAGGTCTCTTTCTATAAGTCTATAATATATAAACAAACTATTGTTGTATGTAAAGTAAATAAGATTTTTTAAATGTTTAAGAAGCTTCATTTAAAATTAAATTAAAATGCAGAGACCCCCAGACCTGTGGCCAGGACCCGGGCAGTGTGAGTATATAGAGGTTCTTGTCATTTGAGCTAATGGAGAATTTCCATTAGGTGTTAGCAGTATAGGGCCTGTAACACACAAGCGAATGGTTCAGACTAACCAGTAAAGAGCATTGGTACGCTAGTATATTAATCATACATGCTTGTAAAGTTCTTTATGACAGATGCTAAAGAAATAATGATTGCATCATAACTTACTTTAGTATTCTAATAACAGATGAAAATAAGTAACTGGAAACGAGAAGTTTCCTGCCTATTATCTTGCCATTTTAGTCTTCACCTCAACATTTCAAGAGTTCAAAATATTTAACGGTCCCATGTTACCATGTGCTATAACTTGCAATGTCTAGTCACTCCCACTGGAATTTCCTAAGACTGTTCAAGATATACAACAATTGCAGTTAAATATATTGGACCAATTCTTCTCTTGCACTGGTGCTAATAATGAGTAATATTTATTCGTAATTAACAATGATGTCAATGAGTCCCACACCTGGGTCTGTTAGGGTGGCTTTGCCACATTCTTCTCTTGCAAAGTGGTCCTATGCCTGGCCTCCATAGTGTGATCTTTACCTGCTATTATACACTAGTTTTAAATACACCTGTGTATCATGTCTGTAAGCTCACATTCACATATCACATCACCTCCACTATCAATTTTTAAAGGACAAAATGTATAACAATTTGAGAATAACAGGCTACTAGTGCTACAGATATAACCAATGTATGGATGAAACTCTGTTGGAAGGAAGGTGCTTTGAATGGAGTAGCATCTCCTCACTCTTTTCAGAGTGGAATCTCTTCGATACTTTGGTTTTAGTCAAGTCTGGACATCGTTCAGCTCAGGTGTTGTACAGAGTCATGCAAAATATTTGCATTGACCCACTTGAAATCTGAGGTCTGAGCATTTCCAAACTTCAGCCCATGCTTGTGAAAGTTCAGCAAAGGGGGGCCTGAGGTTGTTTGCACAGCTGATAAGTTAGCAAACCCACCCTCACCCCAGCTGGCCTCTCTGGCTCTCCCCCAACAATTTCTACTCCTGTACCCAAGGCATATTAGGTAAGCAATAAGGAGAAGCACTATGTGTTATTGATTCTGGAGGGGATATCTATAGGGGTTTCATATTTCCCTCCAAGGTGCAAGTGCTTTTGAACATAGATCTGCTAGCAAGCAAATAGGGTTGATTTGCTTCCAGCTCTGCAAGCCAAATGGCTGGATTCAGTTCATGGACAGCATTATGAAATGAATCAATCAGGGTTCACACATCTCCTAATAACATGAACTCAACTGATACATCAAGTGCCTTGCATTTGTCCAGTAGTGTTTAGTGCATTATTGCAAACTTGGAGTCTGATTCTCTTCTCATTTCTACCAATATAAATCAGGCAGAACTAAACTGGTGTCCAACTATGCCAAGAAAAGGCAGAGTCAAACCTCTGGACTTTTTCTTCTCCTTAGTTCTTTTTGTTCAGACAGATGGATAAAATTAGAAACGAACAGATAATACTGATATTAATTCAACCAGTTTCTTTGTTTACTCTCTGCCACCTACTTTGTCTACTGCTTTTTTTTCAAGTAATACATCTAACTCCTCTTTTCCACCCACTCTGCACTTTAACTGACATTTGACTAACAAATAAGCTCACTCCTAATAAGAAAACTATTGTTTAAATAAGCGGCAATACTTTAAATTAAGTGCTTTAAATACACCTAATTATGTATTTAATCTAGATGTATCAGGACATGCATTGTATGCTAATTAAAAACAATTAGATTGCTTAAATAGTATTTATCAAGGTTTAAAAACTATGTAGAAAATAAGTATTTGCCACATTATTTAATTTACATACCAGTAAATGTAAGTATACCTCATTGAGTTAAGCAGTGGTATTACATATGTTGCAATAATATATCAATGTACATTATCTGTAGCAGCAAATGGTTTATATAGATTATTTTTCACAACTGGGTATCACTTTAAATAGCAATGACAATGAAGGGCTCTAAGACCCTTGCACTCAGGAACGCATGGTCTGCTTCAAACATAAACAGGGCTTGGCTCAGTGCCTCAGCAGTTTAATTCACCTACTCGCAACTGCTACACAAAGGCATCACCACCTGTAACTGAGGTGGCTATGACAATGCTTCAGATATAGCTTCCCATGTGGTATTTCTCACCAGCTCTGCCTACCCCTACTTCAGCTTCGTTGGAAGAAGCTGGAGCAGGAGCCTTCCACAGCCGACTATTTCACAGCTGACCCTGACTCTGTTCCCAGGGGCGACTCCAGGCACCAGCGCAGCAAGTGCGTGCCTGGGGTGGCAAGCCACGGTCGCTGTGAGGGTGGCAGTCAGGCAGTCTTCGGCAGCAATTCGATGATGGGAACGCCGAAGGCGCGGGACCTGCGGATCACCCGCAGAAACACCGCCGAAAGCCACCTGACTGACGTGCTTGGGGTGGCAAAAAACATAGAGTCGCCCCTGAATCTGCCACTTCTTTTCAGGTCATCTGCCCTCCTCAGTTCCTTCCCCAACCCTCGACTCTTGACTATAGACAGCAGCAGAAGATCAAACACCAGGCAGAGCAAGAGCACAGCTGTCATAAATATGAAGGGAAGGGGGAGAGGGTCTGATGCAGTGCTATAAAATCCTCTTTCCAGGAAAGGGTTAAGAAATGCAGGTAGCCAGACTGACACCTGACCTGGCTGGCATCTGACCAATAAGGGGACAAGATACTTTCAGGTCTTAGGAGGGGGGAAGGCTTTGTGAGTGTCTCTTTGTCTGGGTCAGAGTGATCTTGGAAGACAGAAGGAACCTGCAGAAAATCAAACCTCCCTTTTCTGAAGTAAGTTTAGATAGCATAGCGTATAGATTTCTGTTTAATTTTGCTTGGTGTATTCCCTGTGTTAGAAGGGGCAAGGGGGGGCGGTATTCATGGTTTTCTGTAACTTTAAGGTTTTGTCCAGAGGGGGAAATCTCTCTGAGTTTGGAAATTAAGTGTCCTGTAAAATAGTTACCATCCTGATTTTACAGAGATGATTTTACCTTCTTTATTTTTAATAAAATCCTTCTTTTAAGAAGCTGACTGTTTTCTATGGTGTTAAAACCCAGGGGGTGGGTTTTTAGATCACTGTGTAACCAATTGGTTGGGAGATTGTTCTCAAGCTTCCCCAGGAAAGGGGGTGTACGGCTTGAGGGGGTATTTTTTTGGGGGGGAGGGAAGTTCAAGTGATTCCTTTCCTGGATTCTCTCTTTTCTATGGGCCAAACACACTGTTGTATACCCAATGCCAGTGCAGACAGACAAGGTATCCCAAATAGCAAATAGGCATGCTTCAGCACCCTTTCTTCTGATGTCATTACTGAATGGGACTCCCAGTTGTGAAAAGTAATATGTCATTGTTCTCCAGAAGGGGCTTCAAATCAAAGGTGATGTGTTTTGCTAATAAAATAAACACTGGATTAAAATCGGTCTATTGAGGTCAGCATGTACAGAATACATGACCATTGCATAGTTTCAAAACCACAATACTTTAACAGCAATATTATTTTAACAGTAAATGTACCAGGGCATCTGGGATGAAGACTTCATTCCTCTGGCACAATGGAAGTTTCTACAATAAGGGAGGGGAAACAATGCTTTCTTGGGAGAGGGGCAGTCAGACTGTGGAATGAACTCCCCTAGGAATTTAGGACCATTACAAACCTCAGCACCTTCTATTCTAAGTGCAAGGCATATT
Source organism: Chelydra serpentina (assembly GCA_037349315.1). NCBI lineage: Eukaryota > Metazoa > Chordata > Testudines > Chelydridae > Chelydra > Chelydra serpentina. The sequence goes on along the minus strand of JBAIAC010000026.1, from coordinate 20,877,800 downwards.
TCTCTGACCTTGCCTTTGCTAACATAAACATATAGTGATATGTGTGTATAAAATAAAAATGCCAAAACACACTCCACTGCACACACTTTTCCCCCTGGGAAGAGAATGAGAGAACAACCACATGACAGATGTTAATGACATTGCTTAATGCACTGCTGCAAGGTGCTCAGATATTACATTGATGAGCACAGTGTAAGAACCCATATAGAATAGAACCTACATAGTTCTTTAGCCTCATTTAAAAAAAAAAAATCAATAATTGAGTGCCAAATGTTGCACTCACTTGTACCAATGAAATCCAGATGAAATGCATTGTCTTCTGAGAGGTTATTACAGATTTACTGTGCTATAACTAAGGACAGAATTTGGCCACGTGGTTTAATTAACATTTTAAATCAAATCTAGATTTGATTCCAAAAGTTCCAACATTTCAAATGATCATAAATACCATTGGTCTACAATATTAGACTAGGGCATTTTTGTACATTCTTTGCTTTAAAGCTGTGTATTTTTCTTATCAAAGAATAATTACTGTTATGCTTGAAATGATCATCCTCACATTCTTTGGTGAGGTTAAATGACTGCTGAATGTTACATTTTTCCTTTGATCAGGGATTCAAAACAATTTCTAACAAAACATAGGGAGCACTAGGGATTTGGAGAGGTTATGTCATTAAAGGCTTCTGTGCTCATTCCACTTATATGCTTGTTCTAGGGAATAGTTATTTTCAGTAATAAATAATGTTTTGAAACAAACAGGTGATTTCTATAAGAAGAATTGACAGTATTTTTTTTAAAGGCAGTGGTTTCTGTAGAAACCTTTCCTCTCTTTGTCCTCTCCTATCTGCAGGGTATTGACAGCTCTGACAAGACTTTGATTATCTAGTCAGCAGGAGTCTGAGACTTGTCACTTGTCAGGTGTGAGCCCACAGTCACACAGCTGATGAAACAATTGAAAGGAGATAGGCTGAGCACCAGGAGAATCAGGGTCATCAAGCCCAAAATGTACAGCTGTCTAGTGAGGGGAATGGCTTACACCCTTCTTAATGACTCAAATAGGGCAGGAGAGGGAGGCAGGGAGGAGCTAGATAAACACAGACATACAAAGGGTGGGGATGGTGGAAAAGCACCAATTGTCAACATCTGTTTCTTCCACATGGCTACACAGTTAGGGTCAGATCCTGAGAAGGGCTGAGCACCTGCAACTCGAGTTGAAGTCAATGTAAACCGCAAGTGTTGTTCTTCTCTCCAGCTTTGGCTCTTCGTTATTACAGGACTGTAAATGTGATGGTGCTACTCAGTAAGAAAGTCCTTCAGCACCCAGTCTGTTCTCTAATGCAATTCTCTATCTCCCCCCATCTCTGCCCCACAGAGGAGCTGGATTATTTTCAGCTACATTTAGAAACTGATATTGAATGGCAAGCCCATTCAAAACAAGAATGAGGAGGATATGGAGAGGGAGAGAGAGAGAGAGATTCAGACGAACACCTCATTGAACAACCAGGTTCATCAGTGCAAGCTTTCTATTGGGTTTTCAAGCAGATATCTCAACTGTAACACCATGTAATTTATTCCTGGTATTAAGGGAGAAAAATTCACTAACCAACATGAGTGAAAGGTCAGCACAGTGGCTTCACACACAGTAGGAGAATTAATGCCAACCCAGAACGCTTCCAAGGGACCCTGGTTCAACAGCCTCCAACATTAGATAGAAATTTCAGCTGTGATAAGTGGCTTCCTTAGTCAATATGCTAAGTAAGAGGCCTGTTTAGCAGTATTTTCTGGCTACGCAGGATACAGATTTAGTGTACTGGCAATGCCGATGACATGCCTAATAATCTACACTTCAGTACTATGCTCCTCACCACAAACCCCCAAAGGGAAACATTTTATCCTCAAACACAGGCACATGACAGTGGGATCTGTGAATGTACATCACAAGCACAGCACATTTAGTATGCCATACACACAGCTTAGATAATGTATATAATAATATTTCATGAGAAGGCTTAGGCAAAGAAGGCAATATATAATAGTATTCATCGGTTGGCAATTGGCAGGGCTATTAACAAAATGCTTTGTAATAAATCTCCATAATCCATAACTAATATCCTCAGTGTATATATCTTATACAACTAGTAGGTCAGTAGATAGGAGCTTACCCTAAGAACATTTCACATAAAACTGGATTAGTAAAATATGCTGTACACTTGAAGATCATTCAGGAACTTCAACTAGAGGAAAAAACAGGTGGTTCATTTACTCAGTTGTGATTCTCATAGAGAGCACACTATACCTGTTTTCTGTGATCTGCTATTGGGCTGTCATCCAAGGTGTGCTCCTTAAGCTTTAGCTGCCAGAATAGTGCAATCATGCAAATTAGACAGGACAGCCACTTTTAAAATTAAATGATAATATATGTTATAATACAAATGTAATTAGTGGCAGAAAAGGAGATCTAGAGGCTCAAGGACAAATTCTGCTCTCAGTTATACCTGCGTAAATAAGGAGTAACTACTGATTTCAACAGTGTTACTTCAGCTTTATACTGGTGAACCGTAACTGACAACAGAATTTGACCTTCTATCACAGTCTTTTAAATCATGAGCTGCATTTATTTGTTTACCTGAGCTGCAAACAAGCCCCTCTAAGTTCAGGAGTTTGCTGCTGTTCCCATAAGATTGGTTATCGATGTTCATTAAACCTTTGGGATACTTGGACATATGTAGAAGATAAGCATGGATTAACTATGTCTGACTGTGCATATCAATTAGGGAAAAAATTAATATTACATTAAGATAAGATGGTAATGAAAACCCAGAAAGCCAGGACATGCAGAATCATAGATGGAGATCAGGGTGAATTAGTATATGACACACATTATAGGATACAATGCCACAATCAAAGAGAAGGGTCTTAAACCAAGGAGAGATAAGAAAAAAGGGAGGGGAGCTATAATATTCAGTATGAAATGCAGAGGGAAGTTTGTGGGAGTTAACTGGAAAATAACTTTAAAAGTTAACTTTTGCATAACTATCTGTGTAATATCATAAACCACAAGGCAGCTTAGTACAAAACAGCTCTGAATATCTACTTAAAATGTCTGATACATTGAACCTTTCTGGAACAAACAATCAGACAATGTTACCATGTATGGGTCTGGATCTGTAAGTGGGGCATTTTTTATTGAGGATTTCAAAGCACTTTTTAAAGAATAAGTGTAATTCATGGGAGTTGCATATGTGAATGAGGGAATATTATCACAAACTGCTCTACAACCAAAACACAGAACTCCCATTAGTGTCTGTGCAGATCCAAGGTTGAATATGGCTTATGAGTGGTACATGTAGCAGGTTTTAAGGTTACCCATAAAAACAATGCTACAAGGAAATTTTTCATAAGTGAGCTAGTTCTGAATTTCCAATCAGTGATCCACTATGGAATGGATATTTGATACCAGAATGACAGTATGATAAATAAAACACTCTTCAAGAATGTTAGGGCACGGTGAATGACAGGTACAGATCAATAGACTATCCACAATGGTTTCAGCCTATTTTTATTAATACTTTAATTTAATCTTCAGCTTTAAAATAAATGACAGCGCTTTACTGATGCCTTTCAGATTTGATTTCTCATCTCTAAAACATTGAATCAGAAATTTAACCTGAGAATGATAAATTTACACTAGTGAAATAAACTCATTGAAATGAATTACTTATGTCATACTTGGGGACATATTCTTCCTGGGTTGGAGCTATTAGAAAGAGCCAGGATGCATCTTATTGTGTCTGCTAGTCTTGAGATCCTGCTGGGTAGGGCAATATTTCATGGGGAGTGCTGTATGGATGTGACGTGGGGCAAATTTGCCTGCTCCTTTGTACAGGAGCAGTATACCCCTCTGGCTAGTGCATGTTACAGATGACAGTACATTCATTAGTCAGGTTAAGGAACTAATCACACTCCCTAAATAGCAGTTCATATGCCCTTGGGACTCGGGTGTACTGCCCAGCACAGTAGCTGCCTTGTCAACTACTAGGTAGAGTAGAAATCCCTCTCTGCTGCTATGCAGTATGGGCTGCAAGTGAGGAAAGGGCCTTTGGTTTCTTTACTCCATCCCCAGAACTATATCTGCACAGCCATAAAAGGAGAGTGGTGCTTCACATGTATTATGTGATAATAAATGATGAGGTTTGAAAGTAAGTTTTGATATAAATCTGATGAATTTACATTACACTAAAATTAAGGGTCAGATCCAATATGGGGGTGATACTCGGTATCGCGCTGTCTGGAGTGGCTCATGACTGAGGTGCCACCCTCAGGTCAGGCTTTAAAAGAAGGGCAGACACCCCAAATCGGTGGTATGTTCTATAATTAGGGTATGTCTACACTACGAAGTTGTCGAATTTATAGAAGTCGATTTTTAGAAAGTGATTTTATGTAGTCGATTGTGTGTGTCCTTACTAAGCGCATTAAGTCGGCGGTGTGCGTCTTCAGTACCATGGCTAGAATCGACTCATGGAGTGGTGCACTGTGGGTAGCTATCCCACAGTCCCCGCAGTCTCCGCTGCCCATTGGAATTCTGGGTTAAGCTCCCAATGCCTGATGGGGCAAAAACATTGTCGTGGGTGGTTTTGGGTAAACGTCGTCAGTCTCCCCTTCCTCCCTCCCTCCCGCCCTCTGTGAAAGCAACGGCAAACAATCATTTCATGTCTTTTTTCCTGGGTTACCTGTGCAGACGTCATAGCACTGCAAGCATGGAGCCCGCTTAGCTCACCGCTGCTCTTGTGAGCATTGTAAACACCTTGCGCATTATCCTGCAGGATGTGCAGAATCTGGCTAGGAGACGCCAGCACGAGGACAATTGTGAGGAGGACATGGACACAGACGTTCCTGAAAGCACGGGATGTAGCAATTGGGACATCATGGCGGCAGTGGGGCAGGTCGATACAGTGGAACGCCGATTCTAGGCCCAGCAAACAAGCACAGACTGGTGGGACCGCATAGTGTTGCGGGTATGGGATGATTCCCAGTGGCTGCAAAACACTTTCACATGCGTAAGGCCCTTTCCTGGAACTTTGTGAGTTGCTTTCTCCCACCCTGAAGCACAGGAATACAAAGATGAGAGCTGCCCTGACAGTTGAGAAGCGAGTGTGATAGCCATAGGCGCCGACTCCGTGGGTGCTCTGGGCCTGGAGCACCCACGGGGAAAAATTGGTGGGTGCTCTGCACCCACCGGCAGCTCCCCACCAGCCCCCTGCCCAGCTCACCTCCGTCTCCTCCCCCAAGGCGCCGCAGCTCCGCTTCCCTCCCCCCTTCCAGGTTTGGCACGCAGCAAGCCTGGGAGGGAGGGAGGGAGGGGGGGAAAAGTGGAGCAGTGGCGCCTCGGGAGGCGGAGGTGAGCTGGGGCAGAGAGCGGTTTCTCTGAACCCCCCACTCAGCTCACCTCCACCTCCTACCCCTCCCTGGAGGCGCCACCACTCTGCTTTTCCCCCTCCCTCCCTCTCAGGCTTGCTGCGCGCTAAATAGCTGTTTGGCACGCAGCAAGCCTGGAAAGGGGGAAGGGAGGGGGGAAAAGCAGAGTGGCAGCACCTCGGGAGGCAGAATGGAGGTGAGCTGGGTTGGGGGGCTGGTAGGGAGCTGCCAGTGGATGCTCTGCTTCTCCCCTCTCCCTCCCAGGCTTGCAAGCCTGGGGGCCGGGGGGAGGGGAAATGTAGCACGCCCAGGGGAGGAGGCGGGGATTTGGGGAAGGGGTGGAATGGGGGCGGGGGCAGGGATGGAGTTGGGGCGGGGCTGGAGGCGTGAGCACCCACCGCCACAAGTCGGCACGTATGGCGATAGCCCTGTGGAAGCTTGCAATGCCTGACTGCTACCGGTCACTCGGGAATCAATTTGGAGTGGGCAAATTTATGGGGGCTGCTGTGATCCAAGTAGCCAATGGAATCACTAACCTTCTGCTAGCAAGGGTAGTGACTCTGGGAAACGTGCAGGTCATAGTGGATGGCTTTGCTGCAATGGGGTTCCCTAACTGTGGTGGTGTGGAAGACGGAAAGCATATCCCTATCTTGGCGGACCACCTTGCCACCCAGTACGTAAACCGCAAGGGGTACTTATCAATGGCACTGCAAGCACTGGTGGATCATAAGGGACGTTTCACCGACATCAATGTGGGATGGCCGGGAAAGGTGCATGACGCTTGCATCTTTAGAAACTCTGGGCTGTTTGAACAGCTGCAAGAAGGAACTTACTTCCCAGAGCAGAAAATTATTGTTGGGGATGTTGAAATGCCAATAGTTATCCTTGGAGACCCAGCCTACCCCTTGCTCCCATGGCTCATGAACCCGTAGACAGGCAGCCTGGACAGTAGTAATGAGCAGTTCAACTACAGGCTGAGCAAGTGCAGAATGGTGGTAGAATGTGCCTTTGGACGTTTAAAAGTTCACTGGCACTGTTTGCTGACTAGGTTAGACCTCAGCGAAACCAATACTCCCGTTGTTATTGCTGCTTGCTGTGTGCACCATAATATTTGTGAGAGCAAGGGGGAAGATATTTATGTCTGGGTGGGAGGTTGAGGCAAATCGCCTGGTGGCCGATTTTGAGCAGCCAGACATGAGGACGAGTAGAAGAGCACAGGTAGCCGTGCATCAGAGAAGCTTTGAAAACCAGTTTCATGACTGGCCAGGCCATGTGTGTTTCTCTTTGATGCAAACCTGCCCCCTTTGTTGATTTTAATTCCCTATAAGCCAACCATCCTCCCCCATTCGATCACAGCTGGCAAAGGAAATAAAGTAATAAAATCATAGAATCTCAGGGGTGGAAGGGACCTCAGGAGGTCATCTAGTCCAACCCCCTGCTCAAAGCAAGACCAACCCCAACTAAATCATCCCAGCCAGGGTTTTGTCAAGCCTGACCTTAAAAACATCTAAGGAAGGAGATTCCACCACCTCGCTAGGTAACCCATTCCAGTGCTTCACCACCCTACTAGTGAAAAAGTTTTTCCTAATATCCAACCTAAACCTCCCCAAGTCACTATTGTTTTAAAACCATGCATTCTCTCTTTATTGATTTTTTAAAAGTAAGAAAACTGACAAGGTAGCCCAGGTGGGATGGGGTTGAGGGGAGAAGGGAACAACAAGGCCACATTTTTGTTTTGTAGTGTGGCTACAAAAGCACTTATTGAATGACAGCCTTCTGTTGCTTGGGCAATCCTCTGGAGTGGAGTGGCAGGGTGCCCGGAGCCTCTCCCTGCCACGTTCTTGGGTATCTGGGTGAGGAGGATATGGAACTTGGGGAGGAGGGCAGGTGGTTATACAGGGGATGCAACGGCAGTCTGCGCTCTTGTTTCCTTTCCTGCAGCTCCATCAGACACCTGAGCATGTCCGTTTGCTCTCCCATTAACCTCAGCATTGCATCCTGCCTCTTCTCATCGTGCTCACTTAATGCTTTCCTGGACTCTGTCATTGTATGCCTCCATGCATTCAGCTATGCCCTATCAGTGCGGGAGGACTGCATGAGCTCGGAAAACCTGTCATCGCGAGTGTGTTTTTTTCGCCCTCTAATCTGCAATAACCTCTGGGACAGAGATCTGCAATAACCTCTGGGACGGAGATGCTAAGGGGAGTGTAGAAACATTTGCACCTGCGGGGGGATAAAAAGGGAGAGTAGAATTTAAGATCCTTTTCATCTCATAAATGTGAGACTCTTTCACAGTGAATCGAGCAATTCACAGCGGACAGCACAAGTGCTTTAGGTACAAGATCGCATTTTGCCTTTTATATTGAGTGCCTGCCGGTATGGTAACACATCACACATGGCTGGGCAACAAAATTCAGTTTCCAGGTAGTCATGGTAAGCCAAAGAGTACACAGGGTTGGCTTATTCCACCTTCATAACATGTGGGAATGGTTTCAAACTGCAACGCCCTCCTTTCCCATAGCAAGCAATGCCGGTTGGGTTGGCCATTTAAAAGGAAAGGGTGCAGTTTTCAGGTGGATGTGCACAACCCTCTCCGCACCCCACCCCGTGGCAATTCTCTGGGATGATCCCTTCACCCCTCCCCACACCACATGGCTATTATCAGGGAGGATCTCTGGATGCAAACAGCCCAGCAAAGAATGGGGTCCTTTGACTGTTCCCTTACAAAAATTCCCCTATTTCAACCAGGTGACCATGAATTATATCACTTTCCTGAGACAAACAGAGAGAGATAAACACTGACTGCTGCTTGAATGCAACCAAAATCCAGGACCATTCTCTGCCATGCTTTGTGTTGCAATGATTCCAGACTACTTGCCACTCGCTTGCTGTGGTAAAGTGCCCTCCCATGGAGGATGGAATAAAGCAGCCCTCCCCAGAAACCTTCTGCAAAGGCTTTCAGAGTACCTCCAGGAGAGCTTCATGGAGATGTCCCTGGAGGATTTCCGCTCCATCCCCAGACACATTAACAGACTTTTCCAGTAGCTGTACTGGCCGTGAATGCATCCCAAGTCTTCAGGGCAAATCAAACATTACAGGGTTTAAAAGCAATTGTGTTTTAGTGTATTTACAAAGGTGCACTCACCAGAGGTGCCTTCTCCAGCTTCAGGGTCCGGGAATCCGCCTTGGGAGGGTATTGCCTCCAGGGTGATGAAAAGGTCCTGGCTGCCGGGGAGAACGGATTCTCCACTTGCCTGCTGTGCATTCTCCTCCTCCTTCTCCTCCACAAAATCCTCCTCCCTGTTGCGTGAGACTCCCCCCTCCAGGTGTCCATGGACAGTGGTGGGGTAGTGGTAGGGTCCCCCCTAGAACACCATGCAGCTGATCATAGAAGCAGCATGTATGGGGCTCTGACCCGGAGCGACTGTTTGCCTCCTTTATCTTTTGGTACGCTTGCCTGATCTCCTTAACTTTCACGTGGCACTGCTGTGTGTCCCTGTTGTAGCCTCTGTCCAACATGCCCTGTGCGATTTTGGCATATATATTACCATTTCTTTTTGGCAGGATTTCGGCCTGCACAGATTCTTCTCCCCATACAGCAATCAGATCCAGTGTCTCCCGTTCGGTCCATGCTGGAGCTCGTTTGCGATTCTGGGACTGCATGGTCAGCTGTGCTGCTGAGCTCGCCACGCTGACCAAACAGGAAATGAAATTCAAAATTTCCCAGGGCTTTTCCTGTGTACCTGGCTAGTGCATTGGAGTTAAAATACTGTCCAGAGTGGTCACATTGGAGCACTCTGGGATAGCTCCCGGAGGCCAATACCATCAAATTGCATCTACACTACCCCAAATTCAATCCAGTGAGATCGATTTTAGCGCTACTCCCCTCACCAAGAAGTACAGCAGTCAATTTTAAGAGCCCTTTAGGTCGATGGAATGGGGTTGGTTGTGTAGATGCATTGATTATAAAATCCACCTAACACGGCTAAATTTGACCTAACCTTGTAACAAATGCTAACTCCTAGATCACTGTAACAGTCTTACCATGGAGTCACAGAGAATCCCCATGGGCTCTCCTGCCACCCAGGCAAGCGGGACTTTGTGATAAATGGTCACTTACAACAAAAATCACAATATTCAGGCTACTCCCAGTACCCAGAGAGAGCAGTCACTTACCCCAGATTAATTTGTATCTCAGATCTCACACCAAAGACAATGCTGATAGCCAATCCTATAGTAAGCTAATTAAGAATTTATGAACCAGGAAAAAGAAATGAGAGTTATTTACAGGTTAAAGCAGGCCACACACACACACACACGAGTTCAGGGCTCCAAAATGTGACAGATGTAGTAATTTGTCAGCATTAAATATCTTTTTAGCACTAACCCAGGTTGATCCTAAGGATCTTTGCTTTTTGTTTCTTAGCTCCACCTCTTGTAAGAGCTTGAACAACAAAAAGATGAAAAATCTTCATGTCAGCGGTCTTTATTTCCCTTTTCCAGAATTCAAGCTGATAGGACATGCTGTCTTGCATGTAGCACCTTCATGGGTAAAAGAGGGCAATTAAAACAGCCTTTGTGTTGCAATGTTGCACAATGGCCCACTTAGTCTGGATAGTTCTTCTATACGGGTGGGAGAACCACTGCCTATGTTCACATGTTCAGAGCAGGAATGTTTACAATTACTGTATAAACCAAAACTTACATATTACCATATAACAGGATACAAACATTACAAGAAAGATTAAAGCATTACACAGTCTAAACACATTCTTACAAGTTCAACACCTATATTGAACAACACTATTAACAGGTGAGCTGGTCTTTGCATGAGCTGAGCCGGTCTGGTTTCCAGCTATGAATTTGTCAGTGCTCAGCTCACACCAACAGACTTGGCAAGAACTGGCACCTGGTTTAGCAGCATCACAATCAGATAGTGGCCTTAGCAGTCTTATAGCATCTCCTTCCCAGCTGTTAGTTTATGGAATGTGGCCATTGCTCAGGGGCATCACCAGGGCTCACTTATGTCCTAGTGACACCCAGCTAGTGGCATATCCCCTTGGGGCTGTTGACAGTCAGTGCAAATCAGAGCAGCATGAGGGCTGCTCTATGTTGTGCAAAGAGACTGGTCCAAAGAAGTGCAACTTCAGGATTGTGGAGCACATGTAAGGTTGGCTTAAAACAGTGGTTCTCAACCAGGTGTATACGTACCCCTGGGAGTACATCAACTCATCTAGATATTTGCCTAGTTTTACAACTTACTCCATAAAAAGCCCAACAAAGTCAGTACAAATTCATACAGACAAAATGATAAAGTAAGCAATTTCAGTAATAGTGTGCCGTGACACTTTTGTATTTTTTATGTCTGATTTTGTAAGCAAGTTGTTTTTAAGTGAGGTGAAACTTGGGGTACACAGGACAAATCAGACTCCTGAAAGAGGTACAGTAGTCTGGAAAGCTTGAGAACCACAGGCTTAACGTTACCTTTGCAATAACCTCCTGAGCTGTACCAACGGCTCTTTGGGCACACTTCATAATTTGGGCCTCAGCACCTACTTAATTAGAGATAGGCCTGTGCCACAAAACTTGGTTCTGATCATTAATCCTACAAGGTTCAAGGTGTTGACCACTGATGTTTTGGTTTGGGGCCATCTCTCTTCATGGTCAAACCTAAAAGCAGATGTAACACCATGTAAATCTATGCTTCTGCCTGATTTTACAGCCCTAGCCAATATATTAGAACATTTTAGTTCGTTGGGGGAGTTCAATCAACATCTATTGTCAGTCAGAATAATTTGTGAAGGATGTCAAAGGGATTTGTATGTACTCTTTGATCATTTTCTCTGCCCTCACCATTTTGTTTCAAGAGTCTGAGAAATACTTAGCTATAAAGCTATCAATGCACAGTTATCCATGTATATGTTTTCAAGAATGTTAAATCCTCCAGTTAATATAAAACAATTGTGGAAATGGTTGGAAAATTAAAGATGGTTGTTGTAGATTCCAAAAATACTTTTGCTTTCAGCAAAATACATTTTTAATTACTTTCCTACTTGCTGTCATATTTCATAAACCAGTCTAGACAACTCATGCCAAATCATGCAAAAACTGATTTCAATGAAATGCCTTCCCCTAATATCAAAGATCAGAGAATGTTAGTGGTTTTTTATACATGTGGAGCTTAACACCATAACCTTAAATAAGCTTACTCTCCACGGAACTCTAGCAAAACCAAAACTTCAATTTTGGAAAAAAAGAGTCGGGAATTATGTTATAATTTACTCTCTTAAAACCATTGTCTATTTCAAAAGCAACATTCAAATACAAAATAAATATGTCATTATAGTATGCAGTTTATTTTGCTTTTTCTGATAAATTATCAGCCATAGATTCAAATTTCCTTTTCCCAAAACTGATTACTATAAAGATCAAACTAGCAAAATCTGCATGACCATAGCTGCAAAAAAATGTACATTTTCCTATCATGATTTTAATCTTTATTTATCCAGAGCACATTGAAATGCAGAGCAAAAATGAAAAATAATCTGAACTTTTATTTCCTTTCCACTTTTGACTGAAATTATTAAACTAAGTTGTAGTACCAGGGAGAAAAAAAAATCATGTAGGAAAGACTGTAGATCTTACTTTTAGCATCAGAATCAATGTCCAAATCTAAAATTGATATAATTGACTGTTAATTAATTCCCTTGATATTTTCATTAGCACATCCAAGCAACAAGTCATCTGTTTGGCACTTCTGAATTATTCAGGAAGTATTCAGATTGCTATAATGAAGGCGTTATGTGCCTGATACTATGCCTGCTAATAAAGTTAAATCCAGGACCTGTTTTTATTTTTCTATATTAGACAAATCACAGCTGTCCCCTAATATATGTTAACCAAAATGTCATACCTATGCAAAGATGTCAAAAGTAGTGACTGAATTATTTTATTTGAATCCAAAGGATTGGCTAGGGATACGCTATACTTATGCTTCACTTAGTAGCAGTTTAAAGTGATAGCTTTCCTTTAGGCTTTAAAAGAGGAGGGCAAGCCATCAGGGGTAGGGACGGAGATTGTTACACCTAAAAGTGTCATGATTTCACTTGTCTCTAAAACCCTATTGATTTATGGAACTAATCTTGCCCATTCAGCTCCCTTGACTTCAATGGGGTTGCACCATTCACACGGTGAAATTCACCCCTGAGAATAAGGCCAGTATACGGCTTGTGCACTCACTTACAACTAAGACTGCCACTTAAACTGTATTTGTGAGAGCTTAAGTGGAAACTTAAATGGTGTGGGTGAATTTCATCCTCAGTGAGGAGAATATTTGCTCCATTGAGTGAAGTTTGCCAATGGAGTTACACTAGAGATAAATCTGACCTGATAACTTTATCCTTGTGTTCAGGTTTGTGAAGCCCTTTCCCTATAGTTCATTAGTCTCTCCCTCCTCAGAGCATTGGGCCTAATCTCATGAGTAGCGGGTAGTCCTTAAACATGCTGAATTGACTACAGTGGCATTAGCTGATCAAGGACTACTCATATTAGTAAGGATTTGCTTACTACTCAGTCCCACTGCTCTTACAAATCTGTGGGACAAATCCTGAACTCCTGACTCAGACATCTTCCATTGACATCAGTGTGGATTTTGCCAGAGTAAGGACTTCAAGATTTGTCCCAAGACTTATAATTTAGGATTTCTGTTTTCCAGGGCTCCAGTACATTGCTGTGTCAAATCCCAGAATTGCTGGTAGGGTTTATGCCAAATTTGGCAGCTGTGTCTCTTTTTTAATACTGTTTTTATGTTGCAAGGTACTAAGTGGCAGAAATCCCATAAATCTTGCCACTCCAAAAGACGAGGCTCGAGGGGACTGGGTGGTACTCTTGATGGATGCACTGTCCTTAATGCACTACCTCTTCCCTAAGGGATTGCGGGTCTGAATTTAGTGCAGAAAGAATGAACTGATCCTCAACTGATGGCAGTAAAATTTCATAAGCAAAAAGGAGTTTTACCTTTCAGTTTGTTCTGACTTGAACCTACTCTGCACAGATTCTTCAGCTCCAGTCTTAAGACTAAATAACCTACCACAGGTGCTTCTAAGTAATCCTCCCTCCCTCCCCATGCTCTTTGTAAACTGAATACTGCTAATCCTACTTAATATAATATTTGTGGCAATCTCAAACTACTTTTAAAAGATTCATTAAGCATCAGTACATCCCTGTGAAGCAGGAAGCATATGAATCAATTCACCCTGCATTGAAATGCTGTCACTTCTGGGCTGAAACATGACAGCTATTTAAACAGCCTATGTAATACTGTGGAAGAACAAGGCCAAAGTTTCAGTTTTGGTGTGTAATTATTTGGAGTATAGTGACAAATCACCAACATTAACCGAAATCTTTTGTTCAAAAGGAAAACTAAATTGGGAAGTGTAGTTCCCCAGTGAGCCTTTGGGGGAGCTGTTCATGGTGACCCCATCTAGCAGATCAGCTGTGCCACCCACCCACCCCAAAAAGGAGTGAATCACAAGGGCTACTTAAGGAGACAAAATGGGACCTTTAGCAAGATTTGAGGGCCTTTCCTTTCCTTTATTGTTGGACAGACAGGAAAGCCCAATCCAAAGGGAGTTCAGGGCAAATTGGAGTAGGGAAGATTTGTGTACAGAAATGAAAGCCCTCCCCAGGGGAGTTAGAAACCCCAGTTACTGTAATTGATAGTATTAGCCTTATTACAATAATGGCCTTTTCCACTTCTCAAGGGTTTCTGTACCCAACCCTCCTGTCTATTCCGAGAGCTATAGGAACAGCAACATTACAGACGTGTAGTACAGGGAGTAAAGATAAATATGGTGACCAACTGGAACTTCACTGAGAATGTTCACGTAGAATATAAACCCTGAGATTAAATTTGGTCTGGAGAAGGGGGTTCCTGCCCCTGTGAGAAGTGCAGTGGATCTTTAAAGGTCAGCATTGGTCAAGAGCTGGGTTTTAGGTCTCATTTGAAAAAGGTAGCACCTGCAGCAGCCATGCCCCCAAATACTGGATAAAATTCACCCCTGTTCAGAGATCCAGCCCAGGAACTATATACCAGTCAAACCCTATTTAAAAAAAAAAATCTCAAAGTGGGACTTAATTCCTATTTAAGTCCTTGTGCTACTCCTCTGCACAGGGAGTGAATTTCATCCCCTGAGATTTGGAACTGGTTTATTACTAACTCACAGAAGAGTATGCCTGCTAAAGGACAGGGTGGAACTGCATGGATCCAGGAGGAGCCCTGGGATGTAGAATGTTTCCCAGAATTCTCCATCTTGCAGGTGGCGTGTTCTTGCCACTACACACTCCCACAGGTGTAATTTAGTCCCCACTCTGTACCAGACCTGTTCCACTTGCCTTTGAGAGTGGAAGGCCCTTGCTGCTGGGCACACCTATGGGAGTAGAGGTGGTACATTCCTATGCTCCCCTGGGCACTGGAACTACAATTCTATCTTGTTCTTGTGCAGGCTGCCTAAAGGCCAGGCAGGATCTGGCCCTGAGAGAAGAGTGCTATCTAGTGGATTTCCAAGACCACTATCCTCCAGCAGAATCTAAAGAGAAACAGTCTTTGTACAGAAGCAGCATGTTACATTATGTATTTCCCTTGCTCCTAATAACTTGGAAAATTATGCAAATCAGAAATAAGAGTCTATTTTTGTAGATGCAGAGAAACGATCTGGTAAGCTGACATCATAAAGCCTTTTCTGACAACTGAGTCCCAATCATCCTGGCAACTGTATCAATAGCCTCAGGATTGCTGTCTGATTGACAGTCAGCAGATGGTAAAGGAATGAGGTTGTCACTGTGGCTGCTGATCGCCCCTGAGTTGTTTGTAATGACAGCAAACAAAGAATGGCTGCCCAAGGTGATCTCTTGTTTTACAAGCAAGGCATTAGATAAACCCACTGTTACTTATGTAACCACTTTGCCAACATGCTACTAACTATCTGAATTGAAACTCCATGCATCTGAAGAAGTGGGTTTTTTACCCACGAAAGCTTATCCCCAAATAAATCTGTTCGTCTTTAAGGTGCCACCGGACTCCTTGATGTTGAAGTTAATTATGGTACTCAGATTGCAAGGCCAAGTGAAGTAAATAGTGTAATGCAAACCTGTTTTACAGAATTGTTTATTTGAAAATACAACTAAATCATATTGCACTAAATGGAAGTTTAATAAATTGGGATGTTTCTACTGTGCATTTCCTCCTCAGAGTACATTCTTTGCAAAACATGGACAGTTTCATGATTCTGTATGTTCATTTGCTGTAAATGTATTAGTTTCAGTTAATTAGTGCTTATTGATAATTGTTATAGTCAAATCTTGCAAAACTCCTGGACAATTACTTTGAAAGCTTTAATTACTAGTTGGTGGAAGTTGTCCCTGTACAGAAGCTAGCACAAGTTCTAGGCACCATTTAAGTCAGGCCAATCCCCTGCCCCTTTAAAAAAAATGAACCACACAATTTTAATAGGACTTACCGGTCACCTAGCCCTTATGGTAGCCCTCTGTGCCCCTGAGAGTGTGGTATCTAAGGTGAAATCTCAGCTCCATTATCCATTGACTTCAGTGGGGCCAGGATTTTACTTCAGTGTGATCATAGGAACATAATACCAGGAAAGTTCTATCGTACGATTTCCTGATTCCGTAAGATGAATGGGGTTTGGAAAAGGCTCCGCGCTGGCTAGCTTTGCTCCCATTTAAGTCAATGGGAGTTTTACCATTGACTTCAGAAGGAGCAGAGATTGGCCAATACTCAGTACTTTTGAAAATTCAGCCTTATAGAACCATAATGCCCTAAAACAGAAAATGAACGAATGGTTGTTCACTTTGCAAGAATAATTGTGGACTGAAAGTTAATAAATTTGTAATACAATTTGATTAATAATTCAAGATCCTGAACGTATATTTCAGATTGTATTTGCCTTTTTTTATCTGTTAATTTGTATCTGCACTTATGGAGGGCAGGGGACTGTTTTCACATTTTTCCCCACTAATTTGTTTGGAAAAAAAGAAGGACTTTAAAAATGTGATCCTATGGGTAATCAAGTGATTGTTTTGAACATTACTAAGTGGTGAATTCAACTAGATCATTTAATGACAAGCAAACCTCTGGTACCTGTGGTGTTCAATGATCATTCAGTGCTTAAGGTACTTGCGCGAGGTTTCCTTTATTCGGTGTCTGGTTCCAACTGGCTGTGCATAATAAGAGCACCCCACCCAAGACCAAGACCTTAGTAACATTACTTGTGTATTTCCCCTCCAGTATGAAGGGAGATCGCTCTAGAACACACTGTACTACAAACAGTCACCTGATCTTTCCATCTGACGCTCAGAACACTGACAGCTTCTTTTACCCAAACACACATCTGTGACCTGGATCTTCAAAGAAATCCTTGAAAGGAGATTAAATGTTTCTACAATTCTAGTCACTTTAACACCATTACAGGTATACACTCTTCTAAAGTTTGTTTGGCCACAGAACTAGAACTCAGCTATCAACATTTTCCATTTGGTTTAGCTGTTTACTAATTCAGCAGGACTTCATTCACCATTGTTTTACCAGCTTCAGAAAGAAAGAGTGACTTTTTGCATTTTGTTTATTAATAGGGAGAAAGTAAAACTGTTTTTTTTTCTATTCACATCTTTGAATTTTTGCAAATACTAACGGGGCTTCATAATCAGTGGCAGATGCTATGCTTTGCATGCCTGGCCATTTAGCAAAATAGTAGAAAACATTCAATACTTACCTGTCAGATGTGCACAGAAACGTCATAGCCTATAGTTGGTTTTTCTTCCCAAGAACCTCATCGGGCCATTGATATTTCAAATGTTTTCTCACTTGCAACCAATCCGAACAACAAAATGTGATCTCTGGAGCTCATTTTGAAATTCACTGAGTATCAGCCTTCCCAATAGGTGGTCATGGAGCGGGGGGGTGGGGGGGGAGGAGGGGGTCATCTCAGTATTGCCACCTTTACTTCTGTGCTGCTGCCTTCAGAGCTGGGCAGCCAGAGGGCGGCTGCTGGCTGGGTGCCCAGCTCTGAAGGTAGCACCACCACCAGCTGCAGCACAGAAGTGAGGGTGGCAACACCGTACCAAGCCACCCTCACTCTGCACTCCGGGCGGCCACGATGCCTTCAGAACGGAGCTGCCAGCCAGCAGCCACAGAGCCTACTGCAGCTGAGGGAGGTTCCCAGAGGTGGGTCTGACCAAGCCCAGAAGTGGCCTGTGCAGGGAGAGGAAGTTCTGTCCTTCCCCAGCCCACCTGGGACTAGCAGCTGGAGCCTGGCACACAATAGGAGCCCCTGGCTGGGACACCTCCAGCCCTGCCCCTCCCTGGCTCCAGGCCCAGCACTCTGGAGTTAAAGGGGGTCTGGGCTGGCTGTGTGTGTGGGGGGGGGGAGGGAGGGGACCACGGTGACTCTAGACCACAGGGCCATGGGCAGTCACCCAGTTGTTTACCCGTAAGGCTGGCCCTGCCCCCCCACCCCCACAAGTGACTACCCCCCCATATCATGCCACCCTCACTCACTTCTATGCTGCTGCTGCTGGCGACACTACTTTCAGAGCTGGGCTCCTGGCCAGCAGCTGCCACTCTCCAGCTGCCCAGCCCTGTGAAATCTGGTCTCCCCTACAATAGCCAGATGTCACAGGGGAGATCAGATTTCACAGGCCGTGATGCGTTTTTCACAGCTGTGAATTTGGTAGGGCCCTACTCTTGAATCTGCTGCATCCAGCAGTACACCAGACTCTGGCAATCTGTGGGCCATAGTGGAGGGCCTGTTTGTTTGGTTAAGCTTTTGACTGGCCAGTAGTAGGATTAGGGGTGTGTGTGTGTGTGTGTGGGGGGGGGGGTTACATTGAAAACTTTATGCTTGGTTATTTAACTGGTTTTTGTGATGTAAAATGGTCAGTGCCTAAAGGTAATGGGATCCAATATTCATTTCTAAAATGGTTGGTCTTAGTTGATTCTTTGACAGTCTAGCTCCAGTCATCAGTATATAAAAAGGATACATTTACTTACTACAGTAGCTAGTTCAAAACAATTGACCATATTGATTGCTGGTCTTGCATAAGAATGTTCCTGGCATGCAAGCCTGGTAGGCTTCAAGAAAGCAGAGTCCACTGGGGCCACTCACATACACCGCCCTTGCTCTGGGTTCAAAATAAAGGGGACATGGCCCCAACCACCAGTTGGTTTTTAAGCAGCACAGAGATGCCAGTTTTGTTTTCTGATCTGTATTTTAAGTGATGCTTTGTGTACAAGAATCTCCCCCAATTTAGGAAATTTGCTAAACTAGCCTTATAGATCAAAGATTCCAAGGTTAGAGGGGACCATTGCAGTCATCTAATCGGACCTCTTGTATAACTTGGGCTATTGAACTTCCCACAAACAATTCTTGAGTAGATCTTTTAGACCCACCATCTAATCTTGAATTAAAAATGGCCAGTGATGCAGAATCCAGCCAACCCTTGGTAAATTGCTCCAGTGGCTAGTCACAATCACTGTTAAAAACATTACACCTTATTTCCAATCTGAATTTGTTGTAGCTTCAACTTCCACCCATTGGATCATGTTATACCTTTCCCTGTGAGATTGAAATCCCCATCATCAAAAATGTAGGTACTTTAGACTAATCAAATCACCCCTTAACCTTCTCTTTGTTAAAATAAATAGAAGGAGTTCCTGGAGTCTATTGCTACAAGGCTGTTTTCTAATCCTTTAGTTGTTCTCGTGGCTCTTCTCTGAACCCTTTCCAGTTTATCAGTAGCCTTCTTGAATTGTAGACACCAGAACTGGACATAGTATTCCAGCAGTGGTGGCACCATGCCAAATATAGAGGTAAAATAACCTTTCTACTCCTACTTGAAATTTCCCCATTTGTTATTCTGGGATCACATCAACCCTTTTGGCCACCAAGTTGCATTTAGAGTTCACAGTCAGCTGATTATCCACCATCACCCTCAAATCTTTTTCAGTCTCAGGATAGAGTCTCTTGCAGTGACATGGCACCCATCTCTCATGAGTCCCTTTGACTAGTCAGGAACACCATCTGCACTCTCCCAGATCCAGCAAGGAACTGCCTGTCTACGCCTCTGTAGCTTCTTTTTACAGGGTCCTCCTGGGTCCTGATTGGCTGCTTCCCCTGCAGCCACTCTAGCCTGATTGGAGATTGTCTCCACTGCTTCTTTCCTAGGACAAAATGTGGGAGGGCCCTGTGGCCTGCAGCTGGAGGCTTCTGGGCCTATTCCACCCCATCACATCCCTGCTGTGTAAGTATGAATTGCATTTTTTTAATCTTTCCCTTTATTTTTAGTAGTCTACATTTAACACAGTACCATACTTTTAGCTTTGTTGGTGGTGATCTCAGCTGCTGCCTGATTGTGTATTTCTGGTTCCAAATGAGGTATGTGGTTGACTGGTCAGTTTGCAACTCTGGTGTGCATAATGCTGAGGTTCTACTGTATTGATAATTCTACCATTTTTAGTAATGGACCAATACCTTTGCTAGGATTCTTTTAGTTTCTGATATACTTAAAAAAAACTACACACACCTCCTTACTAACCTTAACTCTGCTGGCCACAGATTTGTGTGTCCCCCTTTGCTTCCTTTATCTATTTTCTACAATTCCTATGGTTCCCATCTTAAAGTTCCAATGGACTTGGAAACAATGCTTAAAACAAGTTTCAGATTGGGACTGGGTTAATTTTAAATGCATTTTCTCTGAGGGATCCTTTACGTTCTTCACTAGACTGAGACTCATATTGATTTCTTTGTCAATGTATTCCATTCAAAAATGTGTCTGGTAATTATGGCCCACCGTTAAGACAAATGTTTAGTTTCTGTCTAAGGTCCTAATCTGGAAAAAATTTACTTGTGTTTAATTTTAATGTACACAACTATTTTGCAGGCTCAGGGCCTAGCATTATAAAAAGGACCTAGCTACAGGCTTGCAGCATAGGTGATATTGAACCACACAGGCAGTCAAGCAGAGCTCTTTCTTACTGTGGCTCAAAGAATTAGTGTGTAAGATAGATTTTTCTTCTATTTTATGATTTGTATGGGAAATAATGTACACAGAGCAGGCTTCTATCTCGCATACAATATGTACTCTGACAATAGCTTTCCTGTTATCTAGGATCTTTTAATAAAGTATTAATTATAAAAGGCTTCTAAATCATTGTTTAAAGAGCCCTAAAGAGAAGTGAATTTTCCCTGTCAAATGCTCAGGGTTTTGCAGCAAGTGGATTTGTTTTGTATGGGCAGAGTTGTATTTTCCTGTGAAATGATTAATTTAAATGGGCTACAGCTGGTCCTGACTGTGCGTGGGTTTCTTTTTTCTGCCCTCTGTTTTTTGCTGGCTTAGTCAGGAGATGAGCGTGTGAGAGATCATGGTTTCTGGAATAGAATGGATGGAATTCACTCAGCTACAAAGTATCTTTAAAAAGGTCCCCATGCCACCAAAGTCCCATATTGCACCTCTGTACAGAGAAGGGGAAGGCATGAAGGATGGGCTGGAGGATCAGTCATGTGGGGGTGATTCACATCCCCTCTATATGAAGTGAGACTCTGCACCACCTGCAAATAGACTGGTATCTACGGTATTTATATTCCATCACCATAGTATCTGAGCACCTCAGTCTAATGAATTTATCCTCACAACACACTTGTGATGTAGGGAAGGACGATACTCTCTGCTTTACAGAGCGGGGAATCAATAGGAGCTAGGTGCCTCAGCTGTTTAGATACTACTGAGAATCCCACCAGGATCCATCTGTTCCATTAGGTGTCTAAATACCTTTGCAAATCTGGACCTAATTGACTTCTCCAAGCTCATTCAGGAAGTCTGGGGTGGAGCTGGGAACTGAGCCTGGCTCACGCAAGTCACAAGTGAACACCCTCACAACTGAGCTATACTTCCTCGCTGTGAATGAGGCCATTGGGATCAAGGTAGAGCTGCATCTGCTGGATTCACACTTAGATCCAGGGACCCAACTCTTCTTCATAGGGGTACACATAGGGGAAGGCACTGTTTCTGCCCATAGATTAACACAGAGGCCATGAGAGGGCTGATTTGCAGCTTCATGGCTGTTTAGGGCAGGGATTCCACCCCTCCCCCCCCTCCCATGAGCTTTGTGTAGGGCGGGTTCGTGAGTTGTGTATTGGAGACACATTAGGGCATGGGCCTTTGAGCTAGCAAATATAAATCAAGGGCAATTTCTCCAATATCCAACCAAAGTTACAAAACAGCAGGTTGGGATGCTAGACAGAAAACAGCTTCTAATAGGAGATCCAATATTCAGCAAACTGACTTTCACCTGTGCTACAGCCAGGGTCTTCAACAGGTGAAAAGAGACCCTGTGTACACAGAACTCTGGGGTAATCCTCCACAGTATCTATGGTCCTGAAGGCCTCCCAACCCATCCCGGCAATGAGGTTCCACTGGAATAGCACTGCCAGGGACTCCTCTTTGGCTTTGCTGCCTTTAGTACCCCATGGGTTGGGAGGGAAGGAAAGAGTGTCAGCAAACAGAACACAATCATTCTTTTAATTCTTTCATAAATTAGCTACTTTAGTGTCCTTGGGTGTCTTTTGTAGTGGTCTTTTACCCTTCCACAAAATATATCACCCAACTGGCCTCCTTTAGATGACTCATTATTTTGAATACCTCTATCACATCCTTACAGCTGGGTGACCAGTACCCTGAATACAGCTGTGATCAAGTACCATGGAGAGCGTAGATGGTTAATCTACAGCGTAGATGGTTAATCTACCTAGGCTGCAAGTAGAGTTAAAACAGTTGCATCAAACTTGCTGTTATTCGACAAACAGGTCTGCTGCCTCCTGTATGAAACCCATGTTTATGGATACAAACACATTCTTGTGTGGATACAAAGTTTGGGCTCCATCAAGCTTGTGTACTACCTGTATTGCTATATCAGTCAGAAACCTGCACCCTCTTGCAGGCAGACTTGGTGCAACTAGAGGCATTCCATGTGTGCTGTCTGCACTCAAACCTGAGCAAAACGTGGTCTGACTGTGTGAAGTGTCACAATCTTGCAGCCTTCCTCGAATAGCTCATTATTAGGGCCCGACCAAATTCATGGCTGTGATTTCATGAAATCTGATCTTCCCTGTGAAATCTGGCGATTGTGGGGAAGACCAGATTTCACAGAGCTGGGCAGCTGGAGAGCAGCAGCTGCCCTCTGGCTGCCCAGCTCTGAAGGCAGCAGTGGAGAAGTGGCATTATTGAGACACACACCCCCCATTCCCCACCATGACCACCTTTTGGACCAGGACCCCCAGGGTTACAACACCCTGTTACAATGTAACCCCCAGGGTTACAATGTCCCGTGTTGTCAATCACTGGAAAAGTAAGCAGAATGGCAAATGAATGCAGAAGGAAGCCAATAATAGAGGAACTAGCATTCAGTTTAATTAATTTTAGCCAAAATGGAATGCAAAGTCTGAAAAAAACAAACATCAGAACCTCACCTGAAAACAGCCCTGTCTGTAATATGACAAGCTGTGTAAAGTGAGCTTTCAAAGGAAAGCCAACATCACTTTGTAATGCTGATATTTTGCTGAGTTATTTATTTTATGACAAAAGTTCGTTGTGCTGTATGACTGATTATGAATTTACTACAAACAAGAAAATGCCAGGAGAAATACCTATATTCATAAGTTTCCTTTAAAAATGTTCTAGAAACTACCACAACCTGGAATTGGGGGGAGGGGGGTTATTTTATGGTTCTCTGCTTTGTTTTGATACCACCTAAAATGAATCTATAGGTTTTATACTAGAGAATCATATGTAGCTATGCAATGCAGAATAGTGGAAAGATGCAACTCCCTGTACAGAGGCAGTGACTGGGATAGCAATAATTTTCACTTCTATAGCACCTTCCATGCAGGAAACATGAACTATATAAATCATTAATGATTTTGGATTCATTATAACCCAATGAGATGCGCTACCATCAGTTGCTCCCATTTTTACAGATGCTGAAATAAAGGCAGAGAAATTGCTCCTGATTTGCCCAAAGTCACATGGCAAGTCAGTGGCAGAGACGGGAACCAAAGCCAGATCTGTGAGAATCTAAATTCAGGCAACGGCTGATGGGATTTAAGCATCTAGATCCCGATTCACCAAACCATTTAAACATATGCTTAAAGGGTTTGCTGAATTGGGGCCAACAAATAATGCGGAGTATGCAGATTAGAGTGTCTGTGTTCAGCTCTTACTCAAAGTCTTCTAGCAACAATTAACATGCTTATATGAACAGGTCATTTTTACTTCCTCTGACCCACAATTCTCTAGTCAATATAATGAAGCGGAGAGTCTTGCTCCTTTTTATTAACAACCTAATTCATACTAAGGTCACCCAAGGAGCCTAAGCCCCCTCTATCTGCAGAGAGTAGCAACAACAACAATCTTGCTAAAAACATTTGCAGCTGCCAACTCTTGCTGTAAAAATATTAACAGCATAATAGCCTTCTGAGTGCCTTACAGGCCTACATTTTCACAAAAATTGTGCTTAATTTATAACATGCAATTACAGCACTTCCGGAGGATGCAATTGCAGTGATTATATGTGCACGTTTGCCTGAAAGTTTAGGCCAAAACGTCCTAATGCCAAAATGCCCGACGTATGTCACTCTTACAATGGTCATATTATCCGCTAATGATGTGTAACCTCATGAAACAAATAGTCACTTTTGGTTACCCACAATAGCTTTTGTTATCATAGGCTGACACAAAATGACACCCCAAATCACTCCTCTGTTCAAAAAGGCACTACAGGAACGGTCCCACCCACTACATTTCACAATAGTGATATTGTACAGTTTGGAGCAATCAATACAGAATTTGGTCTCCATTGTTTATTTGGACTGACATGAGGTGTGTGTGTGGGCAGGGGGGTGGGGGGCGTGTGTGGAGAAAAGGGTATTGCATTATAAACTACTCCACTGTGCTTCTTTGAAAGCTAGGAGATAACCAATATATGAAACTCACCCTGCATTTTTATTGAGCAATGCTGTGAAAGAATCAATTTGCATGCAATATAAATCTACATTCATATTTTACTATTGCACAATTAGGGAGTTTTAATGTAAAATGCATTTCAAATGCTGTATGCTTTGATTGCTCTTTGTAAAAAAACCACTTAAATACTTATTTGGAATGGAACTATACGCCTATTTTCTAAATGATACATGCAGTATTGATATGAAAAGTTTCACAAAACCCATATATGCTAGTGGGTTAACTGGCCTTTCCAAAGTACATTATGTATTGGGGATCTTAATAAGCAGTGGTTTCATCAACATGGATTACTGTGGGTCATTCTTATGTTTCTTTTTATTCTGTCTGATACAAAGGTGCAGAGATTCACTAGCAATTTATGGTAAATCATGAATAGAGAATGTAGGCATTATCCTGAGGCAAATTAGCTTAGCCACCAGTGACATTAAGTGATTACCAGACTACACAGTGTACATTAAGGCTGGGGGCCTGACTTTCAATGAGAGTTGGGTGTTAAAGTCATGGAAGTCCCTCTGAAAATCCCAGCCTGGGGCATTGAGGGTGAAATATTTACAAAACAATTAGCTGTTCTTAAAATTAGATTTTATTCTGATAGAGTTTTCAGAAGATTCTCTTGGAGCCTTTCAGAAGCCTAGAAGGAGTCTCAACCAGGGACCCAGGCAGCCTTGTTGGGTAACAAAACTGAAGCCGAACATCGGCTTTAGCTTGTCTTGCAGACTTTAAAAAAGTTCAAAAGTTGGTTTGAAAAGGTTTGCTTCAAACAACATTTCTGTTTCTTGCACTTCATCACGTCTGGGTTTCAGAAAGAGACGCACCAAAAATAATGTGAAACAGTCTGTTCCCGAGATATTTCTGATCCAAACAAAGACCCAGAATTCTCACAAATCTCTGTTCTCATAAGATTTCCAGCCCAATTTTGAAGAATCAAGGAATTTAGATGGGATCTGGAGAAGCCTCTGAGTGATGTCTTGCAGAGTACTGACAAATCTTTTGAGGCTCCCATAACCTCTTGCTGGTATCAGGTTATCCGTATCTGCAGCTTGGTAAAGACACAGTTAAGGGGGGAAATCAAATGCTTTCTTGAGCACATATGTGATTCTATGTAAATCTGAACTGTTCGCCAAAATGTTTGCCAATAAAGAAGAAAGTCCCGCAACATAACCAGAAGATGATATCTATCATATGGCTTCCTGGCTGTTGTGCCTGTTTTTGCTGTGTGTAACTGACTGTGTTGGTGTTTCACTACCTAAAATTTACATATTAGTTAAAAGGAAAATGTTCTCCATGGGCTTGATCCTGTGAGCTGCTAAATCAATGCCTTCAGCTCCCATGGAAGTCAGTGTTGAGGGTGACCAGGAAATCTCAAAGTGCTGTGTGCCTCAGAGAATTGGGCCTTATATGAACCATTTGCACTTTATTCCTGTGCATGTAGCCCCTTAGAGGGATTTAGACAGCTTTAGTTCTAAGTTTCAATATAGGCTCATAGAACTGGAAGAGAACTTGAGAGGTCATCAAGTCCAGCCCCTTCCTCAGAGGCAGGACTATCCCTGACATATTTACAGAAAAAGAAAATTAACAGTGAGATTTCACGCCCAAGTGTCTGTGAAACATACCCCCACCAAACCTGCAAATGCCAGAGACGTGATTAAAGAGACAGAGGTCAAGATTTTCGAAAGTAACTTGTGATTTTGGGTGCTGAAGGTGGGACATTTGAAAGGGGCTTGATTGTCAGCAAGTGCAGAGCATCCGTCCTCTGAAGAAAACAAACAAACAAACAAAAAAAAAGACACTTTCAAGGCATCTCCAATTGATCACACAAAACCAGGCACCACAATCACTCACTTTTGAAAATATTTGCCATCTGACTTCAGTGCAGAGCCACAGAAAAAACAAAACAAAACAAAAAACAAAACCAAACCACAGAACTATGGCAAGTACCTCTCACAGGGAGAGCAGTTTCCGAAACAGCGGAGAACCTTGTTCCTACGGATTGGATCATTTATTCTCTTGCAGTTTGAGAATGATGGTAAATAAAGCCAGACTCCAGTACAGCGAATCGACTGTGGTTGGCTAATTTGTGGTCCTCTGAAGATCTAAGATTCAGTGTAGACACACACACACCAATTCTGTAGGCTTTTGTTTGAAGTGTCTCAACTATTCAAAACACATTGGTCTAAAAAAATCAGGTTGGAAATCTAAAGAGGATTTCTTCTGTTCAAAAATACAGGGAGGACAAACTCAAATAGAAGCAGGGGGGAACCTAGCCATGAAAAACTTCCCTCCCACAGTCTTTTCCAAGAACAAAAACAGTTGTCATCTCTTACTATGAAGACAACCGAACTTTCCTAAATTCAAGCACCATTGCTCTGTTTTTGGCATAGCCCTTGGCAAGGCAGACAAACCGTCTGTTCCTATAGCACTTTGTGTCCACCACTAGCACAAGGCAGCTGAACTGAATCAGTATTAGCGATACGAATTGCATTCACTAAGCAAGTACGAGTCATCAATAGAAATTACCTTAGCGGATGACTTGGCTGCTTCTTACAACGAAGCTACATATGTTGCAACAAGGAGGCACAGCAAATGCTAGTGGAATCACAATCCTGGGAAGGAAAGATGGCATGTTGCTAGCAGCTTTGGTTATGGGAGATGAAAGAAGATGCAGCACTTACTGGACCTGCTGCTATCGCCATTGCAGCATCTGCTCCGTTACCATGATTAAAGAACGCGTTCTCACTCCTACTGCTGCTACATCCCTGGCATTTTTCGGTTTCTTTTAAACTGGAAGGAAATCCATAACCTATCTAAGCAGGTTCAGATTACTGGGGCACAAAGGACCCAGCGGTAAAGCATTATCAGCAAGTTTTTAGGGTATACAAGTTAATGATCCATTTAAAAATAAAATCTTGACCACTAGTTAATAAGGCCTCCTGCAGTACACTCCAGTGTAAATACAAACACTCAGACAATGTGTAGAGGTCAGTGTAGGGTTGACTGTTTAAGGCAGATAAGGGGGAAGTTTGGATTCTAGTCCATAGAACAGAATGCAGCTTCCTAAAATACCATCACTAATTAATTAGTACATCTTTTCTGGCTCATTCCTCCAATTACCCAGACAGAGAGAAAGAGCATGTCAAAGACTTTAAAAAAGTCTCCATATATTTTACACTGGTCTCAAACACACAAGATGTCTTTAAATGCCAGAATATAAGGTCAAATAAAAGGAACAGTACATTTTAGGGTGGAGGTAAGCTCTTCTGGTTCATCCCCTTTTTAGTTAGCAGGAGGACACAATAGGGCAGCTGCATCCCTGCATTAGTTTAGACAATGACGAGGCAGGAAGAAAGGTGAAACAGCTCGTACTGCTGCTATTCTGGGGCTGCTGGTGTAAACCAGGGCTCAGAGCCTGCCTTCTGCACTTGGGAAGTCCTTTTGGAGGAAAAGGTTGCAATGATGGAAAGCAGTCAAAGCATCCCTTCTCCCAAGGGCCAGGCACCACCCAAAGAATAAGCAATGCTAGTCAGTGGCGCCCAGCGTATTAGAGGATTCAGCACTCTCCTGTT
This sequence comes from Chelydra serpentina, assembly GCA_037349315.1. Lineage (NCBI taxonomy): Eukaryota > Metazoa > Chordata > Testudines > Chelydridae > Chelydra > Chelydra serpentina. The sequence goes on along the minus strand of JBAIAC010000026.1, from coordinate 20,849,733 downwards.
GCGGCCTTCACACTGGAGCCATCAGCAGAACTGAAGCTGCCGTAACTCTTGTGCAAGAGGCCTGCTGCTAGAGGGAGAAGCCCTTTGCTGGTGGGGAGGGAAATTCAGCACAAGAGTCAGCTACTCTGGATTTACACCAGCGCAACTGAACACACACCTTAAGATCTTAGCTTAAAGTATGTTAAGTCTTTTGAGTGGATCAGGCTCTGAAACTGCTTTAAGGGCCCGATTCAAAGCTCACTGAAGTCAATTAAAAAAACCCCACCACACTCCCATTGATTTGTGTGGGCTCTGAATCTGGACAGTCTTAAATCTGGAACGTTTTGAATTTAAAGCAGTCACCTTCCTCTGCCTGCAGAGCTTTTAAAACTGAAGCAGCTTAGAAGAGCATGTCAACTTCATTACAAAAAAAGTGGGGGGGGAACATTACACATACTATACCTGCCCTATTCCTTTGCCATTTTTGTGGGATTACAATCTTTTCCTTTCTCTGCCCTCCTTTCTTGCCTTGGGAAAGCCTGCTACAACAGAGAAAATTAAGGTCCCGGCATTGCAAACACTGGTGTGTGTAACTTTAAATCAAGTGAACAACTCCACTGAAGTCAGTGAGCTACTCAGAGTTAATCACATGCATAAATGTTTACAGGATTGGGATGTAACTGTGGGGAAACAGTGAAATTGACTTTAAACAAAGTGCTGATAAATGCACAAATCTGAACAAACTGACAAAAGAAAGTTTTCCCACTGATGTCTCTCAGTTACTATAATCTTATGGGGTTACTTTCAAAAATACCAAATAGAAGTGGGATTTAAGTAGGCACTGTCCCTTTGAAAGCATCAATCAGTTTAAGAACTTGAAATGTTTTGAAAAACATCAAGCAGAACAGAGGCTACCAGAGCTAACTTAGGAAACAGGAAGACTGTCAATGACATCAGGTTACATAACTCCACCCATAACTCACATTTAACCCTCTAACTCACTGAGCAGTACTTTCCTACTCTTTTGGGATGGGAGGGAGGGTTGTTTGTGCGCTAGGGGTCATTCTTAGATTATAATTCATACTGCATAAATCAGCCACCTGTCTAGAGTACACCTCTATCCATGTCATCCATAGTTGTATTGGCCTCATTTTTAATTGACTGCATCACTCCCCTGTTTTGTACAACTAGCACATTTCTTTACTCTGTATTTTATGTATAAAATAGGAGTTAATTTTCTGCTCGATACCTCTCAACCTGCCAAGCAAATGTGGCAGACAATGTGTGATAGAGACAAAATGAGGCACTCAAAAAAGTATTAATGCTGTGAGGTTCATTTCTTTAGTAGAACGTATCTGGAACCTTAGAATCATGATTCTCTCTTTGCAATATAAATAAATCTCAACACTAAAAAAGAAAGGGAATTGTGGTAGTTGAGACTAAAATGAATGGCAGTCATCAAAATGATAAACAGTCAAGAGGTAGGATAGTGGTACATGATCTCTCCCCACACACTTCTGACAATGAGCCTTAATTTTACAGCATCTCCACTGACCCAATGGTAGTGTTTGATTCTGTTTTTTTTTGTGTGAAGTGAACTAATGAGAATTAGGACAAAAAAGAAGCAACCGCATTTCCTGACTAGTGGTGAATTGCCCCCAACTAACTGTGTCCTCTTAGTCCCTTAATCAGCACATTTCATTACCTTCATGCAGGCCTCTATTGTTAGGTCTTTGGAACTGTAAATAGAGTGATGTAAATTAGCTCACTTCTTGATCTTTGTGGAACAGCTCTAGCTAGATTTTTGCAAAGAGGGTTGGTAAAAGGCCAGAATAGAGCCAAGGCCAAAGTTATTTAGAATTAGCAGCTAATGGATTGGATTTCTATAGCTATTTTTAATACCTGTATAGTATGATGAAAATGAACCACAAGAGAATCTCATTTTTGTTTTTCATTAATATTCACTTTGTTAACATGAACAGATGATTTCTGGGAGCTCCCATTGCCCTTTTTAATTTGTCTCTCTGTAAGATGGAACAGGTATTTTCCATTATTAATCTGTTTAGTAAATTCTATCTATCCCCCTTTGTAGTTTCCTTCATTATTATTAAAATTATTATTATTAGAGATGCAGGACAGTCTGCTGGACTTATGAAAAAGGCTGAAAAAAGGAAACAGTTTATAAGAGCCCAAATAACTGCTAAATCACAGACTTGTTATAAAATTATGTGTTTTAATCTCTACACTTCTAGGGACAATATCAAGGTGGCCATTTAGTGCAAGTTGGTAGTGGTATCCAGGCACTGAAGAGTTCTCTCCAGAGGGATAAGTGGAGATGCTAAAATTCTGTTTCCTTGAAGGGCCAATTTCCATCGCGAAAACCGGAGCTGAAGTTGTTCAGTCCCAAGAATGACCTTTGATCTGAAGGCTCTTTACCCTCAGGCAGCAGTTAGAGCTAATGAGGGGGTGAAGTCTTTGGGAGCCCATGGGCAGGATCTTATTTTCAACAGGGGCCCTCACTTTAGGCAGCAGCCTTTCTTCAGGAAGGGAATACGTTGCTAGATCTGTTAGAAGACACACAAAGGCAAAAGTCCCAACCCTATTGGCCGCTTTGGAAGCCTCTTTTCCAGGCCTCAGTACCAATGACTCCAGAATTTGAGAGGGTACCCTGGCAGCCTCAAACATAAGGTAAAGGCAGACCACTGAGAAATTGGAGGGATGCAGGAGCGGAAGACCAATGGAGTCTTATTTAAGCATTTAAAAAATGGCGAGGAAAATTAGAATAATTGCTGTTATTGAACTCATTTCTGCAGCTTGGCATTGAATTCAGTGGGTTTTCCATGGCCACAGAATTATGGCAGAGTAGAAGTTCTGACAACAGGGGAAAAAGATTAACTTTATAGTTAAGTACTCAGAGTCCAGAGGTAGCCATTTCATGCTAAGGTTTCTTATTGCTTTTTCTGTTCTCTCAGGGTCCTTTGCCTTCTTGTGAGAATATATTGGTGTTGCTGAGATCAGCAGCACACCAAACATTTTTCTAAGATCTCTCTGTTCAGATTAGTCTTCAGTCCTACCTGGGCTTAATGGAAATAGGGCAAGGCAAAAATCCCTCTGAGTGCAATGGGTTTTGGAGGAAGTATGTTTTGGAGTTGTCTGTATCAATCATAGTTTACTAGTTCTAGCACATTGAACTACTGGCTTGGTTCAACAGTGAGCTGACGCTAGTGTGGTCACAGAAATGAAATGCTCCCTGATGCACCAAACTGTAACATAGAAATAGTCAGAGCTATGAAGCCATTATCCATTAGCACTGTTTCACTTAGAAGGAAATGCAAAAAACTTGTGCAAATTTCCCCAATCGAAAACGGAGTCAGACAATGGAATGTGTACAGTATCTTATTTCATTTTTAAATTTCTGTCATCTCTTCGGTCTGGATTTCATTTGCTTAATCTGAAGGGAGAAGGTGTATGAGTAGTTATTAGTAACTCAATTTTGTGCAGTAGTGTTTTGTCAGTCCATAAAAGATTAACAGCCTTTTTAAAAATAAGCTTATTTATTTTTTCCCCCCAATTTGTCCCAAATTGATGTTTCTTTTTAAAAAAATTCAGTTGATTTGACTAGTGAGTTCATTATTGACCCCCACTTTAAAAAAAAAAAAAAAACCAAAAGGAAGAGCAAAAAGGCATATGACTCACAAGACTCCTTCAGGCCAAAACCAAGACCTAGTTACACCCCTTGGAAAGACTGAGATTTTTTTAAGGTGAGATAGGACCATTAGATCATCTAGTCTGACCTCCTGTATATCCCAGGCCACATAATTTCACCCATTAAACCCAATGACTTGTATTTGAAGCCCATGCATTGGACTAGCCTGGTTTGAGGGTCTGACATCAGAGATAAAATGGAGTTTTGGGGCTTCCAGATAATCCTGAAGAACAGTAATATCACATCTTTGAACCAGTTCATTGAAATATAGCCACCATATTTTAACTACCACCATCATCCACTGATCCCAGGTTGCATCTTTCCTTGCATTCAACTTAATGATTCAGGTTTCGTTATGGGCAGGTTATTCCATCATTGTCCACTACAGAGTTTCTTGTCCACTGATAGTTGCAGAATGCTGGTATACATGGAGCACTGGTCTGATCCAGTAAGGCAACTCCTATGAACCTAGGTCACCATAGGTTTACAGCTAGCCTGTGATTGATGAAAGAACAGGGAAGAAGGCTAACACTAGTGCTGGAGAATCAAACTGTATCCAAGTGAGACAAACTAGGTATTAATATTCTTAACCCAGCACTATGGTGGATGCTAACACATTAATGGTCAGAACTAGCAACAGATATTACAACTAGGAGAATAGTGCCTAAATTACTCCCCTACTCTGCTACATATAAAACATTATGGATATTTGCAAATCATGTTATTTAATGTCAGCCATCTTTACCAAAGAGAATGGCACCACCATGGAAGTCCAGCATAGGTATATCTCCTGAGACTAGGAACAACCCTTAGGAGCTTTTTAGCAAGATTAATTCTGAACCATGGAGCTCTTATTCACTCTAGTCTCATTTATACAACAGTTTTGAGATGTATCTAAAACTACTTTACAACATTTTAATCATTGGAAACTTTGTAAATTATACCCACACTCAGGTGCCAAGCTCTGCATGAAATACTTGGTTGCCTGTAGGGTTCAGCGACAGGGTTCCTCCCCCTCCGGGTCCACAGGAGGCCAGTCCACCTCACTACCTCTCTGGGCGTCACCCGTCATGGGGAATTAGTGGTGTGACAAGAGTCTATAGGTCGGGACACAGTTCAGTATCCCAGGGCCTCAGTCAGGGCAGGACAATAGTAGTCTAGGGCTTGGGCCTGTGGTCAGGGCGGAGCAGCAAGGGGTCTGGGAATCCTAGCTATGGCTGACAAACACTGGCTCCTTGGTCTAGAGAGGGGGAGACTGTCACCTCAGGGTTGGGGGGGGCACAGGCCCACCCACTTTCACTGCCACTGTTGGGGCCCTGGGCTGGGGTGCAGTGTGATTTGCCAGTGAGTCAGCGGGGATCCTGACTGCAACATGATAACCTATGCTCAGGCGGTGCTGCAGCCAGACTATGGTCAGCTGCCCTGGGTCACTTCCTAACTCCCCTTTGGGTTGTACTTGGTCCTGTAGAGGGTTGTCCAGGTAGAAGGCCTGTGGTAGTGCTGGCAGCTCCTCCACAGTTGGGTCAGCGTATGGCTCTGGCCAGTCCTCAGCTCCCTAGGGGCCAGCAGCAGTCTCAGCTTGGGAGCAAGCAGGAAGCATCCGGCTCCTCTGGCAGCTGCAGCCCAACTGAGCTTCCAGCCCTGCTTTTTATACTTCCTGTCCCAACTACTGACTTCTGGTGGGAGGGGTGAGCATGGCCTGGCTCCACCAGGGCTCAGTGAGGGGTTCCTCCCCCTCCGGGTCCATGGGAGGCCACTCCACCTTACTACTCTGCCCAAAGTATTTGGAGGAAATGCTTCAGTTATGCCTTCCCCCTGTCATTTTTGTCTATTAAGAGCCACCATGCTTTTGCCATGAATGGTCATTATTACAGTCAGAAATAGGAACATAAATTTACTGATAATGAAAATGTCAGTTGGAGGTGCAGTCTATCATCCTGTGTGCTGATATGGTCAGACCATTTTTTGCTGTCTTGCATCTTTGCCTGGTTTCTGAAAGGCTAACATACAAGAGGAAAGAATCCTTTATTTAGAGAGATACCGGTGAACCATCCTTTTAAATTAATTTGGCATGATTCAGTATTCCAGAAAATTTTGGACTGTTTCAAATTGCTCGCCTTACTTATCAGACACTGCAGTCTCTTTGCCAAAAGAACCTCCCTGACGGTCTCACTCCTTGGATTGCTTTTTAAGTTCTACTTCTAAAGCAAATTTCTCGGTCCTTCTAAGCTTTGCTTGGCAGCTTTATGATGCAAGAGCTTTTAGCTGATATGCTCACCATCTCTGGAACGCCATCCCACCCATGCTCAGCATCTCTGGAACTCTATTCCTTAATATGTGCAGCTCAATCTGTCAATTTTTAAATCTAGGTTGAAAATTCTTTGCTTTAACTTTTATAGCTTAATGAATTTAGTATTTGGGTTATAAGCTCCAATGGCGTTTCATCTGTTGATTAGTTTTATTAGCTAAAGCACCTTGTGATGCATGGTATGAAAGGTCCTATTAAAATTGAGCCACCACACCATAGTATTCTATAGTGAAATCTCACATAGCTTTAATATTTATTAAGTCATTATATAATAAAGTATTATTCACAACTATATCTCTTCCTATCCCTTTTGGGAGAAATTCTTCATTTTACAATTGTTGCTTATTCATTGCTTTTTTTAGTAAAATAATCAAACCTATCAAATGCAAGTGTTTGATGTTCTCTTTCAAGAGCAGGCAAACTGCACTCTGCACACACAGAACTCAGGAAAAACATGCAATGCTCTGAGAATATAGCCAAAGGTAATCTTTTGCTACTCTGCTGAAAGAGGGTGCAATTAAAATATAGTTTTCAACCTTTGCTTGACTGTGGGCAAATATAGTGTCTTTCTCTACCCCCTATTTGATGTATGTGCAGCTGCACACTTGCCTACATCTAAAAGAAATACCTGTATGCATCAATGTAGAACAAATCGCCAGTTCTTCTTCTTAATCAGGCATACAATACACATCTCAACTCATGTTTAAAAGATTAGCAGTAAACCTGTATTGCTGCATACATATCTATTTTTTCCTGAATTAACCAGAACCTTTATTCTTCTTAGCCAGGGTTTTTTCTTGATACTACTTGTAGCAGATTGGACTTAGTTCAGGGAGACATTCCTAATGGTTAGTGTGATGTGGCAGCCATGTGCAGATTTTTTTAAAAGCACATTTGAGAGGATCACTTTAAAATACAGTGTTTCCTTTTATGCAAATATGGACATTCTACCATTGTTTAGTCAAGTAAAAAAATTTATATATATGAATGATAATTGGGGAGAACTATAGTAGTTTGTTATGCGTTTTCAAGATTGTATTTGGAGAATTTATTTTTGTGCAGCCATATTGAGTACAGATGTAAAGTTCATGGTGGAATCATTTTCAGAAAATTTGTCTTAATTTTTCTTAAAGACTGTAAGTGATATTTTCAGAACTTTTCCCAGAGGCTTGGCATATGATATGATGAAAATGTAACAAGTCTGGTTTTCATTTATTCTTTTTAAAGTTTTTTGTGTGTGTTCATAAAGATACCAGATTAGTCACCAATGCCATCAAAGTACTCCGAACAAATTTTATATGCACAGACAGTGCCTTTTCCCTACTCTGCCTCAACACCAGCCTGGAAGGTTATCTATAGGAGTGAGAATATAATTCAGTTTATAGTGTGTATTCAGTCCTTGGCTCTCAGATTGACAAATGTACCATCATCTCAATTTGAGAGCTGGTGGTTTTTGAGATGCAAACATCTTCCCACTGGGAATTGGTCTGTTTACAGATATGCCACAATAGTCAACAGCTAACAAATTTCAGTCACTACCAAACTCATCTAGGTTTGGCTGTCACCTAGAAATGGCTCATATCCCATCACCTGTGACATTCCAAAAACCTCTCATGTTCAGATATAGCCAGAGGTCAGTCAAACACCAGACACATCCATGTCAATACTACTTAAATTGTAGGCAAACTGGTCACTAAACTAATGCATCAGCTGTCTTAGGTCAGTAGAGCAGTTGTGCGCTATTCCTATAGACAGATATATCCAATATTGACTGGTTGAATTCAACTCCATCCCCAAATCAGGAAATGCAAACAATACTGCGAGACTTATACGAGCAATCGTAAGTAGACAGTGTAACTCACATTTGAAGTACTGAATACTCATAGGGAACTATTCACAATCAAACCACAGAATTTTTTTTTTAAAGAAAATTTGAGGAAATTGAAGCCTACTTGTGGAAATTAAGTAAATTATATGTTGCTAATTATTCAGTGAGCTCAAACTTAATGGAATGACATCATTCCATACCACTTTTAGCCAAAAATATTTTTTTTGGTGCTGTTTAAAGGTTCCAGTCAGAATTTATTCTGATATCATCTACCTGCCTTATTTACATCCACTCTGATAACTATCGTGCAATTTAGTGGTAGGTAGCAATTTCTGGCTCAGTATAAAACTATTTAGAAATCTAACAGGGAAACTGAAAGATGTAGTAAAATATATAAATATGGGGGGGGTTAAGTTAATTCACTCCCTTATCTTCTTGTTACATATTGACGTATTTCAGGCAATTCAAAAAATCTAAGTTGTCTTCCATGTGTGCATATCAGATTATAGACAATGAAAGCAATTTAACAGGTTATTTAAATGCTACAATGTAGTAACATCTGAGGATCTGTTTCTTTACTTGCTTTAGCTGCAGAATATTCTTCTATTTATTTTGAAAGATTAAAAATTGATACATATCTAGACATGTGTGGTCACTAGCATATGATGCGTTTCTCTGATTTTGAGGCACTTCTCCAATCCTTCCCTTCTAGATCATAATCCTAGACACATCTGTGATGCCGAGCTTTATGAATAGCTGGGCACAAGTCAGTGGTTTGCCTGTACTCGGTCCCATAAAGAGACATTTCTTTTTGTATGGATTCTATGGACATTTTGGTTATTTTTATGAATGAGAAATAAAGCTATTTTTTAAATGATTTCTCTGAGAATGCCTACAGTCCTCCCTGTTTGTCTTGTTCTTTACATATTTCCTTTGAAAGCATTTTTTCCCCTCATGCTTTTTGTAGTTTAGATGCTGTATTGATAAGGCAGTTGACATGTTTTACTAACTTACTCTAGGGTCCTATTTTGTGGACAGTACTAAGGAATTAAGGGGTGATCATTGTAAATAAAATTGTGATCTAATTACAGAAAGCACAAGCACCTCTTCATTCCCACACCAGGACTTGAGCTCACAGGACCAAACTTTCAAGTGATGTCCTACATAGCTCCAACATGTGTAGCCTCATCAAGTAATTGCTTGTCTAAACACCCAATGCCAGAGCAATTTCTGGAGACAGACTCCTGAACTTTGCACTCAAAGGAGGATGTGTCAGGGACAAGTTGATGAGTAACAGAGTCACGCACCTTCTACCCCAAAGTATGGTTGATAAGGCAACAGTTTGATGGAATATACTTCTGTAGCATTCGGTCAGGCATTTAAGTTAGTATCACATGGCATTGATTAATAAACTAGAACACAAAATTAATATAGCACATATTAAATGTATTAAGAACAGTAACTGATAGGCTTTAAAATGAAATTGCAAACAGGGAGTCATCTTCAAGTAGGTGTGTTTCTAGTGGGCTCCTGCAGTGATTGGTTTGTTGCCTTATGCTATTTAACATATTTATCAGTGACCTGGAAGAAAACATGAAATCCCCGATAAAGTTTGCAGAAGACAAAGATTTTGGGGGAGGAGGTAAATAATGAAGAGGAGAGTCACTGAAACAGAGCAATCTGGATCGCTTGATAAAACTCACAAAATGTGTTTAAATATGGCCAAATGTAAAGTAATATATCTAGGAACAAAGAATGTAGGACATACACTGGACCCTTGCTAGAACACGGGGTTTGGGAACCATGCGTGGTACCACATTACCGTGGGGACCATGTTATAGTGGGGGGGGGGCGCCTTATAGTGGATTCCAATTAAAATAATTTAATTGGGATCCATGGCCGCGACTGCGCTATTACCGAATTTCTGCTATGTAGACACGCATTCTAGCTAGGGTCTCCTGTACTTGCAGGATGGAGGTCTCTATCCTAGAAAGCAGCAACTCTAAAGAGACTTGGGGTCATGGCTGATAATCAGCTGAACATGAGCTCCCAGGGCAACACTGACCAAATGGTTAACGCGGTCTGTAGATATGTAAACAGGGCAATCTCAAGTAGGAGTAGGAAGGTTATATTATCTTTGTATTTGGCATTGATGCAACTGCTGCTGGAATAGTGTGTCCAGTTCTGGTGTCCACAATTCAAGAAGGATGTTGATAAATTGGAGAGAGTTCAGAGAAGAGCCATGAGAGCAATTAGAGGATTGGAAAAAAATGCCTTATTGAGATAGATTCAAGGAGTGCAATTTGTTTTGCTTAAAGAGGAGGTTAAGGGGTGATTTGATCACAGTGCATGAGAACCTACATGGAAAACAAATTTGATAAGAGAGAGCTCTTCAATCTAACAGATAAAAGAGCTAACAAGATCCAATGGCTGGAGGCTGAAGTTAGACAACTTCCATCTTTTAAGAGGTTATTCCTAGTCCCGAAAGGTAAACACACATCTTCTGTGGCAGTGGGGTGCTAAAGTAGAGTCTTCTTTGCTGCTTTCCCAATTCCTGACTACTAAGAACTGAGCAAAATGTATATTGCATGGGGAATTTTGCTTGACTAAGGATTGCAGACTGTGTCCCACTTAACTGCAGTCAGTGCTCTATTCCATCAGAGAACTAGCTCAATTGTACTTTTTAAGCACTGCTCTGCCTTTGCCTGCTGACCACTTTTGCACTGCCCCAGGAACACACACTGCCTCACACAGCTCCCATTGCATGCAGCTACAGTGCCCCCCAGCAATGGCTGCAGAGACTGCTCATGAGACAATCTGCCCCCTGAGGGGAGGGGAGTTCTGCTTGCAGCAGCTGCCTCCAGCAGTCCTTGTACTCAGGAGAATGCAGTTGTGCATGCAGCTGTGCATGGCTGCGAGGGAGTGGCTCCTTGTTCCTCTTTGTGCATCCATTTAGAGGTTGTGCACAATCCGACACATACTGTTGGTTACCACAGGATGGTGAAATGCTAATTCATACTTGCATCAATGAAATATATTATAAATATACAGTTAGTTATATATTGCTCACATTTCTCATTGACTTTTGCATGATCCAGAAGGAATGGCATAATGGTCTAAACACCAGGCTTGCAATACTATAGGTCCCTCCAGTCCAAATCCCACCAGAATCAGCTTGAACCCTTCATCTTCTGAGGTTCTACAAATGGTTCTTTCGGAGGAGACCTTAAAGGCTGTAACCAGCTTGCTCTCAATGGAAAATAAGGATTACATGGAATTTTTCAAAATATCAGGATTTGCCTTGGTGTCCTTGGCCAGAATTCCCTGTCTCGCTGCTGCCCTCTTCATACAGAAGGGATTGAAAGCTTCCTCTCTGTAATACATTGTTTGGAAAACACTTTGGAGCCAAGGGTGCAATATTATAATCAAAGCTGGTAACACTGCACATAGCGAAGGTTTTTTAAGCCTTCTCATTACAAGACCCTATTTTCAGGTGTTTCTAACTTTGCTGGATTTGAACCACGTGGGCTGAAGTTGCCTGTCCTGGGTATTTGCCAAAATCTGAATTTTAAAAAAAAGACAGTTTCTGCTAAAGCCAATTAGTCATATCCAAGAATGACATTAAGAAAAACACTTTATTTTGCCCATGGTGGTTAAAAAAAAAAAGTTTCAATGCTTTGTTGAGCAGCTGTAGCACCTCCATGCTTTGGAGCAGGGACTTGATATTTGGTGGGTGGAGCAGAAGTTGCCCTGAATGTCAAGTACGTGGCTTTTTCTGTCCCCATGAAAAATTGGGCCAAGTTATAAGCCTCCATAAGAGTCTCAGTGTGTGCTCAGAAGTTTATAGAGTTTGGCAACTAAAGTTTCCGTCTATATTGATCATGCTCCAGCCTGTAGTTGCAGGGCTGAACAGAACTTCCCCAGCAATTACTTGTTCTGGAAGCCAGTGGTTGCGGTGGTGTCAGTTCCTGTGCTTGACATCTGACACCACAGTTCTCTCCCTGCTGGTGCCCAGGAAGAAGCCCCCAAACTGAAATGCAGAGGGGTGAGAAAGGGTTGGGGGAGATGAGCGGTGGTTTCAGGAGCCACTGTGGGGAGGCACAGAGAGGAAAGGGGAGGTAGGAGAGTCAGGAGCCTGGGTCAGATCCAGGCAAAGTGATTGTGTCACATCTCTAAGCCTCTTGATCCTGGAATGGCAGGGGGCCGAACCAGTGCAACTTAGAACAGCTCCAACCAGAAGCAAAGACACCAAGAGGGCCCTCTCAGAGGCTGGGAACTGCTGGAGACCAATGCCCCCACCATGTCCCATATATGCATGCCTTTTAAACAGGGGGCAAAGAAAGGGGTTACAGATCTGTGGCACAGGGCAAGCTACATTGTAAGGATTCCACTATGCCAGGGAGTCCTCACCTGGCCACTTAAGCTAGTTTTAAATCTACTTTTGGGGGCTGGAACAAGGCAGAGGCAATTTAGTGGAGCCCAGGATGGTTCAGACAACTGTACAGCTTTATTCCAGTTAAACTGAACAAATAAGGTCAATAAAGCACACATTTATATATAGTTTTCTCCAGTGAGGAGGGAAGCTGTTAGAAAGGTATGTGGTTAAAGCAGTACTGTATACATTTTTCCCTTATCAATTTACATTATACAAACATCTCATGCATATAAAAAGTGGGGTTTTGTATCAGTGGAATTATATACAGTATTTTGCGGTTCTATACACTCAGGTTAGTACATATTTACATGTAGAATGCACACAGGATTATGCTCGGGCCAAACACTAAAAGAAAACATGCGGTAAATGGTTGCTTTAATAAGTCCTGTTCCATTGAAAGGAAATAAAACCTGAGTATTAATGAGATATAATTATATATTTAAAATCTTTTCCCTTGTGCAGTATACAGAATTAATGCCAGTAAACTCACAAACTGCAACATTCTACTCCATTACATCTGCAATGATTAGAGATAGTTTGAACATCTGGCATATAATCTGTGATAGAAAACAGCATTCTGCACTTTAATGGACGTCTGGAGGCTACACATATCTGATTTTATTTCTTTGCATTAACTCTTTACTAGGAGGAAAAGATTTGAAGCCTGAGCACCTTCTCTGTCTTTTGCTGAAGTTCCACTTACCTCTGCTATTTAGCTCTCGTCATACATGTTTGCTTTTCTTTTAATATCGAAGCTAAAATGAAATCCAATCGGATTTAAGGTTTTATTTGTAAACTAGACAATTGAGCAACATTGATATTTATATGTTAAAAATCTAAAACTCAGCCAGTGAAAATGAAGACCATTTCCTAATCGTCAATTAATCAAGAACATTAAAGTGAAGAAACATTCACAGTTCCTTTATTTCAAAGACATTCTGAAGTCTTTTTAATTTGGTTTCTTTTCATAATCTTGTACATAACTTGCCTGTCCATGCTAAGGTTTTCAATATTTGTACATTTTGATGTATCCTAAGTGCAAATATCCAAGAGCTTCTTTGACTGGCACTGACTTTCATTGAGAAAATTAGATTTCTCTGCTCATGTAGGGTGTGTTTTGCCCCAAGCTAAACAAGCTAGACTTTAGCCCTACTGTGTTTTATACAGAAAAGAAAGACACTTGGCTGAAAAGAGAATGAGACTGACAGTGTTACCTTTTGCCTTATTTACTGAAATATTAGCTAATACCAACTCCTAAGGAAGCTTTGAAATTGGACTCTGAGTAGTAAATGAGACTGACTGAAGTATAGTATCAGTAGAGATCTGCATCACTGTGGAAAGGGTTTAGCATTTAAGATTACCTGGAATAGGAATATTCTTGATGATCGTATTGTGGAATGACAGAATATGTGCTTGTATGAAAAATGCTAGTGTCACAAGTTAGTATATTACAAAACTCCATGTATGTCAAGGACTTACTCAGCTACTATGGTGTAATGAAAGCTGTGGTTATCAGCAGCTTCTGTTGAGGAGTTTAATACTTAGCCAAAATACAGGTGCAATACGCAATCTTTAGGACCCGGGACCTTACTGCAATGGTTCACAGGGGCAATTCAAAAGGTTTAATGGGTACATTACTGTACAGAAACACTTAAGCCACACACTATACATAGAGAAATGTTACAAGAAAACTGGGGATAATCATTTAGCATTAAGACTACCTAAGCAGAGATCATGTGCAATACATTAACCTGCTACTGAATGGATTCCTGTGTTGGTGGAAGACAGAAAACTTCCAGTTGTACGAAAATGAGAACATTGTTCACTTTGCAAGCCAGGCTGAACCCAGTTCAGCACAGATTAGGAAAAATTGGCTTAATTATAGCTGATGGTATAATACAACATAGGCCATAGCTAATGGGAGCCCCACACAATGTATCTGAAGCCAGAAAGTTGTGGGTGACTTCCAATTCTAGTTGTCTTTGAACAAGTGAGTCCTTTTATGCACAGGATGGAAATAAAATTAGCAATATATTTGGCAATTTAGAAAGAAAGCTTTGGATTTAAAGTGCTAAAGGACACAGATAAGTTGATGCTTATTTGGGAAGCTGCTTACCTGGATCTATTAACAGGAAGGCTGGGTTGTCTGATCTCCCAACATGGGGATAACATCGATTTGTCATTAAGTTATTCTCTGTCATTTACACTGGAAGATCAGCTAGCAAGTGTGCATCCTTATGGCCCAATCCTGCCCCCACTGAAGTCAATGAAACAGCTCCCTTTAAATGGGAGACTGGGCCAAACTGAGGCTTGGTGTAAGCAACTCCATTAAAGTCACTGCAGAAAATAAAGATTCAAACTGAAGAATTTAGAAAATCCCACTAGTGGCCTGAGAGCAGAATTTGGGTATAAATCTGATCTTTCTTTGCCGATTAATTGTACCCCTTAGTTAGAGGCCTGGCTTGGAGGTAGTGTGAACCTCACCACCTTAGGGGGACCTTGAAGAGCAATTGTATCTTCCCTACCTGAGCTCCCCAGAGTGTGTCTGTGGAAGAGAGGAGAGGACAGGACAGGAGATTTGCACAGGCAGTACCATACTTTAATGGTGCAGCAGACTCTTCCTCTTGGTGAGTTCGGTCTGATTTGGAGGCTGGTGCAGAAAGAGGCTGGTGGCCTTGTTATCTCCTGCTCTCTTTAGGGCCCTGTGTGACCCTGGGGAGGCACAGAGGATGTAATCCATGAGCTCTAAGAACAGGGACTGCTATTGGCCCTAGCCCTTTTGTGGATTGGGAGAAAAGGGAAATGCGCTAGAGAGGAGACAGGCATGGACAGTGAGAGCAAGACAATGACCAAAGTTTAGGCCACAGGTTATTGGGTAATATACTTACAGAATCCTGCCCCCGGTGATGCAGAAATTGGGGTAGAGGGCATAAGAAAACGCTTCTGCCATGTAAGCAGGAGAGCAGAATCCTTCAGTAATGCACAGAAGAAAGGTGATACATTTGGTAAATATGCTGGCCCGTGCACCACCTTCATGTTCACCGTTCAGGTGGCTAGCACCTATTTTGCAGCCAGCTTCAAGTACTGCTCGAAACTGCTCACAGAGAATTAGCAAGAAGCACGCACTGGTGGCTTTCACACAGTCTTCCCTACAAATGCTACTCTACTGGATGTATGGCCAGCCATACTACCTGGGAGCATGGTGTTGCCCTATATTTGAATTCTGCGTATGACCTTTTGTAAATAAGATGTATATCCAGTGATTTCAGGTTTCAAAGGTAGGAGGGTGGACTGGGCTAAACCCCCTCAATTCTGCTAATAAACACATTCAAGAAAAAGGAGTAGTGCATTTTTTCCTCGCTTCGTGAAACCATCTGTATTAAGAGATTAGTGCCTCTTTACTGGAGCTATAGGCCAAGAGCTCAATTAAAAAAAGAAACACTAATTTGGCCTTGGTGCTTAGTTTAAAAGTCAATCAATACAAAAAATATGGTGATGTCCCCAAAATAGGTTTGGTTTGTTTATCAAAGAAAAAAAGAAAGAAAGACGAGAAGGAAATGGATGGAAGCAGGGAAGTGAGGCAGGATGGGTGTGAGAAAGTGGGACAGACAAGTAAAGCATTGGGGCATGTTTATGAGAAATTGTCGTCAACTTTCCTCCCTAGCAAAAGGGTTGCTATTTTGTTTGTGTGCTTAATAGCAGGGGGAAATTAAAGGTGTAAGAGGTGAGCTGGAGGAGTGGCCCCAAAATAAAGGTATGAAGACGAGCCCAAATATGAAAGAATCAGGCTTATAGTTTGACAGAAGACAAAAATATGCAAGTCCCACAGAGTATGTGAAAATTAAAAAATAGAATGAGGCTTCATTTGGATGGTGTCTCCCTCTGTATTTGGAAAGCGCCAAGCATATTGTGTGCTGTCACAGTAAAACTAAGTAACAAGTTATCATAGTTGAGACTGCATCATTTACCTTAACCTAGAAGTATAAAGTTAGAGCTAATTAACTTACTAGTAAGGATTGAGAAAAACAGGTCAGTCCCTTTAAGCCTAATTTGCCATGATCGTGCATAACATCCCTTTCAGACCTGGGGAATCGTTGGTCGAGGGACCAGTTAAAGATGCTACCAAAAAAGATTTATTGGGGTAGTACATCATTGTACGTGCATGGGGGAGGGGGGTAAATGCATGGCAGGTGGTGAGCTCATCGTGAAGTCTCCAAATAGAGAGAGAAGAAAAGCCAGAAGATTCAGTTGAAGAGATTCCTCCCACACACACACTTCCACCCAGAGATTTGGAACAGACCAATTACTTTCCCTCAAATTCTGTAGGCCTTTAAATATAATAATAACACCCAGTACTTTGACTCCAAAGGGAATAACTCAACACATGAAGTGTGATGCTACAGGGCAATGCCAACACCAAAGAGTATTTCAAATATTTTAGCTAAAATGTGCCCCAGGTTAAGAGGCCCTCTGGAATGGCAGTGATCCTCCATGAAATACTGTACCTGCTTCCCCTGGAACAGGGATTAGAGATCATTTCATACTGGAAAAGCACAAAAAGTAGCAGCAAAAAAACCTCCTTGCACCAGATTCTCTACTTCCTGGCACCTTATGCCACTGTTTAAACCTGTGCAAAGTGAGTGGGTGTAAAATGTTACCAAATCAGAGTATGCTACTTATTCACACCAGTCAGAACCTTTTGCACAGCAGAAAGTGTCAGCAAAATTGAGAGCCTTGTGATATTAAATTTTTTACGTAAAATCCCAGTCCTGTAGAATCACGACACCAAAAATCTCAGTTTTGATTTTAAAAGATTAAGTTTCTAGTCCTCATTATTGCAAAACAAACAAACAAACAAAACCAACTTGCAAATGTGACCCAAGTGCACCCTAAAGGATCAGAAACCAGAAAGTAAATAAAAAAGCAGCCTGTATTTATTATTTTAAAATAAACTTTATTTTTAAGCCACTGTTATGATTTTGGGGGCCTGGTTCATGATTTTTGGATTGGCAATACTGCATCACTCACTACACAAGCTGCAGGCCAGGGGAGAATCAGTCTCTTGGATTTTAAGGTATGAAGCCTTCTGTTGTATGAGTGTTAAGAGGGCAAAGTGTTGATAGGAAATCCCAACTCATAACTACAGAGACTTGTGTTGTGCACAACACCCCACAAGGAGTTTAAGCAGGGACCATCACACAAAAGTGTCAGCCTGCTTTCTGCAGTCCTCAAATTGGACAGTCTCTCTCGCTGGTACTGACGGGCTGTTTGCTCCAATATCCTCCCATCCTTGCCCTCAGTTTCCAAACTGATCCAACTCTCCCCCCCTTTCATCTAGGGAATCTCCTTCTAATAAACCCACTAAAGGATTTAAACTACAATGACTCATGGCACTAACATGCCATTTGCAGCCATCACATTGTTCAGTCTGCTTGTATGTTATATGCCTTCTTCCTACCCTGTGTCTTGTAGTTATTTAGATTGTAATATTTGGGGCAATGACAAAGCTCTTACTGCATGTTTTACATTACCTAGCACAGAGGCCCCCATTCTCAACTAGCCCTAGGCACTACCATAATACCCAAATCCTCAGCTGAGGCTGAGTGCATGGTGCAAGTCAGTAAGGGAGGGTTGAAAAGGTGGGCATAAGCCAACTTTGGGCTCCCCTGATCCCAGGGCAGAATCCCGGGCTGCTTCTCTGACATACATTAGAGTATTTACCGCAGGAGGCATTGCATGTTTACATCTCTTTGCTTTGGGCATGTGAAAAACACCACTGAGCTGATTGGTGGGAAACTTGTTCCTTTATGCACAAAAGTGTTAGGGGTATAGTGAGGGAAATAACTGAAACCAGGTTTGAAGTGATACGTACACTTCCAACTCAGAAAAGAATCTTGGTTTTCATTAATACATCCGTAGAAACCAACGGAGAAACACATCCTGTTATCTGGCTTCTCAGATAGTAGACACTGGCTCATTAGCTTTAAAGCATATCAACTGGATAACACTATTTATTCCATATAGAATAATGATCTACTTTCAGGGAATACAATATTGCACACGCAGGAATGAATTCATCCATTATTCACTGCTTAAAGACACACACTTACGTAAGGAGAGAGAAAAAGATGGACACTAAACGGGTCCTACAAAGGAAAGCCTAGGAACACATATCCTGTAGCTATTACACAGCATACAGTACAGTAACTACTGTATACATCAGATTAGGTTACATTACATGGATTTGTCACCCTGGTTCTGTAGCCATATTTAAGAGATGGAGTAAAGATGCAGGACAAAAGTGTTCAGATCTTCCTTCTGGGTCCTAACATGGGGCTTGCTGTCTAGTGGTAAAAACAAACTCTTGTGCTGATCTTAGAAGTATACATCCATTGAGCTTGTTTAGATCTGTGCAGTAGGAGATAATGCCACAGACATGTTAACAGCCCCTTCAGAAATACTGTGCTGTTAATTGTACCAGCCTGCAATAGCTCTGCAGTGTTAAAGCTATATAGTTGACAATAAAAATATTATAAAAAAGATCACTACTGCATGTTTAAAGTGTGTCTCAAAATTAAATCTCAGCCATTAATTTTTCCTCCCAAATTACTAAAAAGCAACCGTCCACACTAAAGACTAACCGCTTGTAAAATTGGATTTTTAAAGATGAAGTCTTTTTCAAGCCAATGCTGGGCCAAAGCAGCATTAGAACAATTCTACTACTGAAAAAAGGCAGTTTAGCTAATTCACACTATAAAAAAAATGGATTCACTCTGATCACATCAATGTTTCAGACATTGTGATTTAAAACAGCTGGGATATTAAGCCTCACAAAATATAGTCTATTGGATGATTCAGGCCATTGGTAACGAGATATTGATCCTTTCACCATCAGGTCATAGGTTCAAATTATCTTAGGCTAGTAGTGAGTTTGGTTGTGCAAATTTAATCATGTTTAAAGTGAAACCCTGGTGCCAGGCACTCTGGTCTGGTTTCACTGGGGCAGGAAAAGGTGGCTTTAGGTTTGATTTTTGCCCAGCTCGGTGCTGGGTTGGTTCCCCGGCACAGATTACAGCCACCTGAAAGCTGCTCTAAACTGCACCCACCACCATTGGCAACCACCAGCTGTTCTGACATACAGTACACAGGAACACACTGACCACATCCCTATATTATTAGCAGGAATAAAGTCCAAGGGGTGGTGGGGGAGAGAGGGGCTGTAGGGGCCACCAAGAGCTCTGTGCCAGCTAGGCATTCCCAGATACAGGAGGACTCCTCCACTGGCCTAGTGCAGCTTTTCACTGGGCAGACATACACAACTAGCCTGATGGACTGAAGAATCGGTCCCTTACATTTTCAGAAACTCATAGGGTGGGGAGTAGGAGGAAGCTTTGACTGTCTCCTTCCCTCAAGGGAAGAGACCCCAGTGCCCTTTAGGTCTTGTAGGCCTGACATTATATGAATTAGAGTTTTAAAGGGATGCCTCACATCAACCAGGACTGATACACACCAATACTGA
Organism: Chelydra serpentina; assembly: GCA_037349315.1. Lineage (NCBI taxonomy): Eukaryota > Metazoa > Chordata > Testudines > Chelydridae > Chelydra > Chelydra serpentina. Next base: position 20,829,958 of record JBAIAC010000026.1, on the reverse strand, counting down.
CTACCAGCACCTGGCCAGTGGGCCGAGTAAGCAGCAGTAGTGTGCAATGCAAAGCACAGCAACAAAGTGCCCCCAACATTGTCATTTTCACTATGCTGGAGCCCAGGAGGCCCAGATTTCAGATGGTTGTCTCACCAAGTACAAAGGCAGTTTGGAAAGGGAGGCGATTTTGGCACTGCTGCTATGCCAAAAGCTATTTAGGGTTTCCTTGCAATTTCAGTGGAAGCATGTATATGCATATGTCACCAGCACTGTACATTTTTCTACAGTTATGAGAAACATGTATGTCGTCTGCTACATGATCTAATGTGAACTGATTTGGTGGTTTCAGTACCACTTCCACTGCACAAGACTATATAGCAAGAGTCACCACCATAGTTTGAACCCCTATAATTTACTTGGTACCATAAAGGTGCACAATCTTCATTGCAGTCTCAGCTGAGAGACTAAAGAATTGATTTTGCTACTCCACCACAACTGCTCAGATCAGAATGGACACTTCAGTGATGCAGATGCTGTACCTGTTCTATGATATAAAAGAGAATTTCAAGACAATAAGTCGGTCACCTTTCAGGAGTACTGATGTTTAGAAGATCCCATAAATCCTGACTCACAATTGGAAGCCTGTGATAAAAGATGTACAGGGGAAGGAGTACAAGTGTACAGGGGAAGGAGATGTGCAGAATTAGTTACTTGTGTGCCCATGGGATATTTCTGGTCACTAAGAGGACAGAATGACACATTATTGTGCTTCATGTCTCACCTACCAGGCCATCCATGTACAGTACAAGCGTCCGCAGTTTCCTCCTATATACTAATAGTTATAATCCCTGGGGTTCAACAGAAGAAAACAATATACCACAAGGTGTGTGAATTGACCTTTGTGTAATTAAGCTAATGTGAACAGCAATTTAAAAACTAAGCCAACACAATCACAGTGACACTCAAAGTAGGAAGCTAGTAACTGAAATGTCATCTCTCTGCAGTTGTCTCCCCATTGCCCAGTGCAATAGCCAGCATCTTACTAGAAGTGGAAATAAAAACTATTGTTAGTAGATAATCATGGTGTTTTCTGCTTTTTCTGGATCATGGCTACTTCTTACATGCTTAATAAGAGCTCTAAAATAGTTTGTCACTTAAAATATTGATGTATACAACTAAATGCACCAAGTTATATTGGATCATGCTATAGTATGTTCAGGTAATCATTGCTATTAGCTACAAAAGAGATTACTACATTAGTCAGTTGTAGTCTGTCCTTTTGCCAGTGCAAGCTCTCCCAACTACTGCATCCAGTCTAAATTTAAATAACTCCAGTGAGGGAAGCTCTCACCAGGTCCCTTGGGAGCCTTTACACAGCCTGATAGGCTTACTCTTAGAAATGGGATGAAACAAAAAAAAATTCCTACTAGTTATTCTCCCTTGGACTGTACCTTCTTTGGATTTTGCACCAATAACACTTTTACCCAAATTGGCACTGGGCCTTACCACTGACACATATTACCGGCTTCCAGAGTGGGGGAAACCCACCACAACTGCTAACATTGTTAACATGAACAACAGCTCAACTAAAACCTAGAATTCCCTAGCCTCCTCTATGTTCATCATGCCTGTCCTGAGCTCAGCAGCCCACAGCACCCCTCTGAAGGATTTGGCTCCTACCTGTCACTGGCAAGTACATCCATTCTTCCCCAGTGGAAGGTAAGAAGAGTCTTTCTGTGCAAAGCCATTCAAACTGCCCTCCTGCTCCGTTGATGTTTCTGCTTGAACTCAGCAGACTCACTGTACTCAGCCTACCCTTTATATCTCCCAGCAGGCTTGGAGCTGAGTCACATGGTCCTATCATGTGACACTCCCCCCACTTATGCCTTTCACCTGAGAAGGTGGGCTAACCCAAGTCCCTTAAAGGACCAGCCCACTGTGTGACAGCATCCTTCATAAACTTGAAGACTCTGCATCACCATATCCCTCCTTTGGCTGAGTTACATACATTTGGTTGTTTTAATATTTCCTCCTTAATTTTATTTGCTCTTGTTTCTTGATGTCTTGCTGATAGTAAAATGCCTAGAATTGTGCACAGTATTCTAGGCAGAGTCTTACCAGTTCTATTAAAAGAGGAACTATTCCCCCCGTATCAAAACATCATGTTTCTGTCAGCCCTAAAGAGCACTGATGTTTATTGTCTATGCTACCAGCCAGAATTTCAAGGTCATTTCCAGCTTCCTGGGTGCTAGCACACCTATATTCTTTTTTAACATAATGGTTTCCCATGTTTCTCCATTGCATAGCTGCATGTTGAGTAGTTTTGCCTAGATGCATTAACTTGCATTCATCTAGGCTGAATTTATTTTTTATTCCTGTCCATTTTTTAACCTCCCTAGGTTCCTTTGTATTATTTCTCTGTCCTCTGTGGTGTTTGCAACCCCTCCTAATTTACTATCATCTGCAAATTTAATTAATGTGCTGTTTAGCTCTTCTTTCAGATCATGAATAAAAATGTTAAACAAAACTGTGCCTTCATCGGATTATAATACTTATGAAGTAGCTCCGAAGAGGTGAGTCTGTGGTAACACAATAGGATGGAAACTCATCAAAAATTATTTGCTCAGATTTCTGGTTGCATTGTTCAGCATTTGCCCATTTCATATGAGCAGATACAATGAAAATACAAAATAGCTTTATAGCTTCAAACCTACATTATATTTATCTACAACAGTGGTCATCAATAGGCAGACTGCAGGCCAAATCAAGACCGCCAGATGCTTTTGAATGGACCCTGAACTCTATTTACTTATTATTGTTATTTTGTTTATTATTATTATTATTATTTTCTCTGGAGTCTGGACCTTGACCAAGAAATTTGGACCTTGACAAAAAATAATTGACTACCCCAGTCTACATGGTACACACACACAGGGCTGGTATCACGTCACTGTGAATGCTTGAGTTGCACCATGGTGTCTATTCTAAATGAAAAAATGTCAAATGTAGATACATGGTAAAATTCTCAAAAGTACCTACGTCCCATTTTCAAAAGAGCATAGGAACTTAAATGCATTGAAAATTTTACCTATCATGATTATTGCAGGTAACTCAGTCTGTGGCTACTGTGTTTTAGCAGTGAATATTGTATATATGTATCATATAATAATTCATAAATAGGGCTCAAGTCTATAAAATGCTGGGCATCTCCTGGGAGGTAGTAACCATCCTCAGCTCCTTTTGTCATCAGCAGGATCTGAGCATGCTCAGCAGCTTGTAAAATCATGCCCATAGTTGTGATGAAGATATGGACAATATTTTTGTGATTGTAGAGACAAGCATCAAAAAATTGAACAGAACATCCAATCAGAGTCCAGCGGAGCCTTTGTGAGATTAGAGACTGCCTCCTCGCTTCAGAAGATCACCAAGGGCAAGGAGCCTTTTTGGAGGCTAGGGGTTTGGATCTGTCATAGGTTAAAGAAAAGGAGCTAGGGTAGATACTTGGATGTCATGATGATGGGTGCTGTATAGGACCTATAAAGAACAGAGTAGGATCAGAGTAATAGAAAGAAGGGACAAAGTGATAAAGATGAGAGGTGAAGAAACAAGAGAAGAAAGGAAAAAGGAGACCTCAGGATCTTCCTTAACCTTCTATAATCTCTAATTTTATAACAGAAGAATAATCAAATTGCTCTCAAGTTTTATAGTTCTACAATACTTGAATTTACCTCAGTGTTTCCTATTCTATGCACAGGAGATACCAAAAATACCATGGTAAAATCAAACACAGTGGTGTGGTGCTCACTCAGTTGTTTTTTTAGTAGCAATCAACATGTTAATCACTAGCATAGAAAGAAAGGAAGATGTTATTTTAGAGCAATTTGAAATCAAACAAAAATCTCACCCTACTGTGGAAGTTTCCATTACTGTTAACTAGTAATTATCCAAAAGTTCATCTAGTAGTCTTGAGTCCTTTTTCCCACATCACAATAAGACTTTTCTTTGTGCACACATCAATGTCAAAGGTCACCAGATAATGACTTTTGCTATAAACCAAACATATCTTGGAACAAAAAATTGGGACAAAGCCTTGGAATTTGTTAATCTGGTCATTGGAACTCTTTTACTTCTTGCTCTGGTTTTGCATGCAAGTATGTTTTTCACATTAGTCTCCTCACTGGCTAGAAAAAGAAAGGTTGGCCAGCACAGACAGAGAAAGATTATTTTACTTCACCTACATTCTCTAGAGAAAGTCTTCTGCTGGAGTCTCATAGATATATGGATAACTTCCATTAAAGCTAATAATCAGAAAGGTCTTGAGTGTTGATTTGGGAACTGTTTCTGCCCCCATTTGAGTACAATAGGTGTTTATCACATTAATTTCAGTGGGGGGCAGGATTAGGCTCTAAATGCCAGAGATTATAATACCAGGAGGCCTGCGCCTGTTATCATTGATGCCACTGGGATTTTAAACGGTGTTGACTTCAGTGGAAGCAGAGTCTGGCTGAAAAGAATTAAAAAGCCAACAAACATTACGATTTTTAAAGTTTATCAAAAATTAACAAATAATTTAAAATAGACTCATAGACTTTAAGGCCAGAAAGGACCACTATGACCACTGAGTCTGATCTCCTGCACATCACAAGCCACAGACCCTCACCCACTTACTCCTGTAATAGACCAATAAACTCAGGCTCAGTTACTGAAGTCCTCAAATCATGATTATGTCACAACAGAATAGGCAACGTTCTCCTCTTGGTTATGCCAGGGCAACCCATTGAAGTCTGAGAGGAGAAAGTAAGATGAGAATATCGCTCATGGATGATAATACATTTCTCCAATGAGAAAATATGCAGCACTTTGGGGAAAACATAATGCAAATGTTAAGAGTCAGTGCTTCAGGAGATTGGAATATTTCTCATATAGGGCCTGTTCCAAGCCCAATGATGCTAGTGGAAACTGAAATTCTCCAACTGACTTCAATGGGCATTGGAAAAAGCCCCTATTGAATCCAGGTCATAATACATAAACTACAGGGTCCTGGCATAAATAAGGGGCATATTAAAGACTAAAACTAACATAATTCAGAAAATATAGTTCTTGCCTTCCCTAGTGCAGACAGATTCATGATGGCTGAGACATCATATGGGAGATTTTTAACAAAAGAGCTATTTCTTCTGTTGGCATGAATATCAACATTTTTCTTTATTATTCCTTGTGTTTCACGCATCATAATATGAATTACTCAGAAGATGCACACAACACCTTTCCTTATTAATAAACACCAATGGTAATAATGAAAAAAACCCAGTGGCATAACTGTAAGAGAAGCACTATATCCCTTATTGAAACATCTCTCAAAATGTCCAGTATGCATTTTTATGTATATATCTTTTTCAATTGGAGGTTTTTTCTCTAATGTTATTAATATTGTGCCTGATTTGCCAGGGCACTCCTTCAGTTTTCTTCTTTTCATGTGACATCTCCATTACTGGGGATTTGCAACCATGGTAGCCCATTCTGTACTATCCTCTGCTATTCTGCAGCCCAGCATCTCCTGCAATTCTGGATGTCCGGCCTGCTCCCCTCCACAGTGCACCTTAAGGAGACAGCTCAATGTTTTGGTACCACCTACTTTGGCCACAGCTGGTCTACTCCTGCTTGCTTCTCCTCCCTTGCACTTCCTTCCTGTGCTTTCTTACCAGTCTCCTTGCTAATTAGCTCATTAGCTGCCCAGCTCCAGTCTGATCTGGTAATCAAGAACTCCTCTCCTTAATCAGGCCCTCCCTGCAGGCCTAACTGGTTAAACAGTGACCAGGTTGCTGCTTCCCAGGATTCTGTCACAGGGGATCTGAATCGAGAGGCAGACTGGCTCGGCAGACACAGGAGTGCTGGAATCAGGAGGTTTTCAATCTCACCCTTCAGACATTTGTCCTGCCTTCACCTGAACTATTCATCAATAATACGAATGCTGAGGCCTAAATACTTCACCAGGGCGACAGACCCCCCAGATTCATGGGACAGATGCCTTATTGCACAGTTGGCTGCAAGACCTACTTTGTGTTTCCACCCTTTCTGCTGTTGGGGAAGGCAATCCAGAAAATAAAATGAGAACAGGTGAGGGTAATACTGATAACCCCACATTGGGTGAGGAGACCTTGGTTTTCAGATCTAACAGAGTTGAAACTGGAGACTCTGCTCCAGTTTTCCTGGAGACTGGACATTCTCTCACCATGTCCTCTTCTTCATCCCGACCCGGTTCACTAACACCTTGGTTATTGAGAGGGAAGCACTAGAAGGTCTGGCCTATCGTCCAGAGTCATTAAGATGTTGCTTTATTCTAGGAGAGTATCGCTACTCCTCTATCTGGTCCAGATGCAACCACTGGTGCCAAGTGCAAAGTGCAAATCCCAGAAATTTCAACCATTTTGGATTTTCTCTAAGAAGGCCTAGACAGAGATCTTAAGCTCAGTACCATTGTATGTCAGGAGTCCATTCTTAGTAGCGTGCTATTAGCTGGATCCTTGGGTTCCCTGGCTGACAAAACTCAGGTAGCCAGATTCCTTTAAGCAGTCCAGCTAGCCAGACTGGCAGTCAGGCCACTCATTCCAAAATGGCATGGTGTAGCACTTTCAGTCTGGTGCCTCCTGCTGTCACTCCATTGCTGCGGTGGTCTCCCTTCTCATAACTCAGCCCTCTAGCCTGAGGTAACAGAAAGCCAAACATCAAACAGTCCAATGTCCTCCCAAGAGGGTCTTTGGTCCCAACTCTGGACTCATGCCACCTTGGCAGTGATTGGTAGGGGAACCCAGGCCTTCCCACTATACTGAGTTCCAGGGACCCTATAGCCAGCAGCCAAGGTCTGCACAGCCCCACTCCTTGTAGCTGTTTTCCTGGCTCCTTCCTACCCTGCCTTCTTCAGGCCTTCTTCCCCACAATTTCTCTAGGATGACCCTTTTTCAGGGTTAGGACTCTTAGGGCTGGGCCCTCTCCTGAGCTTCCTCATCATCACCTCCTATTACCAGAGAGTGACTGCAGACTCTCTCTCTCCCTGCAGCCCTTCTGCTCTCTAGTTCCTGGCTTTATACTCACCACCCAGCCCCTCCTCAGTTATTCATCCCACCCTAGTCATCAATTAAATCTAGCTTTCTCTCGTTTACAGGTATGTTAATTGGCTTCTTAGGCCCACATTAACTCATTGAGAGCTGTTATATGGGGTACGCACCCCCTCATAAAGGACCTGCCACTAAGTGTTCAGGATCTTAACAAGCCATGCCTCTGAGATTTTGACATCAGTGTCAGCATTTTACTTATCCATTAAGATCTGTTTAACAGTGATCATGTCAGCCAGCTGAGTGTTAAACTGGCAGCATTATCTATACATGAGCCTCACTGCATGTTTCACAAGGACAAGGTAGCACTCAGGACACCAGAATCCTTTCTTCCTAAGACAAATTTCTTCTTCCACACTTCTTAGCAAGAGGTTGTGCTTCCTTTGTTCTGTCCAAAAGCATCCAACTGAAAAGATGTGGCACACCTTAGAGGTCAGCAAAATCTTGACAATTTATTTCAAGCGTGCAGAATCCATTAGAAGACTTGACTCCCTATTCATGTCCTTCCATCCAAAATGCCAGGGACTCAGAGCTTCCAAGTCTTCCATTGCTAGATGGATTAGACTAGACATTGTGGAAACCTACAAAGCATTAGAGGTTCCCGTTCCAGAAGGGATCAAGATGCACTCCACGAGATCCTTAGCAACCTCATGCAAGCTTATTCACTTTAGAAATTTGCAATACGGCCACTTTGTCTATAGGTAACACCTTCATTAAGCACTCTAAGGTGGATTGCTACAGATATTTATGAAAATTAAATTGAGAATTTACCAGTAAACTAGCCTGGATTAAATTATGCTTTATGTCAACAGGAATAAAAAGGCTCAGTTTTTGGTGAATCTTTAAGTACTATACTAGGTAATAATGGTCTAGATCAGGGGTAGGCAACCTATGGCACGGGTGCCAAAGGCGGCACGCGAGCTGATTTTCAGTGGCACTCACACTATCTGGGTCCTGGCCACCGGTCTGGGGGGCTTTCCATTTTAATTTAATTTTAAGTGAAGCTTCTTAAACATTTTTAAAACCTTATTTACTTTACATACAACAATAGTTTAGTTATATATTAAAGACTTATAGAAAGAGATCTTCTAAAAACATTAAAATGTATTACTGGCACACAAAACCTTAAATTAGAGTGAATAAATGAAGACTTGGCACACCACTTCTGAAAGGTTGCCGACCCCTGGTCTAGATAATACTTAGCTCTGCCTCGAATGCAGGGGACTGGACTAGATGACTTCTCAAGGTCCCTTCTAGTCCTACGATTCTATGACTTTCTATCCTCTCCAAAGATCTCCTTTGGCAGGAAAGTGTTACAAACGGTGGCACAGAAATAACGTAGCCCTTTGAGCGAGTTTACAAAAAGAGGAAGTACTTCCTTCTCTTTCTTCCTACCAAACTTTTTCATAAATTGCCTTATATCTGTTCACTCCTCACTGCATCCCAGACATCCAGAACTGTGGGAGATGCTGGCCTGCAGAATGGAAAATGTCTTACTGATAATTTCCTTTCTGCTAGCAGCATCTCTCACATTTCTACCCAGCCTAGATGGCTCATGAGCCAAAGGTCAGATGTTAAGTGAGATCATTATCATATACCCATCTTCCTTGATCTAATGTGCATAGCTATTTCATTACCTCCAGAGCATTTGTTAATAATAATGTTATGCAAGTTTTACAGTTTTGGATTAACTCTTCTGGATGCAAGTGGGAGCATAGCCTAGGGGGCGTGGCCAGAGTGTGTGGTGGCAAAACATTGATCCGTTTCTGTAAGCTGCAGAGTGGAGTGGAGCAGCCTGGACATCCAGGATTCTGGGAGGTGCTGCTAAAAGAAAGGAAATTGTTGGTAAGAAATTTTCCACTCTCTTTGTGGATGAATAGTCCTTTTGATCCATCCAGGATACTACGTAATCCATCCAAGTTCTTCAGTTTTACAGATGTGTAACTATTGATTTGAATGGAATTATGCTACTATAAAACTGTAATAATGCAGTGATTCATCACATTCCAGGGCTAAGATTTTCAAACATAGAGCCTAAAGTTAGATTCCTCAGTCTATATTTAGAATCCTGAATAAATGACCTGATTTTTCAAAAGTGCTGAGCGCCCACTGATTAAAATTTACTGCTCTACAATTCAGGCCAATTTTTAGGAATTCTAATATGATGTTGGGGCCAAAATTAGGCTATTTTTTTTAATGTTTCTCTTTAATTTTAAATTTATGAGAAATATACATATTTGCAGTTCCTTAAAATTTAGAAAGAAATAAACTTAAATTCATTTAAATTTATTTTCAAAGCTGTCTTATTTAGCAACATTTCTAAACTTTAAATTTACCTCCTACCTCATCTATTCAGATGTACCTCATTGACTACTACTGTCTGCACGAGAAACAAAGCTTTTGTAATCTATTTCTGCAGGAATAATTGCTGTGTAACAAACAGAAGACAACCCTTTATTACTTTGTTTCCAGTCTTCTTCCCATTTTGAGAAACTGTAGATGAAGCAAGAATTAATGAGCATGAACACAGAGTAATTTTCCTTGATTTTCTTGTGATATCAGAGGGAGGAGGTTCTCAAAAAAGTTTGCAAATAATGTGGTGTAACACAGTGTTAATATTATTTTCAGGTCATAAGAATGCTAAGCAAAGAATAAATAAAGGATTTTTTTCCCTTTCATCTGCCCGGCCACTTTCCCCCCACCATCTAACAAAAAACAAATAAACAAAAAAACAGTAAGAAAAATGTCTTAGCCTTTCAAAACCTTGGACCAGATTCTCACTTGGTGAAAATCAGTGTAATCCAATTTGATTTACATTAGCTAAAAAGCTAGTCCTCTATTTGAACATGCTGTGGAGTTAGATTTCTCTGCCAGTGTTCAGCATCATTCCACGTGATTCTATAGAATTCTAATATAAATTCTGGTCATAAACAAAGAAAAAACAGATGGACAGAGAATATGATGAACAATTTGTGTCTGTACACATTTTTTCTCCTCTGTTAGCACCATTGAAATGCATGATTTTTTTTATCTTTAGACTTCAGTTTTGCATTTCTCTTCATCTTGGTTTCTAGATACATTGTAAAAATCTTTTCAAAATATTAAGAAAATTACACCTAAGTCTCACTTTTAATATGTGTTCCATGTTTGTAAATGTTCCTTCATACATCAAATGTGTTGCTTCTCACCAGGTAAACTACATCTTATTGCTTACCATGTCTGTCTCTGCACAACATTTAGTTCACAGGCATAAATAACAGTGTGTTATATAAATAATTACATGCATGAAAGGTTGTAAAACACTGAAGATGTATTTGTACTTTTACTTACAAGAACATTTTAAAATGATTGCCTTGTTCAATGTGTGGGTTTTTTGTGTGTTGAATGGGGCACACACGCAGAACATTTTGCAAAGTTTTTTTTTTCCTTTCCTTCAGGTCACACTAGCATTATAGTTAGCAAATTGATAAGGTTCCACCGTTAAGCTTTATTACTTGTGACATGAGCCTATGACACTTTATAAAAAGAAGTAATCCAGAACAATCTCTAGGTAATTAACACCTAGATAAACAAACATAAATTTCTATATTGCATTTATTTGGACTACCACTCAAATATGCGTGAACCATGCTTTTTTAATTAAAAGATAAATCTATGTGACACTTAGCCTCAAACTTAATTATTCAGCATAGTATAATAAAAAATAGAGCCCATTAAATGTGTCTTGCTCTGTATTTCTGTATTAACAGCAAAACAGTTCACTCTGGGATCATTTAAATTTTCTACCTCCTCTTTTCCTATGATTTCCCTGTTCGTTGAGACTCTTTAAAAAAACCAAAAAACAACCAAAATACGTTTAGCAACACCAACAGGTGAGGAGCTGCAGAACTCTTCACAATCCCTTTGTATAGCGCTCAGCTGGATTACACTTTTAATATTACATTACACTATACTTTTACCTTTCCCTTGCCCCCCGCCCAACCTTCCCCATGGAAACATACTTCCACTTTGGTAGATCATGCCAAGCAGTGATACGCAGAAATGAAAAACACAATACTTAAGAATAATTTCACTGGGATCATGCTTACAATACACAAGGTGAGATTTTTATAATATACTGTTACAATACAGATGTTAAACAGATAAGGGAAATATTCAATTCCCAAATTACAATAGACGAAGGGGTTATAGTCCTTATAAAAGTTTCAACAAGAAACATTGTCTTAAAGCTGAGAGCAGCTTTCTGATGTAAGGTAGAAAGACTCTTGTCAAAACATTCACCATCTGCATATGAAGGCTGCTGATCAGCTGGGCTAACAAAAAATCTTTACAAATTGCCTTTTTTTTGAGACAACAGTATTTAACTCTTTCAGACATTCTGTTTCCCGTGGAACAGCTCGGCTGTTGTTGCCATGTTTTGTGGTACAAGGCCTCATGGTGGTTCTTTTCCATGGTTCCTAAAGAATATGTGAACCATTTAATCATAGGATTCTATTATGCATATTGGATAATAAAGGAGATTGTGTTTGTGAACATTTCCATCGAGGTGCAGAGAAACTGTTTCTGTTCAATATATCGGGATCCACATGTTCATTTAACGTCTGTTGAACCTGAAAGAAGGCTTGAAAATCTTTGGAGGAAAAAAATGGTTTGTTTTCCCTGGCTTCTGGATACAATGATCTCTTGATATGACAGCACCCCTGGAGCAAGGCAGAGTAGAATTCATATACTGAAGTAAATAGATCCTGCCTTGGCATTTTTATATACTATACTTCCCAGATGAGATAGTGGGTTACATCAGGAAAGGTTGTGAGAAACCCCAAAATACATATTAGTCATTTTGATGAACTTCTTGAATTTGAACCCAAATTTGATCAACTATAAATGCAATTTTTCCTCCTTACATGTAGCTTTTCATTTTTCTTTTAAATGGTACTAGTCACATGATTTGTCATGGCAATATTTGCATTCCGCCCATGAAACTGAAAAGTCAATTCCTAGATGTAACTTTCAACAATTGATTAACTCTGAATTTTCTCATTGCTAGTCTTCTGTTCTTAACACTGCTAGGTAATTTTGTACACTAGCTCTACTGGTCACACACACACACACACACATGGATTGGAGAATCAGCTCAGCTCAGCTCCGGTATGACATTATTAGAGAGTGTGAGTGGTTTAATCTAATTCTGTTAAAATTTCCCATTGTTGTTTCCTTCTCAGTTTTCCTGTGCAAGGCTCCCCTCTCCCCCTACTTTCTGCACTTTAGAAGTATTTAGTCTGCTTTGGTGCATCCATTTATTGATACGAGTTAATTATTGTTACTCTTTTCAATGAGTGTCAGTCAAGAACTTCAGATCCTTTAATGTAGTTGCTTCCAAGTATGAAAATCAAAACATATACAGGAAGAATAATGATGCATCCGGTAGAATATGAGGATTCTTGCACTTGCAAATTCCTTTAAAATGTAGGCAATTTTCTTTACATGCACCATTACAATAAACCTCACAATTTTCTAAAGCCAAGTATATGATCTATACAAACAAATGTGTTTTTAACATGAAACATGACTATATACATTACAGTATATGATACACACTTTAAACACTTTAAAATCAATGCTTGATAGACCCCAAGGCTTTTTCTGTAGTACATAATTAGTATTATATAAAACAATTATTACTACATGCTAAAACAGATTTCCACAGTCTTTCAATTAGTCACAATATATAATATATCTATATCTATATACTGTTTATAGATTTGTTCTGATTAATAAGTGGACTGAGCACACACACCCAGCATAGTACACTCCAGTAACTGCCTAACAACAGTGAATTTACTGACATTATTTTTTAATATCTGACAAAGCTGCAGAAAGTAATGTTTTAAGTGTTCCTAATAAACATATGCAAGTAGGAAAACTTTTTTCAGAGGTAGAGGTTTTATTGCGTAAAACACTGGATAAAACTGTACTGCTTCAAAGACAATTTTTATTCTAACAGCAGAAAGAAAACAGTCATTGCTGAAAAAACAACTTTTAATACTTCTATAGCAGAATAAAGTTCTGTCAACTGATGTATTATAATAATAAATAATGACCAAGAATAAACTTTAAATACAAAGTTTTCTAATTGTTACAAGCATAGCAACAAAATCCTCTACTCTATTATTCTCAGATTTCCTCCAAGATAGAAATTTTTCTTTGTGTAGGAATGTAGACAGTATTATGACCAGTATCACAGACTACAGAAGTTACAGAGAAAAAACTTGACATGTTTAGATATGAGAAGCATGATGATATTCAGAAACTGACAATGCATCACTGCTGCTGTCACTTGTTTGTATTACAAGTTACAAATGTTCTGGAAAAAAGGTCTATGTCAGAGGGGAAAATAGGGACAGTAGCACCGGACCAAATGGAATCAACACACACATCACAAAGAACGGGAGATGTTTCCAGTGTCACAAACAGAATTATTGCCTGTCGTATCTGAAAATGCTCAGAAGACACAAAAGAATACTGAAAGAGCTCAAAAAGTGCAAGAAATGGAATGTGGGGTGTTTTTTTTTTGTTTTTTTTGTTTTTTTTTTGTTTTGTTTTGATGTTTTTTTTTTTTGCTAAGATATTGAAGGCGGCGCAAACACACAAAAGCAAGCGACTGACACAGTCACCAAACACAGTAGTGCAGTTAAAATCCTAAAGCTTACTACAGTCAGAAAGTTTTCAATAACATTTCAATCCTTTATCTAGGATCATAGAAACAGTTGCATTAAGTTTATCAACTCGATTTAAGTAAGGCAGTGAGAACTATTCTAGAAAAACAAGAAAAGCAGCTTGCTCTGTGCCAGATGGGTCCAAGTTACACAGTGACCTCATTTAAACTGAAACTTCAGTTGGATGACATCCTTTCCGACAGCATATGCAAACCGGATTCCTTATTAGCCTGAGATTTTTTTTTCCAGTCTCAGGGTAGCGCTAAGAATTTTATTTACATTGATTGCAGTTTAGTATTTTTTGTAAACTGCTTTAGGCAGAGCTGAAGTTTTAAGGCCCTGGGGTTTTACTCTGTGCTCCCAGCCTGCAAAGAAATATTGACTTTTTTTTTTTTTAAAGTCTGGATGATTTTGTTTTAGAAGAAGTTAATACTTCTCTACTATCATAATAAACAGATAAACAGCACCGATTTTGCTTCTATCAAAGGAAGTACATTAAAAGGCTAAAAGTTTATGCCATTCAAGCAGATTTAAGAATAAACCATTACCTATTATTCTTACTTTTTGTTTTTATTGTGTGTTTCATTGTAGTCTCTCAAAAGCTTCCTATATGGCAAAAAACTCAATAAATTTGGAGGATCCAATCAGTAGAAAAGCTAAAATCTGCAAAAATATAGAACACATTTGTTTTACAAAAACAAAGAAATATTAGCAAAAACACTTTTCTTCATTAGAGACAAAGAGCAGGATGTTTGGATTCATATTTTAGGTCAAGCTACTTTATAAGAGCTTGCTCCAGAAGAAACTCCTGCACTATGTCTGTAACACTTATAAAACCTAACAAATTAAAACTAACCATGACTGGGGAATCCTTCATTCAAGTAAAAAAAGAAAAGAAAGAAAAAGAAACCAACCCACTAGTTAATAATATTCTGTTTCTCACCAGCACCTTCTACAGACAAGGTTGACTAGTTTCACTAAACAATGTTTTTTTATATATTGTACTTCTACTTTTATAGCAACCTACTTCTTCATCAACAAGAAAGAAAAGAATAAAAGAATATCCCTCAATACTGAAAGTTGATCTAAAAAAAAATATGCAATTACGCAACCAATCTGCAATCTCACATTGGTCTTCAGATTCTTTCTAACCATTGATTCATTTGGCTGTATATTAAAAAAAAATTGAAAATGTAATACCACAATCCTTTCCAATATAGGTCAGTACTGACCCCAGCTTATGGGCCATCTAAGATTTCTCCGATAGTGCAGTTGCAACACCGCTTGAATTGATTTTCTCTGCAATGACAGCTCCAGTCAGACTGGCACCATGGCAGTCTACCAACACATCTCATTACTATGCTAGGCAAATGACAGCAGCTGGTGTCATATTATAAAGGTGTTTTCAACAATGAAAACACAGCCCCTCAATCTTCAAGGCAACACTAAATCATTCAGACGGTATCATTTTTCTGTTAAGAGCATTATTTTTGGACAAAGACCACTTTGAAGTTTGAAATCGCTCTGCTTTTTAAATAACTAATGACCTCCTAACATTTTAAAATCACTTTATTATCCCACCTGCATTGTTTGGAAGTACTTGTTGCCAGGTAACAGTTTAGCAGCCATTTTCAAGGGCTGGGAATTATTTTTTTCTTTTTGTAATATATACGTATATATATATATATATTTAAATGTTTTAAACATCCTGTACACCACTGGGAATTTGTACACAATTCTTTTCCTTGGAATGCAGTTATCAAATTCTTGCCCAAATGCATACCTAAGAACTGTGTAAAATAATATTGCAATATACAGATTGATTTGTTCAGCTGCATTACTCTTGGGCCTTGCTGCCCTCCTCTGATAGCTCTGCTGAGCTCCCAGGTTTGACAGCTGCAGGTTCCTCTAAATTCCCAGAAGCCTCGGAGTCAACTCTGGAGCGCTTGAACCTGCGATCTGGATACTGGCTGTTGTCAAAAGGCATGCGATGGACACAAAGAACATGGGTCTTCAGATTTCCCTTCTGAGAGGCACTGTATGGGCAGTATCTGCACTGGAAAGGCCTGTGACCTGAATGACAGACAAAAAATCTGGTTAGTTTTTCTCATATTTACATTTTCATTGCAAGCCAGTTCTTTGCAAGTTTAACAAAGGAATACTGCTATAAAGAAGTGCTGCATGCATTGAGCAGCATAAGAAATTCATAGTGCTTTTGTTGAGTTCTATTCATACAAACTATTGTTAAAAACTCTTTTTCTGGGACAGTAAAGAAAACTAAGCCACCCCCCCTCCCTTAGTTAACATAATTGTTAAGCATTCACTTCTGTGATCCAGTCTGAACACTTGCAAATAACGTTAACTATATAATAGGTTATTTTATATTTGTTGATTATCTAGAGTGGGGGTGGAAAAACGTTTTGGCCCGAGCGCCACATCGGGGTTGCAAAATTGTATGGAGGGTAGGGAAGGCTGTGCCCCCCCCCAAATAGCCTGGCCCCGCCCCCTCTCTGACCGCTCCCACTTCCCGTCCCCTGACTGCCCCCCAACTACCCCCTCCAGAGACCCCACCACCCCTAACCAACCCCCCTGAGATCCCACCCCCTATTTATGCCCCCCTGCTCCTTGTCCCCTGACCACCCCCTCCAGAGACCCCTCACCCCTAACCACCACTTCCCCAGGACCCCACACCCTATCTAAGCCCCCCTGCCCCCGACTGCCCCGACCCCTATCCACACCCCCACCCCCACCCCCTGACAAACCCCCGGAACCCCCACGCCTATCCAACGCCCCCATTCCCTGACCACCCCCCCAGACCCTCCGCCCCATCCAACCTCCCCCTGCTCCCTGTCCCCTGACTGCCCCTCAGGACTCCCTGCCCCTATCCAAACCCTGCTTCCGGCCCCCTTACCACGCCGCTCAGAGCAGCGGCTGGAGCGAGACGCGCTGCTGCCCTGCCCCGGCCCCCAGAGCGCTGCCCACGTGGCAGCATGTTGCGGCGGGACAGCGGGGGAGGGGCCAGGGAGAACCTCCCTGGCAAGCTCAGGGGCCGGACAGGACGGGCTCACGGGCCAGATGTGGCCTGCGGGCCATAGTTTGCCCATCCCTGATCTAGAGCAATAAATAAAATAAAAATGCATGAATGACAATGTGCAGACCCCACTCTAATAAACATATTTTGTCTTTGGGTGGGTTTCGGAGGATAACATTGTATGTTTCATTTTATGCACATGGAGTTGTTGTGTTGTTTTGTGTTTTTCTGAATGGATAGCAATAATGTATTGAGATAAGCAAGGCCACAAGCCTGCAAATACTTACACATACGTGTCACTTTACTGCAGTGGGAGTAATCACGTGAGTAACGTTATGCAGGTGCATGAGTGTTTGCTGGATGGAGGTGCAACACTATAGCTAACTTAAAAATAAAATATCCAATCTAGATTAGAAAAGGAATGTTACTGCTCAGAACTGATGTATGCTTGTGTATGAAATAGTGACCGAAAAAAAAGGCATGAATGAAACACAGCTCTTTTTAGTCAGTCTTGCAATGTGCTTTACATTATTTTTCATATTATTGTGACTTTGAATCTTGGTGCTGTATCTGGTATTGGAGGTTATGTTTCAGCAATCACATTTCAACCTATGCTGGGAAGTTGTTGATGTGTTTTACTGGAACTTTATGAGCTTTGTCTCTCAAATTAACTTAAACCAGGACCATCTGAGGTCAAATGCGCTTAGCTTGCTTTAATTTGCTCAAATAAATGAATAAATAAATGTGCCAGACCATCTACATAAATCCAGGACAAGTGAAAAACAATATCCAATATCCACATTAGAAGAGCACTTTCCCCCCTCTGCTGTTTCTATTCTACACAATACATATGAAGCAGAAGGAGGAGGAGTAAAGTACTGTAGGTGTGAAAGCATTGCAGTGCATGCAGTGTGGGAAGGGGCCAAGAGTGCCTAACTCGAGAAATGTCACAGTCAGGTGAGCTGTGGCCAATCATCATTTAGGTGTTATCAGGTTAGTTTTACATAAGTACGTGGAAGATGGGTAGCCTGGTCAGATGTTATTCCCATTAGAGAAAGAGCTCTGAAGTGACACCGGGATTACACTGGTGGTGTTCTGGATGGTGTGGTGTCAGGAAAACTCACTCCATGTAAGAGATGGCATCAGCTGAACAAGAGTGCTTGGGCCCCTAAAACAACCCACTAATTTTAATGGGAAAAGTGGGAATTAGCTGCAGTGGGACCTGAAGACTGAGCCCACACAGAAGATTCTAGCTGCTCGTCAGAAGAAGGGAAGTGTTGTACCCATAACCCAGCCCTATGGGCATGTTTCCTCAAGCAGGGATATGACATTTGTGTATGGAGGAGATGCCTGCCCATCATCAATGAATTGATGTCAGTTGTGTTAGGACGGGGTCCTGCTCCAGAATACAAAATATTTACATTTGCCTAAATGGATCCATAGGACACAGTAAGTTGGTTTCTACCTAAGTCTCATGCTTGAAGCACTGAAGGTTCTTCTGCTCCTCAGACAGGGCAGGTGAAGGGAAATCTTCCAGACAGGGTACTCAGGGAAAAGAGATGAAACCCAGCAATTATTAGTCTTAACAAGGGCAAATTTCCAAGGAAAATTTCATCTTGGAAAAACTAATAGGGAACATAGTGAATAAAATTAGGAATAGATAGTTATAGAAATAGGAATGGGTCAGGAATTTCACAGAGGAATTTCAGCAGGAGGACTAGAAACAGAGGTCAAGGAAGAGATTACAAGACCTATTCAATGCATTTCAGGATCAGTCCCTTAAATCCAAAGGCCCATACAGCCATAACTGCACTACAACATGTTTGAAAGTATCAGTTATATTCTTCCACAATCCACTTTTGTGCACAGAAAATGGGTACAAAACTGAATGGGTATAAAGGAGGAGATTCACTGAAAATATGATTTTCATAGTTTTGGAAATTCTAAACTAGATTGCAAAACTCAGAAGAAAGGTCCAATAAAATCATTCCATTTCACAATTGTCCCTTCAATTTATAGACGGAAACACTGCACCTTGGAAAGAGACCTCAGTAATAATGTATGCGTTTGATCTATTTTATCCTGGCTAGGGTGTTCGTAGTTTTGAATTTTAAAAATTCCTTTGTTTGTTCATCTGGTGGTTTATGCTGAGGATCACAGTGCATGTATTTTAAACTGAAGGCAAAACCTATACTGAAAATCCTGGTACCTTTATTTGTGATAATAAGTAATATGTTGATTGATATATATATATCAATATATATCACACACACACACTGCTTTTCATCTCAGGATCTCAAAGATATAGAGAGGTGGGTAGGTATTATTACTCTCTGTTACAGATGAGGAAACTAATTTACAGAGAGATGAAGTGACTTGCCCAAGGTCACATGGGAAGTCCTTTGCAGTCAAGAATCAAATGCACATCTCCTGACACCAAGTTCCTTGATATCACCATATGACTACACTATGTGCCTGTTGTCAGATCCCTTTATGGAAATGAGGTCATCCTATCTGATTAAAAGGACCACTGGAATTTATATACTGACAAAATGTTTGTCACAAAATGCATGTAAAACAAATTCTTCCTATAGTGAATAAATTAGCCATTGCTGCGTTGTAGTGAATTTATATTTTAGGATATATAGTAGCTGTAAATACAAGTGAAAACATCAGTATAATGAAGTCTGTATATATTATTAAAGCTAATTTTCTATAAACAGTCTAGTGTCTGTGAAGGTTTCATATAAGAACACTTAAAATTGCATGGACTAATACTGTCATAATGGGGGCCTCATCCAAAACCCATTAAAGTCAATGAGAGTCTTTAAATTGTTTTCAGTGGGCTTTGAATCAGACCAATGTAGAACAGTGTTACCGGTTTCTTAACCTTCTGTTAAGAGAAGTTTACCTTTCTTTCCCCTAACATACTTTTATTCGTCTATCCATTACATTTTAACTAATTTAAAGCATTGCAAACAGATACCAAATTATATTTCTGCAAGCTTCAGTTTGCATATTACAAACATACACAAAAACCCCTGTGTTAAATGAACATAGTTAAGGTTGCAAAGTCAAGCAGTCAAAAAGTTGGGAAATGCCAGAATTAATGTTGCCTTTGCAACTTTAATTCAGCCCCCTTGTGCGTCTGTATTACAATACAGTCTTTAACAACATGATCACAGACTATTTTTTCCACAGGAACTCTGCCTCAGTCAGTGCACAGAAGGGATGGTGCTCACTTAACAAGCAGCTATTCAATATTTTGCTTCATCTTCACTGCTCAATGTCCAGCCCTAGGCCTCATTCATGGCACACTTTTCAAATCCAGCTCTGAAGGCTGAATTATTAATTTTCTTCATGGGCTTTTCTATGGTGCTCATCACTACAGTATCTGAGTGCATCACAAATACGAATGAATCAACACCCTTGTGAGTTGAGGGGGTGACTGTATTCTCATTTTACAGATGGGGAATTGGGGCACAAAGAGATTAAGGTCAAAAGTATCAACTAATTTTGGGTGCCCAATTCGAGACACCTTGGACCTGACTTTTCAGAGTGCTTAGCATTATATAGCACTTCACATGTTCAAAGTACAGCTTCCTTTGACTTCAGTTGTGGTGGTGAGTGTGCAACACTTCTGCAAACCAGACCCCAATGTCTCATGTCAGGCACCCAATTAGCAACAACTTGTTGAGAAAACTGGTTTAAGTGACTTGCCTTAAGTGACACAGGAGCTCTGTGGCACAGGCAGGGACAGAATCTAGTTCCTCCAAGGCAGCAATCAACTGCCTTAACCATAAGACCACCCCATCTCCTCCTGCAATCCCCAGCCTCATTCACTATATACCTTCCAACTTCTGCAACAAATGAGGCCAGAGTCCTACAGACAACAGCCCTCTTATTCAACCCTGATTCATCCCCAAAGCAGCTCCAGCCTGTGCACTGAATAAGGCAGGGGTCCTGTGGAAAAAAATGGTATGTGATCATGTAATTAAAGACTGTATCATATTGCATATGCACACGGTTGTAAAAGCAACCTTAATTCTGGCATTTTATAACTTTGTAGTGTTTGACTTTGCAACCCTAATAAGTCCTTTTATTTTAAAAAGCAAAATGAAAAAAAAAACCCAAAAATTCTATCATGTAGCATCATGAACCAACACCAACGGAGTTGCAGCCTTTAGATCCACCACACAGACCTCTGCCACTTGAGCTAACAGAATAACTGACAGCAGTAGTAGGCTGACATCCTACCAGCATTTAGAGAGGGATGGGACACTTTGGCAGTAGGTTTCTGAGATATTTGTTGACCTCAGAGGAATGGTGAGACTCAGGAATCTTATGTTCCAGTTCAGGCTTTGAAATGGAGTGTGATCTAGTGGGATTCTTCTGCTCATTCCCTTTTTTCATGACCCTTTCTGCTCCGCCTCTCCAACCTGTCCCTTGTCCTAGACCTCTCTTCCCACTTCTCATTCCTCATCCCAGCTCTATTTCTTCATCTAGCCAGTCCCAGTCTCCACACAGCAGGCTTCTCATCCCAGTCTCCCTAGCCAGCAAATCCTAGTCTCACCCCTCCTGACTCACCATCCCTGTCCCAGTATCCCCTACTCCTAGTCCCAGGCTCAGTTCTCCCTGCATCTGAGTCCTTATCAAATCTATCTCCCCTCCCCCTTCACCTCTTTACTTCTCATCCCACTGGTTCTCAATCCCAGTCTCCTTGCCCAACTAGTGCTAGTCTCCCGCTCTGGCTCCTCATCCAATTTTAGTCCCCTCACACTGGCTCAGTCCCCCATCCCATTTCATTCCTTGGCCCCAGTATCCTTGCCCAACCAGTTGCAGTCCACCATTTTCAGATTCAAATCTCAATCTCCTTGCCTAACTAGTCACAATCCCCCCTGGATCCCAGTCCCAGTCTCCTGGCCCAGATAGTTCCAGTCTCCCTCCAATTCAACTCCCAGTTGTCTCCACCAGCTTCCAGTCCTGATTTCTGCCCCTTCTGTCCCACAGGCTGCTTGTTCCAGTCTACTTCCCCCTCTAATCCCACCACAGATCTGACTTTGGTTCCATTCTGGGTGGGAGCACACCCGGTGTGGCCGGAATATGATAGCAAATCATGATTTTTAAAAGGCGTAGAACGTTGTCAAATTAGGGCAGATTTACACAGGACGGCAAAGGCATGCCCCTGACACAAAGGCCACCCACTGCCAAATTTCAAATCCCTGCTCCAAAGCAAGAGGGGTCCCAGAGCTTTTCAAAAAAAGGTCACCACTTTTTTTTTTAAAACCTGGCAAAACAATGTATTTTCCTTATTTTGCTCTCAGAAATGGCTGAACTGGGTTGGTTGAAATTTTCCAAAATATTCCACCTGAAGCAAACACCCAGAATGGAGGAATTCAGCTCAAATAGTTAAAGGTTTGGCAAGTTATAAGCAACTGCAAACAGGATCTTATAATAGGAAGTATAGGCAGCATTAATAACAAACAACACACTGGCCCTGCCTACAAAATGTGATGTCATTTATCAGTTCTTTGGGGGATTAGCTTGACCATAAGTACTGATGATTAAAAATAGTAATACTAATTCATACACTGATCCATTAAAGTAATATTTAAACAAAGAATTCACAAAGCATGGAGTAAAACAGCCCTTAATATTTGTAAAAAAAACCCCTCATTCCATACAATATCACAAAAGGTTCAAAACCGTGCAACTGTATGTGGGGAACATAATTTATTAATTCAACAAAATTTAACAAATAAGACCATATAAAATGCACTTAAATGGATTCTGTTCAACATTGTCTTTTTTTCTATTGCTTACTTTTTGAGGCCATCAAAATTTCACATCACTGCCATATGAAAAGTAAGTACACAATAAGTTAATTTGTATTGTCACAATACAGTACAACTGTGGTAAAGAGCACATTCATTTTTAATCCAGTATGAATAATATATAAATATGTATACAGAGTGAGGGTCAAAGGAAAGCAAGAGGAACATTGTTTACAGCAGAAGTAGTACAAAAACCAGAGATTATTCTTACTTGCAAAGATAACAATATCTGCAATTTGCTTGTAACTAAGGGACAAAGGAAAATGCCCATTTCTCTTGGGTAACCCATCCATTAATTACAGCTCAAAACTTGTTGTGGGCAGCAGGTTCTTAAAATAACCCTTCCTAGATAAGTTGGCAATAAATTTATAATGTTTTATCTAGTGGTGGTTGGTGGGTTCTTTCTTTGCAAGTTATAGGTCATATGTATTTTACCTACTATATATCTTCCAATAAAATTATTTGAAAGCCCTTTAAGAAAAAGAACCCTGCTTGATGGTTCCGGAGATAATGTGTAATGCATTGTGTTGCAGTGTGGGAGAATCAGGTTAGAGGCAGGCCAGCGTGGAGAGCAAATTATGGAGCTTCCTTCTTAGATATGAAGGAGGAGTGGGAGGACACTATATTGCTTACATCTCAAACAACCTGGCGGTAGAGTAGCACACTACATTGCTTGCACTTCAGTGGCTGAAGACCTTTCAACCCTGTGGACTGAGAGCAGAGATTGCAAAGCGATGGAGCTACAAAAGAAAAACAGGAAGGCTAGACTATAATTGGAGTAATGGTGTCTGGAAGCAGTTGTGAAAGATGAAGAGTGCCCCTGAGAGGGGACGAGTACCCTCAGCACTGAGGTCAATGGGAGTTGACAGAACCTTGTAGGTCCAAGCCTAGAAGTGGAGAAAGCACTAAGGCCAAGATCCTCAAAGGTATTTCGGTGTCTAACTCCCATTGAAATTGATTTCAATGAGAATTAGGCATCTAAATACCTTGAGGATTTGGGTGTAGGACTGAGACTTGGGCTGTCCCAGTTTGTGTCTCTGCCCTGGGAAGAATACAGAGCTTGGACATGATGAACATTTCAGTCTTGAAAAAGAACTAGCAAATATAAAGAAAAAATTCCAACCCTTTAGATTCTTCTGCCTTTTAAACAAATATGGTGCTTTGTTAATTTAGGCTTTGAGAAAAAAAATGTTTGTTTTGTTTTGTTTCAAATTTATGATCTGATATGTTGCTTTGTGACATGTCATGTCAGCCTGCATCAGTCACATAGTGTTAGGTTTCATAACATGGCATGACTGATGCAGCCCAACATGGTGCATCACGGAATGGAATTTGAAAATGGAGGTTTTGAGAAAGGCACAGATCTCAAAGTAGGTTTTTATGACCATATAGGGGCAACAATGTCTACAGCTGGAACTGAGGGTTTATTAGTGGGTTGTTAGGGATTCAAATGTTTGCCAAATCCATTTTCCATTGGTATATCTTTAAAAATCAAACTGTGCCACTGTTGCACATAAAAACGTCAATGTCAGTATAGTGTCATCAGGTTACTAACAGTACTCTGCTGATTGTTGCTAATTTACCAACTTCAATATGGATCTATTATTTAAGATTCACACAAACAGGCGAGTGAGAGAAAAAGAGATGAATGCTGAAGTATTTTTCATTGAAAAAAATCATTTACATGGTGAAGCTGCATTTATTCTCCACTCCTAAAAATATTTGATTGGCATCCAAATTCTAGAAAATTTTCCACAAAGAAACATCTTATTTTGTGGTATTACAGGCACATATGTAAGGGTTTGCATTAAAATGTTAAAATGGGCATTGGATTAGTCACATGGATAAGACCAGAAATGTATTCCAGATTGTTAAGAGAGGACTAATAGCAGCAAAATCATGGCTTTCTCCCAAAGCAACAAGAAATCAGTAATTTGAAAGAAAAATGCCAATATTACATCATACACACAAGCCGTCTGTTGTCCCCACTACACTACTTTTTATTATATTGCATATGTGTACATATATACACACATGGAGAGAGACAACTGCATACACACAATTTTACTTATAAACGTAGAGAAAAGGATGAAGAGCAATAAGATGATGAATGGAAAACAAATGCTGTGCAATGTACTATAAATTATAATTAAATCCTGAGAAAAATGTTTACGAGATATGACATTTGTTCCCTTAAAATGCAAAAATGACAATGTTCATATGACAGAATGCTCTGAGTGTTTCTCGTTAGGTGGCCGATGGTTCTGAAACATTGTAACATTATTACCATGTGATATGGTAAGTTAATTTCAAGTTTCTTCCTTACTGTAAGTACATGCTTTTTGTTGAAACTTGACAATAAGTCCTATCACCTCTTACAGATGACCACCTTATTAGGTCACTAAGTTTTTTGAGTCAGGACAATGGAAGACATGGCATGCTCTTTTTGTATTTGTAAAGTCTACTTTAATTTTCCTCTAAGACAGTGGTTCTCAACTGTGGTCCACCGCTTCTTCGGGGAAAGCCCCTAGTGCGCCAGGCCAGTGTGTTTACCGGCCGCGTCCACAGGTTCAGCCGGTTGCGGTTCCCACTGGCCGCGGTTCGCTGTCTCCGGCCGATGGGGGCTGTGGGATGCGGCGCGGGCCGGGGGATGTGCTTTCCACCACGTCCCACAACCCCCATTGGCCTGGAGCGGCGAACTGTGGCTGACCGGCCGAACCTGCAGACGCGGCAGGTAAACACACCGGCCCAGCGCGCCAGAGGCTTTCCCTGAAGAAGCAGTGGACCACAGTTGAGAACCACCACTCTAGGAGAAGAAGAAGGATGGTCCAGTTATTAGGATACTAAGACTCCAGAGACCTGTGTTCAATTCCCTGCTGTGCCACAGATTTTCTGAGTGACCTTGGCCAAGTCACTTAGTCTCTCTGTGCCTCAGTTTCCTATTTGTGAAATGGGGATAACAACATTGTTCTACCTCACAGCAGTGTTGTGAGGATATCCATTAAAAAGTGTGGGACACTCGGATACCCTGCTAATGGAGTACCCATGGATAGATGTCAAAAGGGAATTGTTGAAATGGGCTGGACCATCATTTGCTCTGTTTGCTGTTGATATAGTTGGATTTCCAACTGGAAATGTGCTCTACGTTGCTAGGAGCAAATAAAAGAACCTACTGATTCCCATTTAGGTACAGTTAGAATTTCAAGCAGGAGGTAGCAAGCACCAGTAGAGGCATATAGAGAAAGGTTTTTAATGTTCAGAAGCATATTTGACCAGATGCCAAGAAAACACACCACGGAAGCAAACAACCTTAGAACATGCTTCTGACCAGCCCAAATATAGGTTCTTCTTGCCACCAACTTAAAAATAATTTCTAGCAAGAACAGCTGCTTTTAAATCTTTGTTTCCCATGAAAATCCATATCAGAGGTAGAATCATGATTTAAATGAACCCATGGGCATTTGCCATCAGAAGGAACAATTCCAAGATGGTGGCCATATGCTTTCTATTGGACAGGACAACCTTTCTGAATGACTCCCTGGCAATCCCTGTGACCCTCAGCTTGGAAGTAATTCCGTAATGCATCTTCATGGCTTGCACAGTTTGGCATCTCAGGAGAACTAAATGCCTACTACCATTTTAAGGTGACAGCAGAATAGTATGCGGGGAAAAAATTGAAAAGGGAAAAATATTTTCATTTTAAAACTGGCTACTACTCTTTTGCATTCCATTTTTTTACCCACAAATATTCATAAAGATTGTTACTATTCACAGCAAACATACTAAATACGGTCTGTATTACCCAATAGACCAAAATGGCTCTAAAGCAGCCATTCCAATTGTGTGCATAATGATATGGATGTAAAAAAGCTGAATACATGTATTTGTCCAATAGACAATAATGGCTCTGACGGAGCCATTCCACTTTATTGGTCTCACACTATGCATTTATAAAACTCCCCGAATACCAGACAGATTAGAACTGCTCCAATCACATTGATACATGCAATAAAAGTTTTCCAAAATTTCTGAATAGACATTTAACCACACACAGGCCCTGGGATAACTCATGAAATGTTGTTATTTACCCAACTCTTTTGGGTAAATAACAACATTCCATGAAATGATTTTTCATTTATTAAATTACAACAAAGAAATTAAATTTAAACACCCTAAATGTAATGTTGAACAGACAAGTTTTTTTAAATTAAAAGAACTGTCTGATATTCTAAACAACTGACAGAATAGAAGTGTAGACAAAGAAGTACAAACAAATGAATTTTAGAAATGATTGGAAAAGTTTTCACCTGTCATGGTTGGGGCTCAGGGTTCTGTGCTTTACCTGCAACGCTTGATGACATCTCATACACTTCTCAAGCTGGATTTCCTGTGTTACTACAGGGCTTGATTCTGAAAATACTCTTAAGAACAGACAGCAAAACTACCGATGGTGGGAGGCACACTAAGGACATGATTCAGACAATGTTTAGCCACATGCTTAAGTCTCACTGACGTGCTTAAGCACTCTCCTGAAGAAAGATGCTTTCGAGGTTTGGAGCCTAAGCCTGGTAGTATAGCTCTGCATGCATACAGAGTGCAGAATAGCCTTAGTGTCAGGTTAGCAACTACTGAAGGATCTTCCCTGCATAGGGAAATGTTTCATATGACCCCAAGATTTGGGGAAGGGCACAAAGAGCACCTTTGTGTCACTTCCTCACTTGTGCTGCAGCTAAGAAAATGGCCTAATGGGCCTACTCACTTGAGTAAAATTACTCAAGTACATAAAAATGTATAGCCTCAGGCTCTTAAAGATGGTAAAGATGTCATTGGTTGTAGCAGGGGAAACAAGCAAAGTAAGAAAACAAAATTCTTTACTAGTTTTCAAATGTATTTGTAATGTTAAAATCTACACGATGGACCAACTTATACTCTCAGGTACCTACTTGGCTCCCTCAAAATCCAAATGAAGGTGCAGTCTATTCATGATTTGGAATCTTAAACAGAGTTTAGTACTTCTGAATAAGCATTTCAGTTCACTATTTAATAATATTAAAGGTATAATATAAGCCTAAAGAAGCCAGGAAAGTGCTAATGTTAACACTGAATTCCTTTAATTGCACCATTAAAAGAAATAAGCTATGTTACAAAAATGGAATTTAAAGCAACAATTCAATGTGTATCTTAGGTCAATGATTCTCAACCAGGGGTCTGGGGCCCCTGAGGGGCTGCGATCAGGTTTCAGCGGGGCTGCCAAACAGGGCCAGTGTTAGACTTGCTGGGGCCCAGGGCAGAAAGCTGAAGCCTCGCAGTGTGGGGATGAAACCCAGGGATCCCAGGCCTGCCACCTGGGGCTGAAGCCAAAGGCTGAGCAACTTAGCTTTGTGGGGAACCCTGTGGCATGGAGCCCCAGTCTGCTGTCCTGTTGGCTACCCCCAGGGGTGAAAGGAAGGCGGTATGGGCTGGTACGGCGTGCCGGTTAAAAGTGGCTGCCAGTACCGGTCCGTACAGGCAGCACAGATGGGCTGGCTGGGGGACACTGACCACAGCCCCGCCCCTTCCACCCAAGGCCCCGCCCCTTCTGGGGTGGTGGTTGTGTGGAGCTGACCCCTGTACCGGTAAGAGTTCAATTTTACTTTCATCCCTGTCTCCCCCGTAATGCTGGCCCTGGCTTTTATATGCAGAAAAACAGTTGTTGTGACACTGGTGGGCCATGGAGACCAAAAGAAGAAAAACAAAGTCAACAACTCCATATGTAAAACAGTCAAAAGTAAATCATAACAATGTAAGAATGGCCATACTAGGTCAGACCAATGGTCCATCTAGACCAGTATCCTGTCTTCTGACAAGGGCCAGTGCCAGCTGCTTCACAGGGAATGAACAGAATAGGGTAATTATTGAATGATCCCTCCACTTTGGTCCAGTCTCAGCATCTGGAAGTCAGAGGCTTAATACATGGGGTTGCATCCCTGACCATCTTGGTTTATAGCCACTGATGGACCTATCCTCCATAAACGTATCTAATTCTTTTTTGAACGCAGTTAGAATTTTGGCCTTCACAACATCCCCTGGCAATGAAGAAGTACTGCCTTTTGATTAATAGACAGCAGGATTATAACAATTTCAAATCAGTGGCAGACAGAAGCTAACCCTCATGTGGATGTAAAGTCACTCTTAATAAACAGAAACAATTAGCAAATTCTATCATTTTCCTTCATATTTATGCTTTCAAATCATTAATCAAATCAGTCATCAAATCATGAGAAGAAACATCTCTAATTTTACCATTTTTACCTTCATTAACATGTTATCTATTGATGATGGTGATAAAAATATAAATATTTATCATATGAAAATGGATGCACTAAGATAGAGGAGTTTGTATACTGTGTTGAGTAATCTAAATTCCAGAAATAGCTAGATTAAATTGCCCGTGGTTAAATGCAGACTGTATTTCATATTCTTTGAAAAGATCACCTGACTATAAAAAAATAATTTTTTCACAGAGTAAGTTTTTTAAAACAGGAATGTATGATTTAGGAATAGAAACAGATACAAAATCATCTCTTGTGGAAGAAACTGGTACATTCAGCTTGGGAAAAGAATAGTTATTATTGGTATAAAATATTTTTTCTCCAGGTGGGAGTATGTTCTCATCTCTCTACAGTTTCTTTCAAATATGTATTGAACATTTTATGACACATTGCACACAACACATTCTCCCCAAATAAATACTCGGGACTTCATAAAACAAAGGCTTAAGTATTTTAAATTGCCTGCCAAATTCTCTATATATCTGGTGTAATGCAACATTGTTGTGCACAATAGCATGCCATTTTGTTTTTGTTTTTTTCAACAACAGTGTGAATTAAGAGCAAAATGCCGAGAGTACCCCAAATGAAGTTAGTGGGAATTATGTCATTTGCTGATCCTGGAATGTCAGCTGTAATTCTGATTGTCCAATGCTTTCATAGATTTAATTGAATTTAAATAGATTTTCAAATGTAGTCATTTTGGTTTATATACACAAATAGATCAAAGAAGCGACAAAGGGTCCTGTGGCACCTTATAGACTAACAGAGGTATTGAAGCATAAGCTTTCGTGGGTGAATACCCACTTCTTCGGATGCAAGCAGTGGAAATGTCCAGAGGCAGATATAAAAGTGCAGGGAAGATTCAGGCTAGAGATAACGAGGTAAGCTTAATCAGGGAGGGTGCTGAGGCCCTCTTCTAGCAGTTGAGGTGTGAACACCAAGGGAGGATCAAAGAGATCAAAGAGTTCTTATTAAGGGTAGTAGGTGGTAAGCTATCCTGGACAAAATTTAGAAAGGCAACTGTTGTGAAAATTTATAATTTCCACAGTGGCCAGGCAAAAAATATAAACTTTCATTCCTCCCCCATGTCACGACTCTCACAATAATTTTCTCTTTCACCAAAGGCCAGAAGGAATAGATGGGCAATTCACTGTCCCTAAAGATCTGTAGGTTCTGGCTAATTCAGACAAAGGGTGGGAGTGAATTCCAAAGTCAAGGATAGATTATACACTGCTAACACATGCCCTTTCTTTCTATCACTCCGGTTTGAGTGTCTGAGCAGATTGCAGCTAAGGAAGTTTGGCCAAGGAGAGATGTGGTCTCAGAGGTAGACACCATTTTGTTCTTTAATATAAATAACTGACATTACAGAGTTCTTCTAAATACTGTACCTTGCAAGATACAAGCTTAGGTAGTACACTCCTACCCCTTCTGTGTGTAAAGACATTAATCAACTCATGTTTAATCCAACCTATTGTTTTACTTGTTCTACCACTTCTTTTACATTTCATCTACTAATCGTATCACTGGTATTCACAGGGCCGGCTCCAGGCACCAGTGCAGAAAGCGCGTGCTTGGGGCGGCAAGCCGCAGGGGGCGGCATGACGGTCGCCGTGACGGCAGCCATCAGGCAGCCTTCGGCAGCTTTTCTGCGGGAGGTCTGCCGGTCCCGTGGATTCGGCGGCAATTCGGCAGCAGGTCCGCCGACAGCGCGGGACCGGCGGAGCACCCGCAGGAACGCTGCCGAATCCTCGGGACCGGCGACCTCCCGCAGAAACGCCACTGACGGCAGCCTGAGTGCCGTGCTTGGGGCGGCACAAATCATAGAGCTGTCCCTGGGTATTCAGTTCGGAGGAAACACACTTCTCAGCTATTAAACTCTTGACCAAACTATCTCAAGTTCTCCTGCTAGCTCTTTCATGAGAATTTTCAACCTCCTGCTCCCTCAAGTGCTTTCAGTAGCCCAATACACTTTTCATCTTTCAAGGGATATTTAGCTTTGAGCATGAAGCACTATCTTCACTTAAGTGAGGGTTTCCAGGATAAACTCCTGCACTTTGGGGATATGGGACTGTAAAAACACAGATTACAGAAGTTACTACTGGAATAGGCCTAATCAGTGATCTTGTTTTCCTGCCAGTATATTCTTACATCCTATGTTCAGTCTAGTTTTAATATTTGAAGCAATGAAGATATTCCCACTGGGAAATTATTCCAGTCTAATATGTTAAATATCACTGTTACATTTCCCCTAATATTCAGCTCTTCTTCTTAGTTCAGTTTCACCCATTACTGCTAGTTGAACACCCACCTCCTTTAGACCACCCTAACAATTATCTCCCTTTTCAGTATTTACACCTCTTAAACAATTGAACAAAGTCAGTTCATATCCCCTGAGGGTCTGGTGTTGGGAACACGTGAGCATATGAGTAACTTTTTTCCTGTAAGTAGTCCTATTGACCTCAGTAAACCTGATCATTCGCATACCTAAGTCTTTGTGTCCTAAATCTTGTACCATCATTTCATTATTTCCTTGTAAGTTACAAATGTGTAGAACAACCCAAAACTAATATGGGTAACCACTCATTCAAAGGACTTACTTATTCATAAATAGAGTAGTGCTTTCTCTATCACTGTCGCCACTGTCTTGAATTTGTTTATTTTATTTGGTAGAGTGGCAGCAAAACAAAAATCTCATTCCCAATTTTCTGGGAAATTTCAAACACAACTTTCAAAGGGCCAGATCCTCACTCATTTTAATCAACAAAGTTATGCAAATTCACATAAGGTGAGGATCTGGCTCTCTGTGTGTATCCAGGTAAAGATTAGGAATTTCTCCTGTAGGCCCAGATTCAACAAATCACTTAAGTATGAATTTAAACAATGGGATTAGTCACATGTTTAAAGGTAAGCCCATTCTGGAGTACTTGCTGAAAGGAGGCCTTAAAATGTACTAAGTGTTTTCTACATCCAAGATGTCACTTAAGATAAACATGTTCTTCTTTAATTTTAGTTGTTGCTTAGTTATGTAAGTTAGGTAATGTAAATGTAACTTTGTCACATTACAACTTTCATTTAACTGATGATTCTCTATCTACAGCGACATGTTAGAAAAGAGTCTCAGGAAAAACAAAACACCTTAAGTAAATAAATATCCAGCACACTAAAAGCTAATATTTCAGATTATCTGGGGATAACTCAGTACCCACTTATCATTCTACTAAAAACAGTACTACTATCTATTTATGGGGTTATGTGTGTGTAGTTTGCAGAACATCTTGCTATCAACAATGCAATGGCATTACATTCCATCATTGTTGTTGCACTGAATTAATATGAGTACCTTTGTGAGTGATTACACAATATAACTTATATCTCACTAGGTATAATATGTATATCTACATTTAGTGGATATATATGCATCTATCTTTAATATATATATTTTACACACACACACACACATATTTTTTATCATATCCAGTTGAACAAATCAGTAGCTTGAACAGTAAAAATTAAAAGATTGAAAAGGATAAATTGAGCACGAACTTTTCAGGATCTTTCTCTTTGGAAAGTACTATTGATGATGTCACAGAAAAAGTGTCTTTTTATTAAGTCACAAAGGAAATGCTCTTTCCCCTCACCCGCTCTCTCTCTCTTCCCCCCCCCGGTTCTCTTTTCTATAAAGGATCTCTAAAATGAAAGGTGTCAGACTTTGCTTTTTCTTCTTGGCATGATCCAGAATGTATGGCTGAGGAATGACAGATGTCTGCAACCAGCTGCAGTGAAGCATGCTAAAGTTTCAGTCTAATCCACTTATTTCACTGCAGTCACGTAAACCAAAACAAATGGGCAGTGCCTTACATTATAAAAACACAGCAGCATTACTTTGTTGCATAATGTAGCTGATACGCCATCTTTTTATCATTTTTTCTACTGCAGAAAGAATTCACCTCTTTATTAAAAACATTCCCTGAAAGTTCTCCCATTCTACTCTCCCTTATTTTTTTCTTTTAAGTTCACACAACATTCCTGCTATGCTCCATGTGTTACTCAATTTGCTATTATAAAAATATGTTTAATGAAGACTGATTATTGTTAAAAAAGCATAATATCATTCAAAAGATATAGAGCCTGATTCTGTTCTCACGCTGATTATTTTTTTTAAACAAAGGTGCAACTTTAGCTGATTTATGCTGTTGTGAGTGAGATCAGAATTAGGCCATTGTCTCCAGTTCAAACACAAGCTGCATAATACATGTATGCTCATGCATTTACCCTTTATAGATAAAAATACATAAAATGTGCAACTATGTTTTCTTACTTCTCAAACTGGAAACATCAAGGTATGCACAAATACTAATTTTAATCAACTTGAATAACCTCATTCCAAAAAATGTGGTTTGTTATTAAGAGGAGAATTCTTTGCCTTTACATTTAATTAAATATTTGAAATAAAATCCCCTTTTCTATTTTGTTATACCGAAGAGAGTATAAAGTAAGTGAACATGGCATTGCTTCCTTGAAAGGGAGACCCTGCCTTACTTTAACATGTAGTGCAACAACCTTTTGAACCTTCCCTCCTTTAATCCTTGTAAGGAAAGAGAAAGGAGAAGGAATCATGTGGTTCTCTCCCTGCCAGCAGTTTCAACAGCTGTGAAGCACTCTTTCAGCACAATTCATAAAAAAAGATGTGTTGGATTTCGCCTATGGCAGAATGGTGTACAAATTCTGGCCCTTCAGGCTAAAACAATAAATGCAAAGAGGAAAATTTTGAGATTTCCCCCCTTAAACTTCCCACAACAACCTCAGCAAAACCACATGACTTGTCTTGTACAATCTCCCTGGTGTTTTCAGTGCTACTTTGGCAGGAAATCAGAATTACTGTTATATAAATTCCATCTGATGCCAGAGCTACCATCTGTGAGTAAAACTGCTTCACCTACGTCTGCCGGCAAAGCCACTCTCCCAGAGACAAGGGAGAAGGAAAAAAATTTGATTAATTTGCAGAATGCTTGTGATTTGCTCATATATTATTATAACTGCTCATCAGCACATGACAAATTCCCAGCACTCTGCACAGGAACCCGTTCAGTTTCAGCAGTTTTTTGCGTCGGCACCTGACAGACTGCAGAGCCACTAATGACTTTCAGATGCTTACAAACAGTAATTCTATCTTCAGAATAAAAAGAAAAATCCGTAGGAAGAAAAGAGTAGAGTTAGTCTATTTCACTTCCTTCCTGTATATCAACATGATTTAACTCTTAAGGGCAGCAGTGGCTCCATGATCACAACAAGGCTGCTATTCGCCTGTAAAAGACAAAGACTGCCAATCTCAGGAGAAAAGGTGAAAGCAAAAGCCAGTCTCTTAAGGCTTTCGTTGTACCAGTACCAAAGACAGTGAAACACAAAGCAGGTATTCAAGGAAAAGACACACCTACTCTGCATTATTAAAATAAAATAACCGCTCCTTTAGGTGCTTCCTAATTTTATGTATTTGTCCTATTTTAATACTTCTGATAACCTTTTGCATTTTCAGGGAACACATCTGCTTCTTAACTGCAGTTGAAATTTTTTTCCCTTTAAAACTATGATTATGCTTTCTGAAGCACTGTCTGTTTGCTTGATTGCCTGTTTTAGATTAGAGACTTTAGCAAGGAAACAAAGACTTCAGAATGCACATCAGTCCCACATATGAGAAACCACAGAAGGAATAAGCAATAAAATGTGATGCACCATCTGTCCACAAACAATAACCTGCATGTTCTGAAGGCTTACAAATTATTTAGCACACAACCTCACCGAATTATAGGACCCTTAAATAGAGCAATAGACTGGGAATGAGAACCTCTTTGATGTCCTTTTGTATTTTTTTTAAAAACTCAGTCTCAATTGATTGCTAACAGTAGAGGTATTTCTCAGTGACTATTGGAGCAAGTTGATTTTTATTAACTAGGTCTCGGTAGAATATTTGGCCACAGATTTGAGCAGTGTGGTATATATTGCCTCTCTGGTCCTAGCCGACTGCAAATGGCTTGTTAATCAAAAGACAGTCTCAAAGAATGGCCATTTGGGAAATTTGGTCCTGAGGGTCAAATTCTGCTCTCAGATATTCCTCTGCAACTCCAATTGGCCTCAGCGGGAGTATGCATGAAACTGAAGGCAGAATCTGCCTTTAGAAAGTTATTTGAAGGGTTTTGACTGTGCTCTGATAGAATAAATCCCTAACGACAGTTTGATTTAAAATGGTAAATCGATCTCCTCACAATTAAAAAATAAATATTACATTTCTCTTACCTGTCCTAACCAACCATTAAGATATTGCATGCAAAATTCATCATCATGCCCATGTCCTTTTGATAATTTAATCTGATGAAAGAGTACCTCAAAGGTACAAGGTTCCTGGACAAAATTCAATATCCTTTGGTAATTTGGGTGTGTACTATAGTTTCAAGACACAAGGCTCAAGACACAAATTTCAGATTTGGATGGCTAAAGTTTGGGAGTGTTTGGGACATGGAGTTTTGGTTCACCCAGCTACAACCATAAAGACCATTTGAAAAATTCAGATCAGATTTGGATTTTGAACACACCCGGGATGTCTGGATGTATGATTTAGTCCATAGTTTATAAACTGTAAAAGTTTCACAAACACTGTCAAAATTATTTTCTTCCCGATGCAAACACACCACTAGTCCCATATGCCCAATTGGTGATGTCCGTATTAGCAGGCGAAGCTCTCCACTTTATTTTAGCAAAGAGGGCGAGTTTTCCTATCAATTAGATGGAAATTTTCCTCAAATTTTTTCATGCTTTGGTTTTTCCAGATTTTGTATTTTTCTGCAGATTCCCTTAATATAATGTTATTTAGGTTTGCTCTGAGTTAGCAAATACAGAGACCTATTTACCCTGGGCTTTTTTAATTTGCCCACTCTTTTGCCATCAATGTCAAAACCCATTTAAAATAGATGTTGGAAAACAAAAATAAAATAATTTTATTTGGTCATGTTTTCTTCAAACAGTTGGATTTGAAGGGGGCAGTACAGTATAATTAATTTTGATGTGCCAATGGACTCCATTATCATAAATGAGTGTTATGGAGACACACTAAGAAGAAAATATACCTTTTAGTCCTTATCTGCATTTCACAAAGAGTGTCACAGTGGAGACACTACTATTAAAGAATATTTCGGCATTAAGGCTGCGATCCAGAAAGGTAGTTCAGCACGTGTGTAACCTTAAGCATATGAGTAATCTCACTGGCTTGAATGGGACTACATATGTGCTTAAAGTTACACATGTGCTTAAGTTCCTTGCTGAATCAAGTCTAACCTTTGTTTACAAAGATTCACAACAGAGCCATAACATTTTGCACAGAACCTTGCCACATGAAGCCTAGCACCATATCTTTTCTTTTCGTACTACTGTTGTTGGTTTGTTTTTGTTTTTTTCCATCTGGAATTGCTAGCTCATGAAAGGGGACAGACTGATGGGCCTGAAGACTGAGGTCTTCTCTTTTTTTCCACAGAACAGATACAGGGCAGGAAATGGCAAGAGAAGCCTCCCCTATGCTGCTCTGGTAATGTCTCCTTACCCTAACTTAAAAGGAGCCCCTCTAGCAGTGCAGGGATGGAAGGCGTAGTTTAATCTCTATGTCCACTCAGGCATGGGTCTTGCAGCTGATGCTGCCAACAAAGATGCTAGTTAATGTTAATTATGATAGTGGTTTTTTTAAAATGTCAACACTTGTCCTCTGGGACAGGGACAGAAACCACTAAACTCATTTCACATAGGCCAATGAACTACCATCAAATGGCAACAGCTTTTTGTTGCTACCTATTTTGTACATATCTTCTAAAACAATTACAATGGAACTGGAAAACAGTCCTTGAATCTAGATGAGAGATGCTGTCTTTTGTTCTCTTGTACAGTAATTTAAGAATAAAGGGCCACCAGCTCCCAAGTTGCGGGTGAGGAGCACTCAGCACAGCTTAGGGTGAAGGCCTGCAAAAATGTCCTATGTGCTCCTCTTGTCCTCAGCAAGCTCTGTGCCAGCTGGTCCCATGGTGCATATTAAAACAGCCTAACTAAACATTGCTATAAATTGCACTGGTAGCCAGTGTCCAATATAGGATGCCCAACCATGCCTTTGCTCTCAGTGATGAAGGAGAGACTGGGAGAGGGTGGTTTAGGAGCTTTGGCAAGCTCTCATCAACAGGGACGGGGAGCTCAAGTGGCCAGGTAAGTAAGCTTTTAGGGTTACTTTGGATCACCAGAGCAGAGCCCAGGACGTGAGCCAAAGTGTTTTGTTTTTCTGGGGTGCAAATTTCCTACAACAAATTTGAGGGTAAATTTAATATCCATAGAAACAAGGAGCTAATAGCACTTGAAGAAGCCTGGCTTATTTTGAAGGGGGTAGATTTAGTCTAAGGAGGCAAGTTCCCTCACTCAACTCTAGTCTCCACCTAGGAAAAATCTTTTTTTGCTAACTCACTGCACAGTTTAGAGAAATCATGGGGGTGTATGCAGGACTAGACATTCGCTGAAGGAGTCAAAATAAAATTTAAATCTACCAAGTTATTGAGGTTTTCATACACACACGGTCATATTTTTTCATATAGGTGTTTACTACAGTTTGTAGTAAAAATGTCATTCAGACAAACATGGATCTCTGCATAAGTTTGATCTACTGTATGGTCTGAATGAATTTCAAGAATAACAAAAAGTCCATGTCATGGTTCCAACATTTGCTACCTATTTGCTACCTATTTGGAACTTTTGCTATTGAGGAAAAACATTTAGGATCTAATCCTGCAACCTGCTGCAGAGAATTGGACCCATGCCATTATGCACAGACCAACTGAATCCCACGGGGCTTTTTTGGGGTGGACGGGTCTACTCACGAGAAATCAATGGCACGACTGTGGCCTTCAAGCAAACTGGTATATGTTAGTGAAGAGTTCATAAGTGCACAGATCAAATTCACTTTGTAAAAAGACTATAAACTCATATGGGCCAAATATTTGTCCTCACTTAAACCCATGCAATCCTGTTGACTTCAAGGTATAATATGATCCATATCTATTGCTATGCTACCCAGAACAAAGAGGCCTACAAACATGCCCAGTCAGCCAGATGAGCACAGGTTTTAACTGTACTTAAAAAAAACAATAAACCACAAAAAATTCTTCATTGAATGTGAAGTTAACCCAACTTATTTGGAGTTAAATTGGAGTATGTCATTAAACATACTCGCTGTCCCTAGGTTTTGTTAGTAAATATAAAGTAAAAGTATCAAGGACCAAATTCTGCTCTCAGCTAAATGTGTTCAATGCCATTAATTAATTTCAATGGGGTAACACGGGAATAACCAAAAACAGAGGCTGGCCCCATATATGGAGTCCTCCCAACCCTAAACATTTTAAAATCATGAATCACGCCCCCCACAATAATTAGATTGACTTAAAAACATGAGATATTTAATAAATAATAAATGTGGCATTTCCCTCTGCTTTTTTCAGCCTTGTGGGTTCACATCTTCAAGTATTTTTCAAAACCATGAAGGCTAGAAACTTACTATTTTAAAAATGAAAGGAGAGAGAAAGAGATTCTCATATAATCACATGGCTCCAGACACTGGAGCTTTACAGAAAACACCAGCTATGATAAGACTCAAGATAAAATCATGAGAACTGGAAACACAGCTAGCACTTTCAACTTTCACTCACACTTGCCTCTTTTGTAGGCAGAAATTGCATCCATAATCTATTTTCTACACAGCGATGTGTTAGCAAATTTCCAACCCTGAACTAATTTTTTACATTCTTTAAAACAAATAAGTAAATAAAGTAAAGCTTGACTAGCATTTTATGCACATCATAAAATCATTCTTTGACGTCTAATACCTAGAAGATACATAGCAGTTATCTTCAGGAATAATGCTAAATAAAAGAGGTAAGGGTCAGATTTAAATCCTGCAAGTACAATATAAAAATTGAGATAAAATTGTTTACATGTATTTGTGTAGGGCATGTATCCTGACAGTGTCCCCATCACTATGGTCGCTAGAATTCATAATCCACAGTGCTATTTTTTAAAATAGTTTGATTTGTTTATTAACTGTACTTTCCTATTTCCATGAGATATAGACATCGACAGTGAATAGACCTTTTCTAATTGAACTGATAGGTTGAAAGTGAACATGTCCTTGAATTTACACTGAAAGATAGACAGTGATTATTTATAATAAGGGATTTAGTCAACTGCCTTTCCATTTGTACTGCAAGGACTTTATCAACAGACCATGTTTAGGTAAATAGTGCCAAATAAGATAAATTCTGTATTAAAGGACGAATGTCTCACAGCGTCAGATGTACAGGGAAGAGACGTTTTGGTTGATGACATGTCCTGTAAGTATAAAAGGGAGTATTAAGATAACACTTCATGCTAGCATTAATACATCAAAGTTCTGTACTGACCTGTTTCATCCAAACTGAATGTGAGGATGCTTTTAATTTCTGAGATTAATTTAATTTCAAATACGTTCAGCCTTACATCCTGTTTTGCAGCTTTATGAGAATTGCTGGATTTGCAAAATAGCAGCGCTGTATGTGCATTAATAAACGGGCTGTATTTGTCTAGCCAGAGTTGAAGCCTTTCTTTAAAAAAACCCACACAACTCTGTCTCTGTGAGCTGGCTTTGCCCACAATATTAGAGCTTAGCTATCGCCTTGCTGAAGGGCCTATTTGTCTGCTTTAAGTGAAATCACTCAATTCTCAAAAGTCAGTGGAGGACTTTGGAAGGGGGAGGGCTGGGAGAGGCCACTCCAAATAAGTTCCATTAATCAAAAGACACAGTCTAATGTAACTAATATTTTACAATTAGAGAAGACAAGATGGAACTAAAAGCCATCTATCTCTCTTACACCACATGATCATCGATTCATAATCAGAAGACTGAGAGTCGCACAAAGATGCATTTACAGGGGCTGGGGGAGGGGGAATTGGTCTGAGCTGGAGATAATGAACACGATGAGAAGGAGCGGCGCTGAAGGCTGAGGAAAGATGACAGAGTGGTTCAATGGTGACGGATGACATGAAGATGAGTACTGATACCTGACAGGCAGCGAATGATGACTGCAGTCCTTTCCCACCATTATGATCCTCAATTATCTTGGTAAGGACTAAGAGAAAAAAACGAAGTGGCTCAGCCCATCCGTTTATTTATAAGCTAGGATAATGTTAGATTGTGCCAGGCTGCTGGGAAAGGCCACCTTTTCACAATTTGATCAGCACTTTATAGGAGCTGTAGTTTTCATTGTCAGCGCTCATGGGCACAAGGGGAAATGGGTAAAATACAGTACTTGTCCATCTGTTTTGTAATAAAATTCCTAAATCTTCCAGGGGAGTTATTTTTTTTCTTTCACTGCCACCTTCAGGAAAAAAAAACTAAGCTAGCAAAAAAAAAAAAAAAAAAAAAATAAGGGTCTCTATGTTTCTGTTAGAATGAGTTGGCTATGAACAGCTTACACTCTACAAATTATATTAACAGAGCTACACAAATGTGCAGTATACGGTTGGAAATGGGCCAGTGTGAGTTAAATGCAGGAGCTGAGAAAAATGGAAAGAGTGAAATTGAAGGGAACTTTTTAAGGATTCCTCATTGATTTAGGGAATTATTAATAAAAAGGGAGGAAAGTTAGCTCGAGATTGCTTTGTGGTTGTGTAGTATGCCACAGGCTAGCATTTCGATAGCAAAGAATATGCTGTTCTGCTACATTATTTATTTTTAAAGATACAGACCAAAAGCTACTAGACTAAACAATACTCGACTAAAGATACTAGACTAAAAGCTGATGTACTCATAGCTTTAGAAAAAATAACCAATTAAAATTAATATCATAAGCAGCTCCTGTTGGCAGTAAATATGTGACCAGAACAATTCACAATACAATTTTGATGTATTAAAAATCATAATTTGGAAAAAAAACATTGCTCCTTTGCTGTTTGTCACTTTCCTTTTCCATTCTCATGGAGATAAAAACAAAAGTCATAGAATACAGTGCTACGTTGCCCAATAATGTAAAAATGAATTGCATACATTTAATGAACTAGGTCTCAAACAGCTATAGTTTTTTTTTTAAATCACACATGCTATATAGACAGCACGTGTTCTACAATTTGCCCTGCCTTTTTCCTCTTTCAGTTTTATCCAAAGAGACGAACTACTTGGTTTAACAATCTAACAGACAGAATATGAACCCTGCTGCTCAGCTCAGCTGCATAGCAACCGGGTTCTGTGCTACCACATATAAAGGACTTGGGCTTAGGGAGCATCTCCGGAGGACTCCCATTTCCTAGGACACTAAAGAGCAGGTGTGTCGCAAAGGTGTCTTTTTTTTACCTGTGGGATGACAGTGGTTTACCACATAACAGCAACAGCTTTACAGGAAGTTTTGCACTCTAACTTCTCAGGAGCATCTAGGAACTGAAATAAGGGAGCAACAGGGTCCATTATAGCACCAGCCCCCAAACGTAAGAGGGGGAACAGTGAACAATCGGAAATTTTGAGACAGACTTCCACATTCAAAAACATAGATATTAACACGCAGCAATTCTTCTAATTTAGCATACAAACCTGCTGAATACTTCGCCTGCTTTCACGAGTGCTCCGTACAGTAGTTATGTCACAAATAAAGAGATTATAAGCTCTTCAACAGAGATCTTCATAGGTGGTTTTTGCTGTCACAACATAATAGGGCCCCAGTTTCAGCGGAGCCATTTTGTGCTACCATAATAATAATGGGCTGAATTCAACAGTAGGTTACACCAAGTGCCTTCTACGCCTGAAGAAATTGAGGGTGCAGGGGGTACAGAATGTTAAACCAAATAAAACAGATCAAGGAAGAGGAAAATATCAATATACAATATTTAGCTAAATATATTTGTGATTGCTTGCATCAGTAAATGCTACCTTAAACCCTTGAGTGCTGCATTGGACATAATGGGCACTTAGGGATCATACTGTTTCCAACTGGCAAGTTTGATGCAAATGGAATGCAAAGAAATATTATGGCATATGTCCATAGGGCTTAATGGGACACCATTTGGCTGACAAACAGCATGTCACCAAAGAAGTGAAAATATACTACATGATATATGGTACCTTGTACGGAGTTGTTTTTTAATTACTGCAGCTTTCATCCTTATTTTTGTACAGAGCATTAAATATTTTAAATCAGTCACCACAATTTGAAAGTGAACCCACAAGATGACCCAAACTCAGAAAAAACAATACATAATATAATTACAGCCCGTTCATCTCACACGTACCATGAAAGTGATGTAAAAGGTGGATTTATAATTATATAAATACTGTAAAAACTATTTTCCTGTTTCTCATTTAGAAATTACATAATTATAAACAAATGTCCTACTATAAATATATGAGATTTAAGGAAGGTTTGATCCATGATCAAATTTCTCAAATTAACACGAACAAGAGCATCTATGTATTTCCAGTGTACTTGTCATAAACAGCATTTGATCAAATGTTCTGCAGTTATACATCAAAATTATAACTGGATTTCAAGTAATAAAATTATCTGGTTTGAAAACAGAAATAATAGAAACATTCTACATTATGAACCAGGCTTTTAGCCAGTTT
The DNA here is from genome assembly GCA_037349315.1 of Chelydra serpentina. Lineage (NCBI taxonomy): Eukaryota > Metazoa > Chordata > Testudines > Chelydridae > Chelydra > Chelydra serpentina. The sequence continues at coordinate 20,787,309 of JBAIAC010000026.1, read as the reverse complement.
TTCCGTACAAGCATGCTCTTAATTTGTGCACACATTGGGCCTGATTCCCTGCTGCGTTATTCCAGTTTTGTTATAGTGTAACTCCATGGAAATCAATGGAGTCACAATTGTGTAAAACTGATCTGACACAGTGATGGATATAGCCAACTTACTCTGATTGTACAAGCAAATAAAGTAATTGCACACACAAATGTCTAATATGGTGATCTGTGCATGAAATCGTGCTGTTTGGGTAAATTAAGCGCACAGTTAAAAGCATTTATTCTACAAATATCTGCATGCCAAAACTGCCTGAAAATTGCCCCGTTATTTATATTTAATCCAAAGAAACACATATTTATGAAATTTATCAATATCACATCTGTTTTCCATGTGGGCTATCATGGTCAACTATGTACAATACATGGTATAGTTAATCTCTTTTATTCGTAAGGATGTGAAAAGCAAAATCTCTTGTATAGAGAAAATAACATGGGCTTGATCCAGCCATTCTTATTTGAACAAAATTCCTGTTGATTTAAGTATTAGAGTTTGCTTCAGTAAAGAATACAAGACCAAGGCCCTTAACTATTTTTAAAAACTCTTTTTAAAGAGGTTGTTGGCTTTATGCAAAAAAAAAAATCCAGTTTTTAATAGATGAAAATTATTAAGATTCTAACATTTAATTTGCCAGGAGTTTAGTTCACAATAGAAATGTACACCCAGTAGTGTCATGCAATACATGGCGATAATATAAGTTACAAAAAAGTTGCGTGTTTTATGTCATACAGAGTTTTTAAACTGGAGCAAATAAGCATTAATATCTGAAAGCCACGACTAATTATTTTATGCGAAATTAATTAGGAATTTTTTTCAAAATGAAAACATAATAAATTATACAGTTATAAATAGAGCTCTAACTACATAATAAGTGAAGAATTCAAAATAATTATTTGGGCAGATAGTAAACCTAAAATCTATCCAATATCTCACTAACAGGCAGATTACTTAGGGTTTTTTACCAATTCATGTACAATTTGACCCAAAGTTTCCTTTTTTTATCCCCACGTACTCTGATATTAAACTGAATATTGTTCAAAGGCTAAAATTCATAATCCCCCTAATAATCAGCCTCCTAACTAAAAATATGCTTTAAAATTTCAGAAAATGGGTTTGAATGCTTATGGTGGTTTGAAAAGTGGTCTTTAGTTCCACCTAGAGGAACTAATGTAACATAGCATCCACGCCACACGGAGGAAAATTAAATACAGCTGAATAATTGAATGAGAGGGCAAGTTCAATCAGGGGTCACCATCTGCTTGACTAGAACTCTTGGCACACTTCAGCTAAGCCTCACTCGCATCATAAACATGCTTACAGTTATCATAGCTCAGACTGCCCGAAAATAAAAGAAAATTGCTTTTACAAAAATCTTGAACTAATTAAACATACACCGTCATGTTGTCATGGATACAAAAATGAAGATCACAAAATTCAGATGCTACTAGGCATCGAATCAGCACCAAACAAAAGCAGGTTCTAACTTAGAAACCCAAAGAGATGACAGAATCTGTTTTTGAAGCGCCAAAGGGTTTTTTTTTTAAGGTAGTCAAAGCTTACAGTGAGAGTGTGGTTCATAAGTGAATGACACACATTTAAATTTTCCAACCTTCTTTTTTTCCTATATGCAGAAATGGAATTAGAATTGCAGGTAAAAAACAAACCAGAAGGCAAAATGAAGAGGAGGAAAAGAGTCATCTCTTGCTGTTCGAATGAATAAACCCATTACTGCTTGTATATTAGCCATGAAAAGATGTTACAGAATATGAGTGATGGCTCTGACTCTGTACCAGCAAACTGGCCATTTACTAGGTGGTAAGGAATGGGGCTAACATGTTATTTTCATGCCTATTTAATAAGAAGAGAGAACCAACCATAATTAGCCTGCCTCATCAACAACAATTTGATTACCCCAGCTCTGATTTTGGCCCAATATCTCTAAAACATAGAAACCCCTTTTGTCAGATAAGTACTCATAAAGCTTCCAGTACTTAAGACATTATCAGTTTCAAAAACATATTTAAAAATAATAATAATAAAATAAAAATAATAAAAATAATATGTCATGCTCTCCTCTACATGCACAATGAAGTTAAAGTACATGCATAAATCCTTCCCACCACATTTCATTGGCGATGAAATCCATTCTGATAAAAGCTTTATATTTCATGACCGTGGTCCTGCTTGGGTGGACAGACTGAAGAGAGGACTCTTTGGACTGGTTCCACATAAAGGGTATTCTTGGGGGTGTGTGGATCAAGATTTTTGATCATGCAACTTCAGACTCAGTGTTTGTAATATCTTGGCAGTGGGCAGAGACTTCTATCTGTAAGGTGCTGTAGTGGTTGTAGAGGCATGTTGCAGCCTTGCATCCTGGCCCAGTGTTGGGGGGAAAATCTTCATGCCCCCCACACTTCACCCACATAAGTACGCCTATGACAGTGAAGTGAATTTCGCCCCACGCGAATAGACCAAAACCCTCTTGATTATTCATTAATCCTATTTTAAACTATTTTATTTCATTTAAAAAAACACAAACAGATAATGTATTATGTAGTCTTTTTCATGCAAAAAACATAGGGCCAAATTTTGTCCTCAGTTACACTGGTGAAAATCTAAAATGGAAAGTATTTAATCAATAATCATAAGATATTAATACATCATCTGGCTTTTTACCAACTATAGAAGAAAATAATAATCGAATACTTCTCCCTTTTCCATGGAGCAGTGAACCAATATGTTAGCCTTCCTTTTTTCCTGATATCTTTAAAAAACTTCTTATTGTCCTTAACTGTTTTGGCCATAGATTTCTCCTTTTGTCTTTTAGCTTCCCTTATCAATTTTCTACAGTTTCTAGATTCTAATTGATTTTTTGGTATTAACTTCCCCTTTTTTCATTTGTTATTTTTATTTCTATTTTTATTACTACTTCCACTTTCCCTCTAAGACAGGCTGTCTCAATTGTGTGACTGTGACTTTTTAGGTATCCAGTAAAATGTTCCCCAATTATCATTCACATATTTCTATTTATATTCTTTCTCCCAGCTGATTTGGCTCATAAATGTTTTCAGCTTTGTGAAATTGGTCCTTTTAAATACCAAATATATATTTTGAGACTTTATTCTTTTTGCACTTAGCAAATGTAATCAAGTCATGATCACTTGCATGAAAGCAACAATTAACTTTTAGTTCTGTGATCTATGCCTCGTCACCTGTCAAGGTGAGATACAATACAGAATTCCTCCATGTTGGATACAATATTTTTGAGTCAGGAAATTGTCACTTATAATTTTAGTAATTCCAAGGACATTTTAGTATTACACTCTGTGGGCTAGATCCTACTTGGTTTAAGAGGCCAGCTAAGCGTTTTACTAGCATATTGAGGGGGGATGGGGGAGGGATAGCTCAATGGTTTGAGCATTGGCCTGCTATACCCAGGGTTGTGAGTTCAATCCTTGAGGGGACCATTTGGGGATCTGGGGCAAAAATTGGGGATTGGTCCTGCTTTGAGCAGGGGGTTGGACTAGATGACCTACTAAGGTCCCTTCCGACCCTGATATTCTATGATTCTAAGTGAAATTCTCCCAAAGCATATACCCTTTTTTAGTCATCTCTACGCCATCCTCCTCTCTGCCCCTGTAGGAATGTAGGCAAAGGGGATGTTGCCAGAATGCTATAGGATTTGTTGCAGCCAAGCATAAATTAGAGTATCCCACAGCCTACCCTAACTTACACTGTGAACTGATCCCAGGCTGCCTCAGGTATCAGAGGACTGTAAAGATGTAATGTAGTCAGCTTTGATGAATTCCCACCCCAACTCATCATCTGGACTAAGTGTAGCTCATCCAGACCCCTGGAACGGGGACTCTAATTCTAGCCTGTTTACTAAAATGCTTTGAGAAATGATTTTTTTCTTTGTTTCCTAGATATTCGAGATCTACATTTCCAGCTCCTGCTTTTGAAAAGGATCCACCCCCAGCACTTCAGCCCTTGAGATAGTGGAACAGGATGAGAAATGTGGAAAACAGTTTCAGTAATTTATATTACTATAATCACACTTCACGCTTTGCTTCCAGCATGTTTTTCCTGCTGCTCATGTTTAAAAGTGTGTCATTGTGAGAAAATAGGACAAATGAACTGTATGTAAGTTACTATATGATAAAAAGTTAGTAAAAATATAAAGAAAAAGAATATGATGTTGATTTTTTTGAATTCTTTCTTCTGGTGTTTTGCATGTGCATGCATGCATATAATAGCCTGGATGAATTATGATAAATTTGTCTTTAATTTTAAAAAGCCTATGTTGGACAGATATCACTACACTGGACAGGTATTGTCAATATGCTGGATATTCCTGAATTTTAGACAGTTGTACGTGCCAACTGAATGTAATACAATTCTTATTCGGTGTACAAATTCCCATGTTGACTGCTTGGAGGGAGGGCATTGCAGTGGTTGTCATTAAAAATCAACATTAATCTACAGTTATCACACCATGATACCCAAGATATTGTACTACTTAGAAGATGAAATGCCTGAGCTATCTCTGTTAGCACACTGGTGGGCTGTTCTCAAATGCTGACCACCATGTTAAAAAGCAGGAGTGGTTGGCTCACCTTGTGCAGTAACTGGAGTTCTTCGAGATGAATGTCCCTATGGTGCTCCACTTTAGGTGCACATGAGCCCCTGCACCTTTGATCAGAGATTTTAGGTATCAGTGCCCGTTCTGACTGCACATGTGCTCCCTACACATCCTCATACCCTGTACCTCGAATATACAGGACAGCATGAGTGAACTACCCTCAGTTCCTTCTCTATCGCACAGCCCACAGAGGCAGCTTCAAAGCAGAGGGGAGGATGGCAGGTAGTGGAGCATTCACAGGGACACACATCTCAAATAACTCCAGTTACTGCACAAGGTGAGTAACCACTCCTTCAAGTAGTGTCCCTGTGGGTGCTCCACTGGTAGCAACCCTTTAAGGAGGTGGAAGTTTTGGAACAGAGTCCATCACTGAAGAAAGAATAGTATTGCCTACTTCTAGGTCTAGGATTCCATTGGTGTTGGTCTCTTGGTACCCAAAGGACTTGGAGCCTCACTATCACTCCTCTCAGGGCCTGAAGTCTCCGGTGACCGGATCTTCTTTGATGAGGAACACCCTGTTGTTTTGCTTCCCGATTTCCCTTCCTTATACTGGGAGTGGGAAGCTTTCAGTACTGGTTGTGCTGTCCTCAGTACCTTGGTCAAGGAGACTGTTGAAGACCAGGGTTTCAGTGATGTCTTCCCCTTGGAAGCTTTCAGTGACCATGTTCTTGATAACAATGGGACACTGGCAGACCCAGAGGGTCTCTGTACAGGGGCTTCTCTGTACCTTGGTCTGAAGTCAGTTTTAAAGCTTGCTCCACCATTAATAATCTATACATAAATTCCCTGTTTTTATGGGATCTTCTCTTAAAAGAGCAGTTTTTACACTTGCTGGGAACGTGAAAGGCTACTAAGCAACAAATGCAGTGGGAGTGTCCGTCACTAACAGGGATTGCTTCTCAACAAGAGGTGCAACTTTTAAATCCAGGGGAGCCCAACATCCCCAACTGAAGAAAAAGTTGTTCAAGCTCCTCAATAAGGGGAAAAAAATATTAAGAAAAGAAAAGTGGAAGAAATATTCCAACTGTAAGCTACTAAACCTACTACTAGGAACTAACTATAAAACTAACATTAATAAAAGGGGAAAACAGTACACATCAAACTGGCACACACTGGATTCCGTCTCTGGCTGAAGGTGGTTAAGAAAGAACTGAGGGCAGTCCTATATAGCCGTGGTACGGGCACAAGGATGTGTTGGGCACACACGTGGCAGAATGGGCACTGCTACCAACAAGCCCCAATCAAAGGTTCAGGGGTGCATGCGCACCTAAAGTGGAGCACCCATAGGGACATCACTCAAACAAGAATAAGATTCCTTTACAGTACTAAGAAACCTTCTGCTCCACACACTTTCTGCTTTTCAGTTTGTGCACCTACCCAGAGAGGCAGGAATTACATGCCCTCAGTTCCAACACTGATAACATTTTCCAGCAGTGTAGATCCATATATATTCAGAACTTCTCTTCCATATATACTCAGAACTTTTCCAGTACACAAGGAGGGAAACAGTAACTATTTGTCTTCCCTTTTGTAAATATTTTAGGTATAAAGTAAAGTTTACCTGAAACAAAAATAACTGAAAGCAATTGGCTTTTTTATAAAACTATTTCACTTGTATTGTAGTTATTCTTTCAATTTAAGGAAAGATATTCATGACTTTGAGCCAGATTATTCCCTGCCCCCATCAAAAAACTTGTAAAAGAAAAAAAAATGTTCCATGTAAACTCCGTGATTTTTCTTACCATTCCCTCTGCATCGTTTTCTCAAGGGGGAGCAGTCTCTGAACTTAGAGGGTACTGGACTGGAACTTCCATCAACTCTGTGGGGAAATAGCACTCCCTTGCTGCAGATGCAGGGATGTTTGCACAGGCAGCTGGCCTCTCTCTGTGCCTTTCCCTGGGCCTTGCCTCCTTTGTTGGCAGCACGGCTCCCTTTGAAGCCATGGTGCTTGTGGCTCTGCCTTCTGCCCATATTTGTACCCTATTCTTTTATGAGACTAGAATAAAAGATTCAGAGGGAAATGGCCACTACGCTACCATTTCCCATCTCTGATCAATTTCTGTTCCTCTTTCAAGGGCTAAGGTCTCTGGTCCCTTTGCATTTATTTTCTGCTTTACCCTATACAGATAGCACTAGGGTAATACAAAGCTACAAGTGAAAACTCATTCAATTGTACTGTTACATGCTTGTATTATTCATTTAAATTCTTCTGCAAACTTTATACGGACTCCAGCTGTAGCACACCTCACTGTCCCTATCTGTGAAAATGGGAAAATGATACATACCTCAAAGGGGCTTTGTGAGGATTAACTAACGAATGTTTGCAGTGCTTACAACAAAAATACGGTGCGAATGCTAAGCTTTATTATTATTCTCTTCATACTGTATATTTTCCTCAGATGTGTCCTACTGAGCCAAAACCCAGAGAGTTCTATGGTGGCCTCCACAGAGTTTGTGGAAGATTCAGTGGATCAATTATTGCTATAACTCAAAAGCTAAAAGTCTCCTCACGCTGCTTCCACAATGTACTAACTTTGCCAAATCCCTCTGCTACCATAGAGCCAGTGTCCATGTATGAAAGTTGATATACAAGGATGACAGACAATTTACTAAATTAAGCATGCTACAAGAGAACAGTGATAGACTGACAATCCTGCATCAGAGTAACATTGAAGTCACCCTGGCAGCTGATTGGCTTTTTTCTTGTGCCAGCCTACTCTCTACTAACAGGCATTTTCAGGCCCCAGATCATAATGTTTCTACCCATGGGCCAAACATAAGTCCGAGTGGGGTTATTTTAACAGCACTAACCTTTCTGCCATTCGAAATTTACATCAATTGCCTGCACAATAGGGATTATTTCTCATGCAGAATCATCAGGTGAAAAGTTTTTCTTCCAGAGTGAATGAGCATCAAATAAGCTGCTGTAGAGCACCTGTAGTTATAATTCTAGTGTTGGGCCCCATTTCCACAACTCATGTGTGGTTGAGTTTGTTCCTTGTGGTACAGCCTTCTATGGTCTGCTCTTCATACAGATTGCTTACAGGCTGTTTACTTGCATTACAATATAATATTTGGCTTTAATAGGTTTTCCAAGGTTACTCCACAACACTACTCATCTTTTTAGAAGCCACAAGTGCTCATAAAACTCTGATTCTTGCTCGCTTTCTTCCACTGTTCACATCAGTAATATAGCCAGGAACATTTAAATTGTCTCTTCTGAGATTATGACCATCCTATGGTTAAAATAAATGTGCTATTGATAATCCAGATCTTGGCTGGATTAGCTTTCAAAAATAAGGAGTACAGTTGATTGGTAAATTGATTTTTTTCCTGTGGAAAATATTTTTTTCAGTGGGAAAATCCAAACCTAACATTTCTAGACAAAAGCTTTCACTTGAAAACTGAAATTTCGATTCAGAAATGCTGCTGCAATGCCTCATGGGAGTTGTAGCTTTCACCATTGTGAGCTACTACATGCATCATAGAAGATGTTGGATGTGGTGCATCATGGGACATCCAGGTAGGGAACCTCCCCAGTAGAGAAGAATTAAGGCCTGCAACACCTGAACTACAACTCCCATGAGACTAGAAGTGGCATTTCCAAATAGTAATTTTTCAGATTTGGGGTGTTTTTTTGATGAAACATCTAAATGTGGCTACTTTCTACAGACAATTTTGCGAAAAGTTTTATTTAATAAACCCCATCAAAAATCAGTTTCAATGGAAAATTTTCAGCCAACCCTAATAAAAACTCACTTTGATGTCTGTATAAAGAGTGTTTTCTGCCTTTGTTGAATCTGTACAAATCAGAGAGGACGGATAAACAGAGATATTCTACTGGCTTTTTTTCTCCTATTTGACTGCAGCTCACTTACCTGTTCAACCAATCAAAGGGAAGCTTCTGCAGTCTGAATGATTTTATGCTGAATGTATTTGCAGAACTATTTTTCTGTGACATGCAACTGATGACTACAGAAAATATTGCCATGTACATGTAACAATTAAATATAGTTACATTTTCTTACCCGGGCAGAACAGGATGATGGCATTACAGCATTCAATTCTATCATCCACTGCCCCATCAACTCTCTTGAAAGAAAGATACGCTTATGCTGTGGTGTTTTGGGTGTTCTATTTCTGCTGGCTGTACGTGCATCATCTTGTTGGGAAGGCAGTGTGAAAAGAGAGCACATTCAGAGAAGGTTTTCTTGGGAAAAATTCTGTGCTGTGGCTGAGAACCAATCGACACAATGGTGCCAGGAGAGGTGCTGTCAGGTTATAGGATATGACTCCTTGATTCTCTGGCTCTCCCTGGACCCAGATTAGGCTACAATACCCTGAGGGCTGCTCCAACTACACTAGCTGGCAATGGGCTTTTTTTCATCTAGGGAGAAGGAGCTCTGGTCACACTTCTCTTGTGCTGGAAACTGCAGGGGAGCAAGCAGGGAGACAGACATATTTTGCCCGCTCTCTGCCCATGGGGACTTCCTCATGCCAGAGGAATCCCCAGCTGGGAAGATGTGGGTGTTTTTTTGTCTCCTTGTGGCACCTGAGTGGGACAATGGATGGGGGAAAGGAGGGGAGTGACTCTTCCCTCATATGTGGAAAAGGGGAATCGGCTGATAGCATACCATAGTCAGGAATCCAAATATATGCACAGCTACAAGGTAGGTAAAAGCATGGGCCACCGATTATAGCTAATCTATGTGGCAAAAATTTTGGGTCATAATTCTCCACTATATGACATTAGTTTTACACCAGTGTTTCAACCTGGAGATCAAGACCTGTGACTGCTAGCAATGAAGCCTTAAGACTGGGCAAAATCCTTAGCTGCAGGAAATTGAAAAAGCTCCATTGACTTTAATAGAACTATGCTGAATTTTGCCAGCTGAGAATCGGACACCTATCATCTCATCAGTGATTTCATTTACAGATCTTTTGTAGCTGATTTATCACCTTCTCCAAGTGTCTCTGTATACTACTGCAAATCCACAAAAAAATCATTTTTGAATGTTTGATATAAAATAACTATTTATTTTGCTTTCACATACCATAAGAGGTTTGTTTAGTGCCTCAGCATGGTGTAATCTCTGTCCTAGACTCACTCTGTGCAGTCCTGATTCTAGAAAGTCAGAGCTTTATGGCTTATATTTTTCTCTTTTCTCATTAAAACCCAATTTTATTAAGATACGTCTAGCAGACACTGCCCAGCGTTGATTTACAGCTACATCATGGGTCATTGTGCCATTATGATATAAACTTAAATATTTTCCTCTGAAGGTGACCGTAATGTTCAACCTAAAGTTTATTAAAAAGAATATGTTGAATTTTTCTAGCTCAGGAAACTTCTGCAGGATGTCAATAAGCATTTGTAAACAAGACAATATAATAACATTGCCTCACAAGTGAACTGGACACTTTCTATGGCAAATCCATCATTACCATCCCCTGGACTACACTAGAATAAATTTAAGGCACAACATTTATTAGCCCTAGCATATGTATCCAATTCTGGTATTACCATAAGTGACATGGCATCATTCATATACAGCAAGAGAGGGATAGCTCAGTGGTTTGAGCATTGGCCTGATAAACCCAGGGTTGTGAGCTCAATCCTTGAGGGGGCCATTTAGGGATCTGGGGCAAAAATTGGGAATTGGTCCTGCTTTGAGCAGGGGGTTGGACTAGATGACCTTCTAAGGTCCCTTCCAACCTTGATATTCTATGTCATATTACGGCCCTCTGGTCAATGTGGCTTTGGCCATAACCTTTTGTGTGGATCTGCTTGATTATCTTACATGCAATATAATTCATGCTTTCAAAACATATGGCCTGATATGCCCCCATTACTCATGCTGAGTAGTATCTTACTCTGCATGTAGTCCCCCAACCAGTACTAACCCCAGAACCTCAGCTGCAGCGCAGGGAGAGTAAGAGTCCAGTGACCTCAGAGGAGAACAGGATTAGCTGACAGATCCCTCTTGTCCCCTGTGGAAACAGAAGCCAGAGTAGTACAGCTAGGTGTCTTGGGCCTCTTCCCACACCCTCCAAATCCAACAAACCATTCACTGGTTCATCAAATCCAGCTTTCTGACTCATACAGAATCAGTGCCTGATGCTTCAGAGGAAGACAGAGCCCCCTAGGACTCACCTAGCCATGATGTAACATGGAGAAGGGGAGCTATTTTGACTCCTGCAGCAGTGTTCCTATCACACCTGGAGTTCTGAAACTCACTATATTTTTGAATGTGTGACTACAAATCTTATTCTGGGGCATCATCTTAAACAGCCCTTCTTAAAAACAGGGTTTGACCTGGTGATCTGCACTGTAGGTAAATTCAACAGGTTGACTACATGCCAGCTGAAGAAGCATTTCCTATTATTTATTCTAAATTTACATACCACTAACTTCATCAAGTGACCTCTTGTTCCTGTAGTATGGGACAATGTAAAAATGAAGGACTGATCAGAGTTGGATACATGACCTTATATATCTCTACCCGGTCTCCTCTAACTCTTCTAATTCCTGCTGGTCTCAACATTTGCTGCACGAGAGGATGGAGTTGGTTGTGAAGAGATCATGTATGAGGACAATGCAGCCCTCTGTAATGCAGCAGTCCATGGTGAGAGACACTGTTCCAGTGCACAGGACAGGATGAGAGGCTTGGGAATCATAGGGATAAGGTTAGTGTTTCCATGACCACATGAATCCAATGACCATAACTACTATAGGTTGTCCCAGTGCTTTGTGCACTGCAATCAGCTCGGGGAATGGTTGTTTTCCTGATCTCCAAACTTCTGTGTAGGCAGAATACACTTCAGCATTTCTGAGTTTGCCTTTGAAACAATTTTTTGTCCTCTCCCCCGAATGCAACCAATTAATTTAAATTGTGATCGCACAGAGCCAGAATTAACTTGGTGCATTCAGGCCCTGATCCAGCAAAGGTCTCAAGCATGTGCTTAACTTTAATTGAAAGTCAATGTGACTACTCACGTGCTTAAAGTTAAGTACATTCTTAAATGCCTTGCTAAATCTGCACCCTGAAACATTTCTTTGGCTTTGGGCAATAATACTGGTTCTATCCGTACAACCCATTTTCAGAATGGGGAACCTCTCTCAAGTCAGAAAAATCATTCAAAATGGAAGAGACTTTTAAAGTGTGAGCACTATGCATTAAGTTCTATCAACTTATGTTCTCTGGGATATCTTTGAACACAAAGAAATGAAAAATGTGATTCCCCTTTACACTTCCAAGTTCCCCAAATCAGAATTAACATGCCCTTTGCATGCCTCACTGTCTAACTCTGATGTCGCTCCTCTATGAAAGCCCAATTATTCAAGCTTTGGACATAGGATCAGGATTTAACTCTGACCGTTGATCTACTCTGAAAATTCATAGCAATCACTAGCTCTTAAAATACCTCTCATGACAACGCTCTATGGGTATTTTATCAGATTGCAGTTTGAGAACATCCTAGCTTGAGACCTCTTACCTCACTTCTTTATTTTAATTGAATTATTATTGCTTTTGAAAGATTTATGCATCTGTTGGCTTTACCAGGGAGTCCAGTAGTTCAGTCTTAGTACTCTTTCAGTTTTGGCTTCTCTAATGAGATTCCTGACAATGGTGCCAATAAGTTCTAGTTATGATAGCTATTTTTGCAATCCTGTCCACTAGGAACTAGACTGACATCCACCAAACTCATTTCACGTAGGCAACTGAAGAGCCAAAAAATGGTGATGCCTTATTCTCACTACCAACCTGTGCCAAATTTGTAACTGGAGGGGAAAAGCTCTATATAACCTTAGCCTGTCCTTTGCTGACAGTAAGAATGTTTCCTCTTTAACTGATGATATTATGAATCTGCAGTAGGTCTAATTATAAAGCTATTAGCTCCTCCCTCATTCACTTCAAATCAACTGAAGCTCAAATGTTTTAATCACAATGTTGCTACCTTTTGAAAAGACATCCATCTTATTATTTTTGAATGGCCTATATGGCTTATTTCACTTCCACCTCTATATACATTTATTACCATTATTTATTTCTTCTACACAATGTCTCATATTATGGAGAAAAATTCTTATATATGTCACACCATGAAATGAACTAAGGAAAACATTCACATATGTCTGGCAAGAAACTTTTGTGAACATATTCCAGTTATGTTTTAGTTCAAAGAACTTTATTTGCAATAAAGTCCTCAAAATATTAAAAGTCATATTTAAAGCATTCTCATAAGCTGTGTATTGAGAAAAGACAAGTTTAATTCTCAAAGGCTCCATTATTGAAGCAAAAATTAATATTTGTACTGTTTCTAAATTGGAATAAAATTGCAAAGATGCAAACGCTATCCTATATCATAATCTATAAACCAGTCACAAATGTTAAATCAACTGTAAAAATGATTTAAAATCTACAGGAATAATTTTATTAAACTGATTTAAAATCACACTTTGTGCTACTTTCATTTATTAACTGTATCTTAGACAACAGTGCATTTATAGTGGATTTGCATGAACATAGATATATACAGAAAGGAAATAGTCTATTAAAGGAGGACCTTTCCTCTTTTGTGCATGTTTTCTTGGCACATACTTGTGGTAAATACATTTAATAGACCATATAAATTAGAGCTGCAAAGCCCTTGATAGGTCATCTAGACAATAGTCTGCCATAGTGAGTTTGAGCTCTTCAATATACTTATTTGTAATTTAAAAAAATCATACACTAAAAGATTTTCTGTTATCTGAAGATCACAAAGCACTTTACAAGTCATTCATTAAGTTCGACTGTACGATTATATTGAGTGACTAAGGGTGTGTTTTCATTGCAAAAAAAGTAATTACCCCAAGTTAGCTAACTTGGTTCAAAATAGCAGTGATGAGACAGCAACTTGGCTTTTAATTTGTGTTAACAGCTTGAGTTCAACCTCAGCCTCCCGTAGGGTACGTCTATATAATCAACCTATCAGGGATCAATTTATCGTGTCTCATCTAGACGCGATAAATCAATCCCAGAAGCGCTCCCCGTCGACTCAGGAAGTCCTGCTCGGCGAGAGGAGGAAGCGCACTCGACGGGGGGAACGAGCCTGCGCCGCGTGGACCCGATGTAAGTACTTTCACTTTCGATCTAGGAAACGTCGACTTCAGCTACGCTATTCTCGTAGCTGAAGTTACGTATCCTAGAACGATCCCCCCCACCCAGTGTAGACCAGCCCTTAGAGTGTGTCTACACTGCATCTGGGAGTGAGCCTCCTAGCCCAAGTCCACAGATTTATGCTAGTGGGGCTTGCATTAGTGCACTAAAAAGGGCTGTGTAGACACTGTGGATGGGCTGGAGCTCTGGCTTTATAGCATGTCTACACAGGTATTTTTAAAATGCTAGCGCAAGTCCCCCATCACAAGGCTCAATCCCAGTATCAGATAAAAGAATCCTGCAGTAGGAAGAGATGGAGTAATCTGCCTCCATTAGGTCTAATCCAGATCTCTCATTCATAGAGATTGGCTTGAGGCCTGAAACATGAGGTTTAGTAGTATCCAATTCAAAATGTTTGTTATTGTTGCAGGAGATCTGGACCATCTTTACTCCTATGAGAGCCTTCCCACCTACAGGTTTAATGCCTGAGATCTTTGAACAAAGTGAGCTCACGGCACTTACCAAAACAAATGAAACAACGATCCATCAAGTCTAGTAACAAGCTCCCAGCAGTGACAAATATCTGATGCTTCAGTAGAAGGGGAAGCAACACTCTCTTCTCCACCTATGTGAAATATGAGCTACTGTGTAGTTCTGCATATGTGTGTGTGGGGGGGTGGGGGGAGGAGGGTATCCTTCCCTGATCTCTGGGGTAATCAGCTGGAATTGGTTAGGTCATCTGGAAGTATCTTTTTATAGTTTATTTAATGTATAATGCTAGAGCCAGTACTGTTAAGTGAGGCCAATGTGCTTGGAGTCTGTGGTAGACATAACACAAGTTTAAATACATAAATACAATGAAATTATTGAAATAACCCATATGTAGCAGTGTATGTCCACTTCCTTGTCAATTATTAGCGTCATCCTAGCCTAATATGTTTTTATAGATCTGTTCTCCTGTTAAATTGCCTCAGCAACAACCAGAATCACTAGCTGTTGCTAAATAATACCGCTGCATAAATAGTTTGGATGGAAACCTCAACAGAACAAAAATCAGGCTGGGTTTAGGTTCTACTTAAACTCAACAATCTCAGTCCAGGGCCACAGACGTTTGCATAGCCTGGATTCCCTATCTTTGTTAGCCACTCCCTCCTCTCCAGGCCCCGAGACTCCCTTCATTTACCAACTCTTCTCACTGCAAGATATTGGGGGCACCACCAGGGATGATCACTTGTATTGTTAGCCTTCATCAATACTCCAAAGTCTTCTGGAGAGAGGAGGAGCAGGAGATGTCCTCCCTCTCACATGCCGGGCAGGGGGTTCTAGGAGACAGTTCTACCCCCACTGTCCTGCATTCATACATTTTTAGTGGTGAGGTTTCTCTATCAACTACATGTGGCATCTAATCACAAAGCATCAGTAAAGCTGTTAGCCCTCCTGTTGTCCCTTTGTGGTGGACTCTGGAAGATCGATGGTGGTGGAGCAGCTCAGCTCCACTTGAAGACGTGAGGAAGAGGGAACAGAAACATGGACATAATGTTTTGGGTACAGACACTGGGTCGTGGGGGTGGCTGAGCTCTGAAGATAAGAGAATCCCTTAGGACCTTGGAATAGCTGTGAGGTACCAGGGGGATGTGGAAGAGTTTCATGGAGGTTTGGATTCTACACAAACATGAACTTCTTTATGAAAAGCAGGAATTTATTTGATACCAGTCCCTGCAAAACAAACTCTATGGAATTTTACTTGCACAACCCCTGTGAACTAAACACTCCGTCAAAGCCCTATTACACACATCACTGGGGAAAAGACGCCTATTAGGCATAAAAAAAACCCAGCAGCAGCTCTGTGTTCTTAAATCAGCAGATTTCACAGAACTTTCTTTTCAGCCTTTACCTCCTCACATGTAAAAGGATGTAGCTACAACAGATATGATAAAACAATCTACATTCTTCACGCAGATAAATACTCTAATGCACTTTATCTTAGAGATGCTGTGAGCATGTATATAAGATAGACACAGTTACTGTTCCTTCAAGGCTCTGTGTGACCTTTAACATCATTTCCCCCAAAAGTTAATTTCTGTGCTGAATGTAATATACTAAAACCCATAAATTGGATCACTTGAAGAATTCAGATTAGGAATTATTGACAGCTGATAGAACAGAAGTGCAGAGATGAGGCAGATTTTCTCAACTGTCCATCTAAATGTTGGAATACATATTGATTAAAATATGACATGGTATAGAGCCCACCATAAATCTAAACTCTATTAGATTAACACAGGCATTTAATAAAATGACAACCTAAGAGAAAGTACTGAATGTCAGTCTTCTCTCAATTTGTAATATTTTAACCAACCTACATAAGGAAATTTTGAAAAAAACAACTATAAGGGTATGATTTCTGATTGGCTCCAACATTTGCCAGTGCAAATTGAACCCTTAGATGTACGCATGCATAATGAACTGTGGCTGTCAGTCTGAGTAATTGCACCTCAACCCAATTTATGTTTGCAATGACTTAATTACAGGTCATCAGCTCAGGTTTGCACCTCTAAATGAATTACAGGTGCAAAATTGTGTCCAAAAAAAGGGTGGCCACCCTTCTGAAAATGGGCCCTGCAGTACAGTGGTCAAACTCAGGAAGTCCATTCTGCACTTTTGAAAGTCTCTAGCAGTTAAGGTATGTCTACACTTTGAGCTGGGGGTGCAATTCCCAGCTCAAGGAGACATACCCACGCTGGCTCTGATCGCGCTAGCCTGCTAAAGAAGGGTGTCGCTGTGGCAGTGAGAGTTGCAGCTGTCCTGAGCACATTCCTATCCGAGATCCTAGGCAGCTACCCAGTCCTGTTGCCATGGCTACACTCAATTTTTATCACACTAGTTCATCAGAGCTGGTGTGAGTATGTCTCCTTGAACTGAGAATCACAACCCCAGCTTGAAGTGTAGACATATCCTTAGAGACATATTCCCTTAAAAATTAGGTATATCACTAGAATCAGGAATACCTTTAAAAATGCAATTAACTTTTCATTTGCAGGCCCTTTGTAGAGCATACAGGTGAAATGCTGCCCCAGTGGGACATTCACCCATTGCCTCTAGGTAGGGGCACTCTCTTCTGGACAGCAGTCCTCAGGCTCTCAGCAACTCCAGGCTGTAACATAGATCTGTTGGCGCCACTATTCAAGAGGGTAAATCAGTACCAGATTGAAGAACATACAGAGCCTCCACCTGGAGAAGCAGTCCATGTACTCTGAGTGTGGGCGTCAGTCTCCCTCCCATAAAACTTTACAGGGAATCCCAGAGCATCTCACGTACAGCAGTGGGGGAAATGCATACAATCTAAGGAGCTGATACAACATGCAAATTTGGGTAGTAACGAGCAGATGGCAAGCGGGCCACTAGGCATGGCTTTTATTAAACTAGGGGACAGGAATACCAATAAAAGGAAACTGTAGGAAAAGGCTGGGTAAACATATCCTATGTAAATAGACTAATAATATAACCACCACCCCACTCCCCCCCCCACACACACAATTTTCTCTTCTAACACCTCACTGGATGGGTCTCCCTTATCCAAAGACTGGCTAGCTGTACATGCAGTGATAATCGCCTCAGTGTTCAGTGTACAAATCTCAGTTGGCTTGTAGGTGATGGGTCCTTTATCAATAGCAATAGGCCCTAACTGACAGGGTGGGAGATAGGGGCAGAAAGCAACAATAGGGTGGAGAGACATCAGGAGCCACTTATTCAGGGCCTGGTTTTCAGAGATGCTGCATTCCCGTCAGTATCAAACGGAGTTGGGGGTGATTAGCAGCTCTGGAAATCCAGCCCCCATGTTTGTGTGTGCACAAGTGGAGCCAGCTCAAACTACTGTCAGATATATCCAGATCCACTCGTGGTTTCCTTGTTCCTGCCTCAGACCGAGCAAGGAATCCTGGCATTTCTGAGGATGGAAGGACCAGGCAGTCCCTCTGCCTTAATAATGGCCTCTATTTTCCTGTTTCTGAGCTGTAAATGTCCCGGATGCTGTTGCTGGCAGGGGCTTAGGCATCCCTTGTCTCAGCAGCAGGGTCCATGTGGTAGTGTTATTTTGACTGCAGCTAGCAGAGGTGATTTAGGAGCTCTGGCTAAACCATCGGTTCTCCTGGAGCTACTCTGGACAATTCCTCCTAACACCCGGGTGGCTTTCCCCAGTCTTCCCCACTTTTATTTCCTTCCAGCAGTCTTTAATGACCTTTTCCACTGACTACTTTTGGAAGAGTTGGGCTTTCCTTGCTATGACAATTGGAACCAAAAATCTGTGCTCAATCAGTTTTCCTCTGGGAGCCACTCTTGTAAGAGAGAATGTATTAACCCAAACGCTCCCCGAGGCTCTGAAAGGAGAGACTGATCAGGAGCGTCTACACTTGGAGCTAGGGGTGTGATTCCCAGCTCAGGTAGACACACTAGCACTAGCTCTCAGTGAGCTAATGCACTAAAAATAGTAGTGTAGCCACTGTAGCATGGGCAGCATCAAGAGGCGGCAGGTATGGACCCACCCCAGGTAGAGACCCCTGGGTTCCAAGTAGGTTTGCACTCAGAGCAGCTAACCCGTGCTACTGCTCACCAATGCGCATTCTACAGCAGCTACAATACTATTTTTAGCACACTAGCTCAATGAAAGATAGAATGAGTATGTCTGTGGGCTGGGAATCACGCCCACAGCTCCAAGTGTAGATGTAGCCTGACAGGAGGGACAGACAAATGTTAAATCCCTATACGAATTACATAAAATGATTAGTATGTATTTTATGTTTATGTTTTTAAAATGTCTTAATTCTCTCTCTCTCTCCTCCCCTTTCCCCCCGCCCCCGAAGTCCTACGATATTGGACCTTAGATTCACATCTATGGGAAAGCTATTGTAGGTATTTTTAAGGTTTCTAAAATGTATCCATTATAATTAACCTGTGTTCAAAACTCAGTCCAACTCAAGCTCAACTTTATTTGAGGTTGTTGGGGTTTTTTAATGGAATCTCTTTCGCTTATTATTTTTATTTTCATCCACCTCTGCACTTCTACTTCTGATTCCAGCCGGAACCATGAAGCGTCAAAAAGGCTGCTCCTGAGGCATTTCCAGCCTGACCATGGCACCAAATACCAGATATCTCATTAGAAAGCCTGTTCTTGTGAGATATCCAGGCTAGTTCTGCAGACTCAAGTAGTTCAAATACTTCAGGTTAGATCTGGTGAAGCACCCAAACTTCAGGGTGTTTTTGTAAACCAAACCAGTATTTTTCCTTTATTTTATTTTTGTGCTTAAAAGAGGCCAAGGATTAGGATTAAGTGAGTGTATAATTAGTATAAATGGAATCTGAATTGTTTCCTCACTCCAGAAACAGAACGCTTCTTGAGGTTAATTGAAAAAGCAAAGAAAAAGCACTTCAGCACGAGCTTGTTCTGAAGTACTGAGGTAACCTTCATACCACAGAAATACACAGAACTGATGCTTTTAGTTTGTTACCTATGACGGGGACTGCAGTCCATCAAGGAAAAATTAATTTTAGATGAATGAAAACAGTACTTATCTGGCTAACCTTTGGCTCCTCCTATACTGTATAGTCTGGGCTAGATTCTGCTTAGTCACAGTCGTGTAAATTTGGAGTAACTCCACTGAAGTTATCACAGGTGTGGGATGTAAATGGATTTACACTACTGTAACTCAGAGCTGAATCTATGCGCCCTGCCTCCCAATTGTCAGGCGATGTGCAGAAATGAAGAGATGTTGATTGCATTGTGTATTCTGGACAGTACTTTTACATTCCTCTTCACTACACAGAATATCAGTTACTTTTTTCTACCAATTCACCCCCATCACTCCCCACCTCTCTCCCCAGTCCCTTTCCCCTTTTATAACACTACAATACAAAATGCATTGATTGACACCCAAGATTTAGCCCTGTCAACGGTACAAGATATTTCTGTGGTGAGTCAACTATGTTCCTTACTAAGGAATACAACTTCAGTGAACTGAACAAACAAGAAGTAAGCAAAATATCTCACACAGAATGATTTACTATAAACACACATCCCCCTCGAGTTAGGAACCTTCTATGCAAACTGACAGGGCAGACTTCAGGTTAAGAAAATAAATGTGTTCTCTATACAATTATTTTGACTGCATTGAATTAAAGTGGCAGCATACAACCTTGTTTGTGTGATAATGATAAATTGACAGCTAAACTCTCATATAAAACATATTCATGTAAACAGAGAGACGGACCCAAACCGAGGATCTAGATCCCAACTGACTTGAACACAGGAGGAGTTAGGATCCAGATACGAACGTTGTGGTTCTGATCCATCTTTGCTTTCTAATTATATATCTACTATAAGTCAAGACAATGGGACTAATCCTCTGCAGGTGTAAAATGATGCAACCCCATTGACTTCAATATAGGAGTGTCAGTTTACACTGGCAGAGAATAGGAGCCAATATGTATATGACCAAAAGAAGATATGACCCATGGGGAAAAAACAGAAAGCAATTCCTCATTATTTTCTTATAGGATTGATAATATTGCACATTTATGCGGAAATCCTCAGCCCAGCATCCAGACATGAGACACAGGAGCGATGCAAGGGAATGAGGGAAGGAAGGAGCCTCTCCCTCAGGCTGAGGAACTACTTTGCAGCCACTACTCCAACCCTAAAACTAATCTGCACAGCAGTAAATCCTCCAGCCCCCACAAGGTGCTGTCCTACAGGAATTACTCACAGATGGAGGAGTGCACCCCTCATGCTCTCTCCTTGTCCTGCCTTTCATATGGCTGATTCTGCTGCCAGGGGACTTCCAGGTAAAGCCAGCTGAAATTGTGTGATTTTGCTACATGGCTGTGTAGATGCGCCGATGAGGAATACAGACATTTCGGGCAGTATACTGGAAGCAGGACAACATTTCAGCACACATCAAATATTGTCGTATCTCATCTCATTTTGACAATACAAAAGCAACTGCACAATGTGTGTATGTGGGTTCACTGCTTACCACCAAGAAAGAACCTGCAACTCGTCGCACTAAGCAGGAGCAGAAAGGTTCATAGCAAAAGGGCAACAGAAGCTTGTTGTAAGCATTGATGCTGCAACTTCTGTCTCAAATGTGGTGCCACTTCACAGCGTCAGATGATGGGTGAAAGAGACACCTTGGACCTTCACAAGCAAAGATGAATAAAAATTCCAAAGCACATGGAGAATAAGAGTTTTTCCCTCCCGTAGCTACAATGAATGAGTGCACATAAGCATCTGCCATACAAAATGATACCCACATAGACATTCTAACTTGCACATCCATGTTTGCAGGAAAGGTTCTAAGTTTTCAACCTTGCTACTCCACTGCCAGCTCCAGCCCCTTTCCATGTACCAAACAAGTTTCTACAATATTCTACTGCCAGGCAGATGATACTGGAGGCTCAGGTAACCTTGGCAACCTATACAAATATCTAACATTAGGAGGAGAGAAAAGTGAATCCTATAAAGAACATACCCCTCACTCATTTATTTAACAAAAAAGAGAGAGGTAAGTTGGGCAAGAAGTGTAGATGACCAGAAATTCTGATGAAAAAGGATTAGGTATTTGGCTATATTCTCCTCAAGCACCTTATTCTGCTGCTGTTGAAATCAGTAGCAAAACTCCCACAGATTCCAAGAAAAGCAGGACTGAGCCCTAACTTACAACAAGAACATAAATTTGAGGGAATTGCTGGGTGTGAAGCGTAAGAAGGGAGAACAGACTGAGGGCAGCAACGAATAAGTGCTACTAACATGGAAGGCTTAAAAATAGAAAGTATGGACTGTGGGAAAACATGGCCTATATGGAAGAGAGACCTGGAGAGAGGCAAGGATGACCTTGAAGAGAAGGTGTCATGAACTTCATTGGAGTTACTGTGGATTTACTGAGTAACTGAACACAATCTGACCAAAAGTTAAACAGGATAAAGAGACATGACTGGGAGCAGAGAGGATTGAGTTCTTGAAGAGACTTAGGAAAAACAAAGATCTGGGAGCTTAGAGGCAAAGAGAGATTGCAGCATGAAGACTGAGAAATGTAGCTTTGGATACCCAGAAGAAGAGAATCTTAAAAGCAGGGAAAGAGAGACTGAAAGGGACTAAGCACACCAAGAGTGCTAATACAATACACTGGCCTAGTGGTGACCACCTCTCCCTCCAGTGGTTGGTCCCAGAATTGATACAACCTGCTATTTTATCACAGTTAAAGGAGCTTCCCTTTACTTCAAGTGATGCAGGCAAGCACTTTTGGTGCAGAAGATCCTGTGTTTGATCCGCACTAATGGCCTTTGTGTCTGGATGTATATACAGTGTTGGTAAATTGGTCTATTAATGGTTAATTACACTAACTTTTTATAAGGGGAATTAAAAAATAATAAACATGCTGCATTAGCAACATAATTCCCCAATTCTAATGATGATAGATTATAAAAATGCTAATATATTATTATATAAGAAAAATGATAAATGAATAATAATAAAAAATTGTTTGACATCACGCTGCTGCCTCTAACAAAAAAGCACAGTTCTTGCTGAAGTGTAACAAAACGTTACACTGCATGCATACTTCTCCCCCTGGGGAGTGGATATTAGAGCAAACTACAGGTGACAGAGGTTAGCTAGGTCGCTTAATGCACCACTGGAAGGTGCTCTGATACCAGGAAGATGAGGGTGATGTAAGAACCTCTTAGTTAATGCCAGGGGAATGCTCCAGGCACTCACAGCAAGGAGGATACTACAGCAGGTATTTTAAAAAATACACATGTATATTAGAATAATGAAAATGATTAAAAACCAGACACTGTACTGTAAAACCCAGACAGACCAAATTCATTCTAAGTTGAATCAGACTCAGAAAATGTTAACTGTCTCATACCTTTAAAAGCACAGTTTTTAAAATAGTGTCTGATATAGTCAGTCATGCTGTGAAGTAAAATTACTTTCTATTGTCTATTCATACTTTTGTAACACTGCTATTTGTTTGTGTTTTATGTGGTGTTGGGAGGAGAATGGACTAGAGGAGAAATTTAAACTACTGTAACTTGAAAGAAGCTGACATTTAGAAAGTCTCGGTGTTGGAAAAATGATCCTCATAATGTGAAAACTAAGCTCTTTCACGGAGGAATTGTTGAATAGACTAAGTGCAGTTAGAAAGACAAAGGAACATCCCAACAGAATGAGAGGTGTTAAAAAGGATACTGTACTCTTGGTAACATAGTCACAAAGTTCTCTCTACACAAATCCTTCTGATCACACAGATTTCTCACCCAGAGAGTTAACATATTTGATGATCACACTAATGTTTCTTCTCAATGAAAAAGTGGGCTTGTCTACTTACCAATTCACAAGTATGTACATACAGCATGCCAATGAAGTCACCCGTAAACCTGCAGTAGCCACATGACAGGGGCAGTACTATATGTAACAGGAGCCTAGAGTATTATGCTTTCTCCAAAAGTAATTGCACGCTGCGAGAGTAAGAGCAAGCCATCTGACAGCAGATAAGGAAATGCTGATGTCAAAGTACCAAAAAGGAAATGTCATGGAACCATGGTAGGGAGGAGGGAAAGGGACACTGAATGATGTCAAGAGGTCACAGGATGTTTTCTTTGTTATCTTAGTAGAGAAGAACGAAAATAAGAAAGAAAAACTTGTAGCACCTTAGAGACTAACAAATTTATTTCAGCATAAGCTTTCGTGGGTTAGTACCCACTTCATCGGATGCATGGAATGAAACATACAGTAGACAGATATTTATACAGTCAGAGAAACATGATAAGGTGGAGGTGCATAGACCAACCTATTTGTCAAGAACAAAACTACTCTTCATAAATAACTCAGCTAGGGGGAAAAACCTTCCAGCAATTAAACTCTTGTGCATGTGCAGCTTCCAAAGCAGTTCACTCCTCAGTACTCCATAACCAGAGATTTTGTTTCTTCACTTCCAAAAAGGTTAAATTACAGCCCAGAATGTTTTGCAAGTCACTGCGCTACATCCAACAGGCCAAATTCATCCCTGCTGTAATTCTAGTGCAGCCACTGTAGTAACACCCAGGATGAATTTAGCCCAGCATGTACAGGTACAGCAATATATAAACTTCCAGTTTTCAGACATTTTTTTAAAAACTTGGTTTTTCTTCTTGTTCGCAGGTTGTGGGCTCCCTCTTGTGGTCATCTACAGATTTCCAGCTATTAACCAAAACCATCTAAAAAGAGTTACAGTATTTAAGCTACAATAAGCACCCACTCTGAAAACACCAGGCCAGTCTCAGATCCACTCAGATGTCTTGAATAAAGCTGTCCTTTGTTCCCATATCTCACTCTCTCATTCCTCAATAGTTCCCTTCAATGCCGTCAAAACCTTAAGTATAGGAAATTTACACTCCAAGTCCACAATGACACCAATGAAATGGTAAGATTAGGCATAAGGGCAGCTCTTGGCTAGCAATGCTGGCCATTACCAGATGGGCAGGGAGGGCACAGGACAACAGCAGTGCCTTAAGGGTATTCTGTGTGCCTGGGAGCCCTCCCAGAGCTCCCACTGGGCTAGTGCCACTCTGCACCCCCTCAAAAGGCAGACCAGTTCCTTAGTCACGTGAGTATGCCTGAAATGAACAACCGGCCCAGAATTATACCTGCCTGTGACAGGAAGCTTGAAAAGTCTGAGAGTTTCCCAAAGGTTGAGTCACACACACAAATTCCTTCCTCAGGCTTTTTTCTTCCTTTAGAGAAAAACAAAACATACTGAAATCACTTATTATTAGTAGCTTCATCAGCGATGCAACTTTACGTGCTCAACTTTAAGTAAATGTGGAGAATAGTGAGGCTCAGCAACTGCCTGTATAGGACCCCCTCTCTGAAGTCCTTCCTCTTCTTCGTCTTTGCCTATAGCACCCACAGCTGGGGTAACACTAAAAATCATGACATGTCTGAGATAGTCTTGCCATCATGAGAAATTCCTCAGCAGTCTGGGGGGAAGGCAGGTATTCTTTGAAGCCTGACATTCCCCTTCCCTGGCCACTGGGTCATCACTTTCATTCACCTAAGTCTTTATGACCCGTTTAGCATTTGAAAGATTTTCTGCCAAAGACCCAGATCCTTCCAAGTCTTAAACATGTTTAACTCTACATGTGGCAAGTGGCCCATTGAGAACACAGGGAGCAAAGTTAAGCATACAGGTAAGTTTTTACAGGATCAAGGACTAAGTTTGCAGGACTGAATATATTTCTGATTCAGGCCAATGGCGCACAAATGTATATTGCTGCTATTATGAACAAGTAAATCACACAGCCTTTCCTATTGCCTCTAACTGATTTTTATTTTTCATATTGAATTAGGAACTTTCTTTGGCAGGGCCTTTCTTTAATTGTTTATAGGTGATTTCCACTTCCAAGATTTCACATCAGCATTTACGGAAATGGGATGGCATGGCATCTTATTGGTACTAATGCTCCAATCAGGAGGTCAGCAACTCACAGCATGAAAGCTCTATCTGACCCTTTGCATAAATCCGTGTGTTTCAACAATTAGGTAGCTCTCCCCTAGCCTTGACCTTTGGCCATAATACATGCAGGTCAGCAGCTCAGCCACTCAGTAGCACTGTATAGGTAAAAAAATATCTAAGCCTAATAGCCTGGTTAGAGATTTTTCCTAGAGAGAGAAGAAAGAGAGAACCTGGTGATACCTTGCACTGATAGTCATATAGATGAATTCACCTGTATTTGCTTTTATATATGCTGGCCCATTAATTTATTGTAAGGCAAGTGCTGTGCCTGTGGACACAGAGGGTCCCATTTTTTAACTTGGCACGACATAGATGTTTACTGGATGACTCATACTATGCATTCAACTGTCAATAAAACAGGATATCTCCCATGATCAGAAGATAGGGAAAACAGCAGCCACCCCGCAACGATGCAACAACTGGGCATGTGGAAATAAGTTCAACTCATGAAAAAGTATTTCATTGAGGTAGCTTATATTTTTGAACTCGGACCAATATAATTTCATTCCATTCCAATGGATAAATTGATGCAAAGTTAATGTTTGCACGAGGGAAACATTCTTGTGTTTGATTAGTGTCTCTGAGCATGATTTTGCTCTAGACTCTTGACTATTAAGGGAATGCCTAGAACCAGTCTGAGTTCCTTTTCCCAAAGGCTACTGCAACATAGGTGAGGGTAACAATAAATGCACTTGCACTTCCTGGTAGGTAATTAGGTTTGAGGTCTGAGCTGCTGGATAACAGCAAGATGAATAACCTGCAAATACTAGTCTCAGACTCCATTCAGAGATTGAAGTCTAAACAGTGTGCTAACGTTGCTGAAAGTCAACCGCTCTGAACCTTCTGTAAAGTAAGTACTGTACATAACTTTTCTTTTTGTGAAATGCAGCATTTAACAATTCACTCATATAAACCACTTAAAGGGCAGAAGAGAAGCTACATCTTCATGTTCCATGTCTGACAAAGCTAGAGAACAGTATCAGTGGTGATGAATAGAGGTAGTTTTGTCTGTAGTATCAGGAGTAGATACTGTGAGTGCCAAACTGCTGCAGCTTGTAAAGCCTTTGCAGACAACACTCTCCGACTTCTGCTGAACAGGGCTCTGAGTTGATGACCACTTGAAAATTCAAACAGAAAATTTTAAATTTGAAAATGTTCCATAGTCTTAGGGAAACTAGCAAGAAAAATATCCTAACATCTTAACTCGGGGGTGGCCAACCTGAGCCTGAGAAGGAGCCAGAATTTAACAATGTACATTGTCAAAGAGCCACAGTACGACATCAGCAGCCCCCCAGCAGCTCCCCCGTCCTGGCGGCCCCACCAATCAGCACCTCCTGCTCCCTCCCTGCACCTCCTGATCAGCTGTTTCATGGCATGCAGGAGGCTCAGGGGGGAGAGGGGAGAGGAGCGAGGGCACTGCAGGCTCAGGGTGGGGTATGGGAAGGGGTGGAGTGAGGGCAGGGCCCTTGGCAGAGCCAGGGGTTGAGCAGTGAGCACCCCCCGGCACACTGGAAAGTTGACGCCTGTAGCTCCAAGCCCCGGAATTGGTGCCTATACAAGGAGCTGCATATTAACTTCTGAAGAGCCGCATGTGGCTCTGGAGCCACAGGTTGGCCACGCCGTCTTAACTCTTCTTTTGATCTATATGGCACTCAATATTTCCAGGTTTTGTAAGACTGAATATTTCTAAAATTCTGCAGTTCTGACTGTTTACACAGTTCTAAGACAGCATACACTGAGACACCACAGCAAAACAAAGCCATGCCAATCTTGGAAGGTACTGAGAGCCTCCACCACCCAACTTCAGTAGGACAGGAGGCACTACGCATGTTGAAGGACTAAGCCCCCAAATTCTAGCATCTTTAATGCTTGGAGAAGAACCTATCGTGAACTACTATAGGCAATACTGATCCTGAGCTCTTTTCTGTGATCAGACCTTTCATGATTTAATATACAAGCTGTGAATTTTAATAACCACCACTTATCAGTACATCTATCATATTATATCTTTTGCAGCTGTTGAAAAATAATATTGCTGCTTTCAGAGCAGTTTCATCACAGATTAAAAAAGCCTAAAACAACACCGGCAAACAAAAACCACCATATGCCTACTTGACCTAGGATACATAAACCTGTTGTTCAGAACAGAGAAGGGATTACAGCATTACTTTTTAGTAAGTTGCTTTTCATATGGAAATTTCTTTTCATAGTAAAGATCTGTATTTAATGGAATCAACATAAAAACACCCCTATTTTTAGTTCCGTGATCATGGACATATAGATTTTTATAGTGTCTGCAAGCCTACATTAATGTTAATTTCACCATTCTCCTTTGTATTTTGTTAATGTCACAATCTGCTGTAAAACCTTGCCAAGTTTCTTAACTGTCATGTTAATTCCAAGACCTATTCTGCACACTTTGACATTTCAGGACAGAACATGGCAGTGAAAAAAGATTAAAAACAGCTTATAAGTATTATAAAATCTAGAACTTTACAGATGGTGGAATTATATCTGCTGAATAGAAATGCAGCGGTTCAGAACACAATCATATTAGAATAGCCTATTGATTTCTAATGTAAATATTTTTCAGAGATACCATAAAATATCTAAAAAGTGGGGGGAAACACTTCAAAAATGTAAGAAAGTTATTTTATTTTAAACATCACACTGTATGTGTATATTGTATCTGTGCTAGTATTCCGTTTCAAAGGTTTTCTGTACCATATAAATAAAGGGCATAATAAGATCTTGATTTTATTCACGGTCAGTTCAAAGTTCACACAAATTATTTCACACAGGGGATTTGTCTGAGGGTTTTTGTGTTAAAGAAATGCATTAATGTACTTTAGATATTAAATGACAATGCCACATGGTAAGAAATTTGCACGAATGAACAGGAAATTAGACACTGTTTTTTTAAACTGATTGCTAAAGAATGTACACTGTTTAAATGCATACTATCCATTTCAAAGGGAAGCATTTTCTGATTCCAGGAAGTTTAAAATCGGCTAATCAGAAAGTAATACAAAGTTAGAGTTGAATATGCTTTTTTTTTTAAAGGAAACTGTTTCTTTAAAAAAAAATCCTTTCCCCTTTTCTTTAAGGAGTGCTTATTATTTCCATCATCCTTGTTGAGTTGTTGATGAATAGCTCACATCGTTTGCCAAACTCCACCCTCTGTCTTTTTTCTAAACCCTTTACTCATTATTTGCTCAGTCTTTTTCCCACAGCCTAGACAGCCTGTCAAGACAGCTTAAATAAAACACTGTATTAACATTAGGAAATGGCATTCAGTTCCCAATTGATCTCCTAATACTTTATGTTGAAATGATAATTGGTACAGTCTTCATTGAAAAAAAAGAGAGAAAAACTACTTTTCAGTCACCACAAGGTATTATCTTAGCTGATGTATTCAGAACCAAAGAGATACATTTTTAAAATCTCCCCCATCTGCTGGAGACTATAGTCCACAATTCTTTTCAGCTGACATAATCCACATTGATTCGTTCAGCAGATAAAATTCAGGCCACTTCTGCCCTTTATAGGAGCAACATAATACCAGTCTTTATTCAGTAACAATGTAACATAATGGGATCGGAATGTGCAAAATGACTGTTCTTAAATTACTGTGACACACAAGGGTCCAACACAAGCTGTGGTTTAATGTAAAAAATCATTAGGCACAGATTACTAAAGTGGTCCTGCATTAACAAGGTCATACCAAGACTATTTATGATATTTTTC
Organism: Chelydra serpentina; assembly: GCA_037349315.1. Taxonomy (NCBI): domain Eukaryota; kingdom Metazoa; phylum Chordata; order Testudines; family Chelydridae; genus Chelydra; species Chelydra serpentina. Next base: position 20,758,189 of record JBAIAC010000026.1, on the reverse strand, counting down.
AGGGGGGGGGAAAGCCCTGTTTGCTAATATCTTGATTATGAATGTGTTTTTAAGAGGAAAAAATCTGCTGTTTTTACATGAAGAAAATACTGTTTATTCAATAATGAGTGCAACAGTTAAACATCTCATGAAGACCTTTTCCAAAGAATCAAGTTAATCTACAGTATCAGACACTGAAGCACACTCACAACAAAATCTAAATATCAAAAAGATTGTTGAGAGTTGCCAGAAATGAATATTTTGGTACACTGCTATATCAAACACATTGAAAGGACCTTCAAAGATTACACTTCTCCTCTTTTGATCTAATCACAGACCACTAGAAGAAATCTAGCAAGTTGTTGCAACACAGCTCAGGGGTTTTGACTCTATGTATATCATCTCTATTTAACAATCTTTCCCTCATATACTTACAAATCAACCTATCAACAGGAGAAAGCTCCAGTGAAGGAAAGCAGTCCATTTCATCCCTACTAGACCAGTCTTTACGCAGTAATTGTTCTATGACCATTTTGGAGCACAAAAATGTAAGAATCTCTTTGTACAATTGTTTCCTTCTATGATGAAAAGAGTGGTCTAAGGTTTAGGACATTTAACTTTTGATTTAAAAGTATTCCAGTTACTTGCTTTAATAAAAGAACAAACAACCCTTTCTTGCCCCTACCCAAAATTAGCTACCCATGTAGTCAATGGGCTTTGATGTTAAAGCAGATAACCTAACTACCTCACATTAGAGTTAATGGGTAGACTTCCTGGCACAGTGTTAGTTGCTTTTTGATGCATGGTTAGTGGAGTCTTGCCCTAAAGTCATTGTAGCTCAGGCCCAGGGAGATCACCCCAATGTAAGGCTGATCCTGCAGTAGCATAAAACCAACCTACGACCTTTCATGACACACACTACTGCCAGCATAGCAATGAAAAGGGAAAGTGGTCAGAATGTCTAAGTCCCAATTAAATCCTCATTGGTGGTTTTGGTTCTTTGAGCCTGTTTGCAGCTAGCATGAATTAGAGCAGCTTTTAGGCTTCTCTAACTCCATGCATGGAGAACAGCCCTACACACAGCAGCAAAATGACTGGGAAAAAGCAAAAGCTTCAAGCCATCATTGGACATGTACACTTCTGACCTACACACCATGCACATCAAGTGCACCCCAGGATATGGGTGCTCAATTGATTGCTGCATGTGTATAAAGTGGGTGGGTCAAATACTGCTCATTCTACTCTCACAAAGCGACTGTGGGAGGAATGAGCGCAGCATTTGGTTGTATTTTACTACTCTTGCATCCAAAAAACTACTAGAACTGGGTGGATTTTTAAATAGATTTGCTTCATCTATATTCACACTTTTTAAGCTCGCTTCCCATGAACATTTGAGCAATAGGGTTTTCCTGGCATGGCTGTTTGTAAAAAGTAAACTTCAAACATACAGGTGTATTCGTGGAAACTGAATCTTTAGATTCAGACATGTGAGTATTCCCACCCAAATTGATTTCACACGCAACCAATGAATTAACAGAATTAACACCATGAAACTTACCTGACTAATCACAATTAACCAACACTGGAGCTGGGTAGAGAAAGAAAAATTCATTTTGTGAAGGATTTTGAAATTTCAAAATTTGGTTTTGTTTCAATTAGGAACAAAATAAAAAAAAAATTGAAATTATCTGGGGGAATAAAGACAGGTACTCTGGAGCCATGATCCTGGGAGCTAGAGGTTCCAGGATTTCAGATCCTCTGCATCCCCTTTTGCAGGCTGATGTGAGCTGCCAAGGAGTGAGATGGGTGAGCTGGCAGGAAACTAGGCAGGTTTCCGTCTGACTCCTGCCTGGGTTCCCTTAGAACTTCCTCGCTATCCAAACGCCTTGGGAAAATATTTTGATTTGACAAAACGGCAAAGTCCTACAAAAATGTTTTGTAGGAAGTTTTCTGAGCAGTTCTAACCAACACATCTTGAATAGCAAATACCTGCAAAAAGTTGCTGACAGTCAACCCAAAGCCTTAAATAAGTCGCACACAAAAATTAGCTGGATTCTTTTGAATAATGTGTTACATAAGTGTGGTGTTTAGATGTTGTTTGTAAAGACCTGTTGAGGTTTGTTAGTACCTTGCCTGGATTGATACAACAATAAGCAGCTTACTTTTGTCAGATAGTTACTAGGAAATTATTTTAAAAGATAGTGCAAATCAACTTCATGATTCTAACCATCTTTGAAACTCACTACACTAAAACATTTGCATATTCTAGTGAATCTGAGATTCAAACTTGACTGCACATATCCAATAACTGAAACATGTGGCCTTAAAACCTGCAATCAATATAAACCTTTTAGAGCCCAAGCTTCACAAAACTGTATCAAATATATATTTGATGAGAAGAGGGTTAATTGAATAATTGATTACTGAGTTGCAATTAAGTGCCTTTCAGATATCTTTGGGAAATAATGAGATATAATAGTGATAGATATTTATTAGTTTATCAGCTATTCCTGATTTATAGGTATAATTTATTTTTTAATTTCCAAAGTCAATTTTAACATTTATATATTTTAATAATATAGTCCCTAGTGAGAATCAATATAGAGTGTATTTTCACCATAGGGCTATCAACAGCTATGCGAGAAATCTATACTTACCAATTCAGCCAGTTCCACTGCAATCTTCAATATTATAAATACCTTGTGTATGATATATTTTGCTAAAACATTCAAGCTTTGCCTCTTAATGGCACTCATATTGCATAAAATATTTGTTGTAAAAAAGGTTAACCAACTCTAATTGTGCTTACAAATCCTGAAACAGGTATTTTTAACTACAAAAATTTCACAAGATATTTAGGAAAAATGAAATTTGCATTGTATGTATGTTTCACCTTATGATTAATTGTTATCCAAATGGAAAATACTTTCATGGGAGTCACATTCATATCAATTGCCAAGAGGAACATCGGGACACTTTTAAGTGGACTAAACACTTAATCTATAAGCAGCTGATCCTCAAAGCTGTCTTCCACTAACTCCTCAAGACTACCATTATTGTTATTTCTTATTTACATTGCAGTAATGCCCAGAGCTCTCTGGAAAAATCAGGGCCCTGTTGTGGAAATATATAAAAGGCCCTGCCCCAAACAACTTACAATCTAAAACAGGATAAGATTTTGTAAAATTGTCTAATTTCTCAACAGCTGGTAAGGAGCCATTGAGATGAAATATAACCCTCTTGTTACAGAAGTTTTGATGTTAAGGGCACTCAACACTCTGTGGCATTAGTCCCTCAGACACTATAATCACTCCCTGCTGCCGCTGACTGTCATTTGAATTACTGCGTAATAACCATCACCAACAAAAACCTAACTTTTAGGGTCTGATCCTGCATTCATGCCAAGAGCAGAGCTCCCGCTGACATCAGTGGCAACTCTGCACCACTCCAGAGAAAAAAGGCAGGTTCTAATTAGTTTAGGAAAATATTTCAGCTATTTTTGATTGGTACTTCCAAGATGTGATGAGAATGATGAATACAATAACTTCACATTTTCACTGAACAATCTGAATCTTTCTTTTGTGACTGCCACCTTATAATTAAGCGTTATGAATTAGTGTGGTGAGTTAGAGTGTACTGTGAGGCATGAAGCAGAAGGCTGAAAGGAAAAAATAAAAATACTTCCCTTTCTTTAAGTTAAATATCTACTAACGATAGCCCTTGATATATTAAGTGCCCATTTATATTATTCCTTATTGAGCAAATTCCCTCAGTTACAACAATGTAAATCCAGAGTAACTCCACTGAATTTCCTCATTTAAATTATTCTGCCTAGCAGCATTAGAAGTCTGTGTGGGATTGGGGGGTACATGGGACCATGTATTCACTAAAACCACACCTTGGCTCTCAGGCCATACCCATAACAACACTCATTGGTTGAAATACATCACTGAATTTTTGGCCTTTTAATCCTCTGACCTATTGAAGTCTGAGCAGGCCCTTTAAGGTCAGCAAAGCTACTGTGAATTTACTCCAATGTAGCAGAGCAACATTTAGCCCTTAGAGAATGCTATTGTTTAATATTGGCTATCAAAACAAAGCACTCAAATTCCATGGACACCTGGTATAACCTCCCTTATGCATTGCACTTTATATTGTGTTAAGGGTGATGTACACTTTATGTGGGGTCTCACAGCAAAATGACAGGCACTGCTGTCCATTGACAAAGCCACAAGACAGTTAGGTGTCACATACAGAGAGTGCAGATGTATTATCACTCTACCACTTAGACAGGAATGACATCCTTTGAATCTCAAGAGACAGTGTTTCAGACGAGCTAACCTAAGTGTGCTAGTTGTACACTCAGCAATATTGACAGTCAACAATTCTGTGTACATCAATGGTGAAAGAACTCTAAGAATTAAAGACAACTGATTTCAGTTTTTATAACTGAAATAATGATAACATAAACGAGATGACTGGATAATATTCTTTAAAAAAGGAACCCAACATAATACTGATGTTTAAAAGATTGTTTAAATGAAATTTTTTTGTTTCAGATTTGAATCATACATTCTATATGATGGATAGGTTTATTCAAAAAAAAATGCTCTGATACAATTTCTTCCAAAGTAATGTATCACAGAAAATATCGTCATTTTGTTTTAAATAGTCTCGATTCAAAAGAAAAAGCAATAGCTTTCTCTCAAGTAAATCTAAGGACAATAATATAAAGTAACTCCTAGGTGAATCATAACTCCTCATGCAAGTGCTAATGCAGCTTGTGTTTGGGCTTCATTGTCAAAATTGAGAAATTTCTTTACAAAAGGGGTAAATTTTCATTTGGGACACGAGTCAACAGTTGTGATTTGTTCTTAGGCACATATGCCATTTGTAATGATAAAAAAAAGTTTTAGCTAGTGAAAGTGAAAATTAAAGTTTTGTTATTGGCAAAAAACTCAGTTTCTCTTTACATTTGGAAATTTCAAATTTTGCATGTGGAAATGTATAAACTAAAAAATAATTAATATTTAAAGTTGTTCAAAGCTACACTAACTGTCTTAAGTGAGAATGAGTACATTGTTTTAATACAACTATCCTTTGGACCTCATGAATATATTATCTCACCATGTCATTAGTCACACCATATTTTTCTACCAGCAAAGGGACAAGCAGAATCATACTTTAATGCATCAGCATTTCATAAGGCAAAATAAAATCATTTAAATTTAAAACTTAAAGAGAATGGAATGTTCTACGCATATAACACACAGCAAAGGGACTGTGTGGAATGAACAAGTTATTTTCTCACTTTAGGAATGACCATACCTAACTGATTCATGGCTCTGCTGTGCTTCACCACTTATCACTTTGCAGGTTACTCCTGACTCATGAAAATAACATTTATGAATTCTCTTCCTTCCTCTCAATGCATGAAATTTACCCCTCACTGCACAAAACCTGAGTAAAAGGAGCGAAGCAGGAGATTGGGAGATGGAATTTAACCTTTCAGTCCCCTGGAAGGTTGTGGGGCTGCAGTGAGGGCCTTCGGTGCTGCTATTCCAACCTATGGGCTGGAAAAGCCGCTGAAATTCCTACGTGTTCTGGCAAATGGATCAAATCTACTGAACCCTCCACAGCTCTACAGCGATATTGTACATGCCTCTCCATGCCAGCTTATTCAGACCAAGTACAGAGGCTCATTTTGTCATAAGTAAGGGATAATAAGGTAAATCTGCCCACGTTTCTCCCCTTCCCTCACAGGGATACCCTTGGGGCATGGGTCCTCTGTACTGGGGTGAATTTCACCAATTGTGAACACAGTTGGTGATCCTGCAGCCTTTATTTAGATAAAATGTTCACTAGAGTAACAGGATTTTTGTCTGGGCAAACCATACAAGATTAAGCAGAGATATCGTCTGAAATGCCTTCCAAGTTTCGAAAAGGGGCCACATTTCTGACTGGGACATCTCTGCATTGCCGTAATACAAATAAAAATAATAATTGTATTTTCCAGCTAACTATTCTAGCCTTTTGAATAGCCAATGTAAAGAAGGTCTGCAGTGTGGGTACTTCATTCATATGGCAGAATTGAAGGATGACTTCAAATAATTCCACTATGCACTAACTGACCATTGCCATCTTCATCTTCCATTTTACAAGCTTCACGGAGAAACCCAACAGTGGCATTACTCCTAAGATGGGGCCTCCTTAGCACTGTGAGGAGACTTGGATCTCCGGGGATGTAGGCTGGTTTTCCTGGAGAGCCATGAGCTCCACCAGATTTATAGACCTCACCCTTTCCCCCTCTCTGTGATCTCCTAAACCCTCTTCCTCAAGGGCAGGAGACAGAGGAAACACCACAAGGTGAAACTTCTCCTCTGTGTTGAGAACTTTTCTTCATTCATGAGTTTTTCCTTTGGAAGGAGGTATTTTTCCCTAAATAATCAGTGAACTGTTACTGCATGAGATTGTAACTGGTTTTCCCATTCCATATCTATTAACATTTGATATCTAATAAAAATCAGAAAGTCCCCTGGTAAGGTGCCTTGATACTACGGAGCACAGAATAAATGGCTAGATAGATGGATCCTAAATATTTCCTTTTATCAACTTTATATAGCACAAAAATTCAGTAGACATTGTGACAAATACATCTACAATTATATAAAGCTTTTGGGGTATTTTACTCCCATTCAGACACAACATTTACTAGTGTCGGTCTAATCATAAATATAATTATTCTTGAGTGCTCTATTACAAAAACCAATAAACTAGGCCTCAATAGAGATTCTGAAATTACTTAACTTTTCTTTAGAAAAATATTAAAACAGCATTATCACATCAATGAGAGGAAAAGACAGGAAGATAATAAAGTTATGTTAAACCTCCCTGTATTTACTCATGTGTGAAACAGTTATGTCTGGTCACATAATTGCAATGGTTCTGAGAAATATTTCATATTTTATAATGAACATTAAAAGAGTTTGTGGATCATTACTTTATATGAGTTCCAAAGTTATTACATAAAATCCAACAGGAATGGTTATAAATTATTTGATCCTCTAGTCTGGCCTTGGTAAACATAACATGAAGGCTGAAACATCTCAGCAGACAAGATTCATAGTAATAGGTAAATTGTTTCTACAGTTAAAGAAGAAAACACCAGAGTACTTGTATACAAGGCTCTTAACATTTTTTGTTTGCTGCTTCAAAGAAATTCTTTTCAGCAGTGAGCTTAAGCCATTTAAAAAAATAGCTTTGTCTAGAACAAAAGGAAAACTCGCTCACAGGCATGTTCTTTCGCCTACCAATTTGGCATGGCCCTAAAGTCACTGTCAAATTCTTGAACTTACAACACAGTGTGTGTTTAAGATACTGTACTTAGCCAGGAAATAATATCACAAGCAATTATTTGATTTTCAAAAGGATCCTGAAGAGCATCTCATTGAAATACAAAAAATACAGTATACTAACAAAAATTACATACTTGACACAATTATGTGGAATTTTTGTCTTCAAAATAGGCAGGCAGCATTTTAATTAATAAATGATAATTTGTGTTAGAGAGAAATGTAATACCAGATTAATTGTGTCCCACTTCCTCCTATTTGCTCATATTTGTATCAGGCTATTATATTTTGTGTCAAACATATGGAGTGTGTTTTTGGTTGGTTTTCATTCTATAAAGGCTTTCAAAGAATATTTACATGGCAAACTCATTCAGATACACAGAACAAAACATTCAATAACATCAGAAAAGTAAGTTTAGATATTCTTGTCAATTAAAAACCACATGTAAAAATACATTTAGGAAGGTTCAGATCAAACATTCAAATTCTGCAAACCCTCAAATGAGTATTTCCTAGTCACTTGAGTGGTCCAATTGCTCATGTATGAAAATCCCTTCATTGCAGGAATTACTGGGTGAAATTCTATGTCCCATGTTCTGCAGAAGGTCAAATTAGATGATCCTAATGGTCTCTTATGACCTTAAAAATCTATTAATGGGTTTTCAAGTTTGAGCTTTATCGGCCTGATCCATAGACCATGGAAATAAATGGAAAGACTCGTATTGACTTCAGTGGTCTTTGGATCATGGCCTATGAAGTATCTGATGTAAGTCTTATCAGCTAATTGTTTTTTCAACTTTTTTGCATAAACTTCTAAAGTTTTCTTAAAGCAATAAGCCACAATTGTGTGGTTGCTAAAGGCACTTAGCTTAGGCACATTCTTTCATCACAAAACACTTGAGTATTGAACCTGCATGCCTTGCAATCATCTACCCTTGATGTTGAAGATGTCCACTGTAATTTCACTCCCTGTTGAATGTTCCTAGCCAAAAGACATTTTGTTTTACATTGTCAGCTATCTTACAAATATCTCATTGGGAAAATGTAATTCCAGAAGCTGGAGACACAAAATTTGCACCACATTTTAAATGTCTTCCTTTAAATGTTATGCTATTCTTTACATTTTTGGCATCAGAGCCACCCAGAGTAGTGATGAAATATTTTTAAGATGCATTGTATTTTCTCCCTCATTTTCTTCATTCACCTGAGTTCTTTAAGTACCCTTGAGCATTTCATCTTCACTAGTTGTCCACCAATTGTTTGCATAAGTGTTTAATTTGTTAAATAACTACTTTCTCTTCAACTCATTTTTCGTTAGCTTTCTGGGAATTTTTAATGAAGATACAAAATTACTTTAGTAAAACTCTGATTAAAATGAGAATGTTTTCAGTATTTCAGTATAAAAGAAAATGTTCATATTTTAAAAGAATTCTTTTCTGTATGTAAAAATGCACACCCAACAGTATAGACACTGAAAGATCTCACAAAAGTACCAATTTGCAATGTAAGGAACAGTGTGGAACTGGATAAAGCAAAGAAAACTACCCAGTATTCCTATAATGTACCAAATCTATCGAATTAAAGTATTATGTTAATTTCTTTGTAATTTCAGTAGTATGCATTTATGTCATTATGCTTTTTCAGTTCATGGAGCTAAACTATCTGGTTTAGTTTATATATAGATATAGATACAGATAATATAAACAATACAACAAAGTTTTTAGAGTTTTTTTTAAGATACTTGGTTTTTAAACATAATATATTCATCATTGTTTTTCCTGTACTGAAAACATTTTAAAAATATTTTGCTATGTCCTCTAGGTGGTGCTAATACTGCACAGCTTTGACTTTTCAGCACAATGAAAACATTAATTTGCTATGAGATAATTTTTGACGTAAATGTAAAATGGTGCCCATTCGAACTCAGTAATGAAGCATGGTGCATTTCTACAGCTCCTAATTTGACTAGTTAAATGACTCCATTACGTGTCTAACAGACAGAAGCAAATAATTTCTGGTCAGTTGACGCTCACTTATCCGTATCATTTTACCCTGAAAATAAAGTCTCTAATCTACAGTTTCTTTGTCTTAGTTTTTTTAAAATATTATTAAAGCAAACATACTTAAATAAGAGAGATTAAACCAACACAAACTAACAATTAAGACTACAATACTGAAATCAAATTTACGTAATATGGGAGGATGAATACATTTTTTTAAATTGAAATAGTAAATTAAATGAATGCTTGTCCTGGTTATTTCAGCAGTGTTGTCTGACAACATTTCTATTTTTTAAAATAAACTCTTTTTCAAAATCATTGATTTTGAAAGTCCAGTTAAATACTGTTAGCTACTCTATTAAACTTTATCACAAAACTTTGAGAATGTTTAGAAAGACCCTTTATGGTGTACAGCAATAAAATAAAAATGCTGCCTTAATAAATATCAGGTGATGAATAATTTTGCCCTGAGGAGAAAAATGGTTAATGCTGAATCTTAATGTTCCTCATCTAAATGCTTTTTCTTCCTGCTAAAAACAAGTTTAGAATTAAAGCATATCACTTTACACATATTGCATGCATATTAGTGAGACACAGCTGCTTATGTCCCACTCTTAAGAGCCATATGATTAAGTTATGGGATATCAGATAATCCAAAGTCTCTTTCTATTGGTCACCTTTCACAGACAAAGGCTTTTTAGTTTTAAGTCCATTTAATGACAGAATGTCCAATTCTATAAATGTGTGAGTAATTCCAGTGGAACACCTGTGGCTCCCTCCACTAGAATACAGAGTGGAGGATATAAAATGTCATTACAGTAACATTCACTGTCTGACTTTAACTGACAAAAGCAAAAATATTCAGAGTCAAGGCTGCCACTCCACCCCTGACGTATTCCATCATGCTCAGGTTTCCAGGGTCTCAGAGCAGTAAGTGTGATCTTACATATCATATCCAGTACCAGTTTTTAATCAAAATGAGGTGAGTTAAGGACAGAGTGGCTGTTTTCTGGTTTAAATTGCAGCCTTAGGGGGTTCACTTCCATGGAAGTTTGCAGGGACAGAGGCACTTGACTCCTATAGTTGTTAACAGGAGGGATGGGACAAAATCTTCCTGCCACATTTGGAAAATTTAGCACCTAACCTTATTTTAATGCCTTTTGCATTTACATTGCTTTGGGTTATTTTAAGTTATATATATAATAAGATAGAGAATATTACAAATATTTTTTTTCTATTCAAATACCTTTGATGAGAGTCTGAGACTTCTAAAGAATGGTGGGGAAATACATTCCAGGGGATCTAGACAGTGTCGAAGGAACTACTTTGATTCTTCCCTTAACTGAATCTTTTCTATTGATGTTGCCTTTGCAACCCATGGCAGCATATGACCCAAATCTAAGTCTGGAAGGTTACATTAAAATGAATGGGCTTCTTCTGAGTATCCATTCTTTGCATACAATATGCATACAATAAGTTAGGACTGAATTTACAACTAAAAAATAAAGCTGTTGAATTTCAGCAAGGTTAAGTTTTGATAGACGTGTCAGTGACTCTCAAGTCCAGCTCCTGCTCTCAAGGAAGGCAACAGCAAAACTTCCAATTGACTTCAGTGAGAGGTGGAGCAGACCCGGTATGGAATAAAAGAAATGGAAGAAGTGATTCTATGTGGAAATGGCAGATGTTCGAAGAGGAGTTAATATCAGTATAAAGAATATACATATAACCTAGAAAAAATACACTAAGGACACAAAAGCAACCTCTAAATTTGTGAGCCAAAGATCTTGGATTCATAAGAGGAAGGATGGTCTACTGGTTACGGTATTGGGTGGGTCCCCAAAATTTGGGTTCAATTTCCTGCTTCATCATAGATTTCCCACGTGACCTTAAACTTAGTCCTTCTACGCCTCACCTCCGCACCAGTGAAATGGGAATAACAGCACCATCCTGCCTAACTGGGGTATTGTGAGGATAAATACATTAAAGATTGTGAAGTGCTCAGATACTACAGTAATGGAGGCTATATAAATACCTAAGATTGATATGTGTAGAAGGTAGATGCTTTTTTTTTCATTTTAGTTAGATGTCTAACAACCCAATTTGAGTGTGCTGATCTGACTTATTCAAAAGTTGAGGTGAGGCCACCTTTAAAAAGAAGCTCTAAGAGCAATGAAAAGTTCATTTGGAACCAACAAAGCTGTGCACTCCCAGGCCTACTCCTGCTTCTACTAGCGTCAACATGAACAGGAGCAGATCCATGTTGTCAAGAACACCAGCTACCAAGGATTAGAAAGATTAACAAATGAAATTAAAGGTGAAGCGGCAAAAATGTATTGTGAATATTTTTTAAGATCCAAAATCAGTCATCAAAGATGGGCTTCATGCCAGAATTTTGCAGGAAAAGGCAAAGGAACAGGGAAGCTTTAGCAAATATCTTTGGAGGAAGAGGAAATGACACTGGATGGGAGGACTAATGTAATAACAGCTCTAGGGAAGATCAAGGAAATTAAACACTAGTAAGCCTAACTTCAGCAGTGGGGAAGGTATTGGAAACACTAATCAGGGACAAAATAGGGAAAGTTATGATTTAATTAAAGATATTCAGCATGGATTCACAAAAGGGAGATCATACGTAACAAAACTAATAGAATATTTTGAAAATAATAAACAAAAAATAAAATGATGAAGAAAGCCGTGAGCATGATTTACTTGGACTTTAAGAAGGCTTTTGCTGCACTACCTCCTGAAAGACTAATTTACAATGTGAGTAAGTTTTGAAGAGAGGGTGAGCTGAATACTAGATAGGATATTGAAGGCACAGCTTTTCCTTACATTAACATAGAGAGATTAGGACTATGGGAGGTGTTGGCTGGTGTCCCACAAGCATCACTAATAAGCTGATTTTTTTCCACTTTCTGTATCAGTGACCTGAAAGAAGAAGGGGGATGAAATTTACTCAATATAGAAAATGAAGGGGAAACTGCAGACAGTAAAAATGAAGGTGGCAAAAAAAAAAAGAAAAATTCAGAATGTATTTGAGGGAATATGGAAAGAGATTTGATGCAATTCAATAAAGAAAAATGTAGGGTGAATTACGTACAAAGAGAAAAGGGATGACATGCTTAGAGTTCTCATCAACTAATGGGGATGCAACAGAAGTGCTGTGGGGATTTCTGAATAAAGTGCTAAAATCTTAATCACAAGACCTAACAGCAGCCAAAAAAGTAAAGATACTTCTGTGATACACAGACAGAGGTATTGACTGTAACATGTTAGAAACCATTTGTGCACTTTATAACAGAATAGGAAAGAAATATTTGGAATATTGTACATCAGCTTTGACTACATTATCATTAAAAAAATTGAGAAAGTACAACACAGGATATCAAGTGACAAAATTATCTTAGTAATTCAAAAGCAAACCAGATCTATATTCCTTAGAAGAGAAGGTTAAGGAGTACAGAACTGCTATAGAAGGCTACTTAAGCTAGTGTCATATCGAACAGCAATTGAGCATGAACTGATGCTAAGAAGAAGCAGGCACAAAAGGAATTCAGATGGAATTTCTTATGGAATATGCCACCAAGTACAGCAGTAGCAAAAACTTGTGTAACAAACTATTACAGAAGGAGTTGCTCAAAAGAAGGAAAGACAGAGAGTGTAAGTGATGGTTGTCCCTGACCTTCCATCCTAAATTATCTTAAAACATATGGGCCATGATTTTAAATTGCCTTGCAGGCAATTGCATGCATATCATGGGCCAGATCCTCAACTGGTATAAGGTGGCCGAGCTCCATACATTTCCATGTGTGTATATAATATATGGGTCCAAATAACTGAAATACATGCACAAATTAGGTGTAGGTACATAGATTTATCCAGGTAGGTATCTTGCTGGCCATGAAAATGCACAAATATCTAACTGGACAGGGATCTATGGCCCAGATCCCAAAAGGGAGTTGAATGCCCCAATACCTTGCAGGTTCTCGGCCTGTGTGCATAGGTTATGCATATACAAAAGTCCATGTGCAGCTAACTTAGAAAACTGATACTTGTATTTTTCAGATTATAAGGAAATATATAGAATGAATTTATGCCTTAATGGCATACATACTTTTTGTATGATAGTAGTGGATCTCATGAACCATGTATGAAGCCAGTAGAATGATTATGCTAAAAATCTTATTCCACAATTCATCATGAAAATGAACAGCATTTACATACTATACTATCCAGGAGGCCCCGTCCCAGTCAGAATTAGTGCCCCACTGTGCCAGGTGCTATACAAATACACACATATACATACATACACATATTATCCCTACTGTCCTTCAACCTAGACATCATTAATTGGCTGTTTACTTAGGGTTTGTCTACATAGGGAGTTATTCCAGACTAGTAATTCCTGATTAACTCTGTGTGTAGATGTTCTTATTCTGGAATAAATATGTCTACACATATTGTTACTCAGGAATACTTAATCCACTTTAAAAAATTCACACCGTACCTGTTTCTGGATAGACTTTCAGAAGTTGTAGACAACCTCTTACAAGGACTGTTGCATAAGTGGGCTTTGAGGAAGGATTTCAATGACATTGCCTTATAGCTCAGATTGGAAAGGGAGTTCTTTGTATAGGGATAGTGTAGAAGAAGAAGGTGTAGGCAGAGTGGGTGAGAGGCACATAAGAAGGTAATCGAGGCTGACATCTCTGTTATAGCAAAGGGTGAAGGAAGTGACGTGATAAGACACCAACAAGACAAGGTGAGAAGATAGAAATATAAAGGTTCTATACACTATAAAAAGTGATATTTTCAGACCAGCCTGTAGTGAAAACCAGAAGCCTGATCCAAATCCCATTGAAGAAAATGGAAAGTCCCCCACTGATTTCAATCATTCAATCAGGCCACAAATGCTGCATTCATTCTTACTTTCTCTCTATCAACACTTGTTTTATTTTTAGCTATATTACCAAACAGCACTAAAACTGGCAAAAAATGTTTCCCACTGATCTAATATTACAACAGAGATTAGCCAGTTTTTATATTGAAATACAGCATCCAGTCTGGATATTCATGTAGAGACATCAATATACATATAACTCCAATTAATGGCAATGAGAATGACACATGCTTTGGGAAGAATTATTGCCAACTATCAGCCTTGTGTATTTAAAATGGCTGAGTTACAAATCCCTAAAAACTGTGAAACCCCAACAGCCCCTTAACTACAATGTCACAGTCTACAAGTTCAGTGTAATAAATACTAAAAATATATAGATTGTAAGACTAAGACGTGGATCAATAGTTAGGGACAGAAAGAGGGGGAGAGAGAGAGAGAGACAAAGATAAGTTCATAGCACTCAAACAGCATAACAAGAAATTCATGAGTATGTTAAAGGTGCACATTATGGCTTAAATGTTCCAATAGCTAATTGGGAAATGACAAACAATCACCTTCAAAATTGTAAAGAAAAAGGCAGATACTATATGTTATTTGCAGTTAAAACAAAACAAAAAACAAATACAAAATTGGAGGGGTTTTTTTGTTTTTTTTAACCATGTTGCCCGTTCACTGTGAGATTTCTAAAAAGAGAGGCTTTGTTAGCTGGATATAAAGTGGGTCTCTTTAACTTTGGCCTAACTTTATCACCTGCAGCTTCCCTGTAACAGGATGACTAATGGCACAGGAATTCAGGGTTCCTCTGCTGAATCACCCCCATGTCAGGTGCTTGTGTTCTGTATGAAGATTCAATCTAAATTACTGAGGAATCATAGAGGCAGGTGATCTCAAACCAGGAAATAACAGGAGGGAGGGGTATCACAGTGTCTTTCTTTTTCTTACTGGACAGTGGGTGCTACGGGTGGAACAGAGGTTGCTATGGGTGGAATAGGGGGCCTTCAGGGCAAACCCTAGAAGCAGCCAACCTCGGGGAACAGGCTTAGGCTGAGCTTTCTGTTTTGTTGTTATACTTACATTTGTTAATAAAGCCAAAGCCCAGGAAGGGAGAAAGTTTGAATTATATACATGGTATATGCATGCTTTGTTCAGAGGAGGGTGGGAACCTAATTTGCTTATACTCCTCCCTCCTCCCCCCCCCCCCCCAAAGATTTTCATAAAGATAAGAATATGGAAACTGATTCAGTTATCTAAATATACTAAACCTTTAATTTACAACAGAGCCTAGTTCAGTGCCCCTTAACGATAACCAGAACCATGAATACAAGGCTTCTTGAATGAAAACAAAGTGTTAAAATACCTGTCTGGATTTTCTCTTGAAAATCAGTCATTGAGAATCATCTGTCAGTAAGACAAAATTAATTACTACATGTAAAACTGAGAAAATCAACACAAATTTAAATATTACATAATATTACAAAAATAATTATAAAAATCCTATTGTTAATTAGTGATGCATGTGTACCTTTTTTAATAACCAAAAGTAGCCAAGATTTATCACTGTTATACACCCAATTTTAAAAAGTGTGTTTTTTAAAAATTTTCATTGACTATAGAAGCTTTGGAAAAAGCCTTCTACGAAATACAGTAACTTGCAAAATTCAGTCATCTTTTTGAATATTTGTTGAAGGGTTGGTGCTGAAGAAATCACGTTAGCTTAAGTGTTAGATGCGTGAGCTTAGCAGATAGAGTAAATAGAAGCCCTAACCACTTCATTCCCTAAAATCAGGGTAATTATCATGCTATCCCAGTGCAAATATTTTATTAATTTATGTAAAGCTGGTTTTACTTAGACAATTAAATCAATTGCTGTAAATACATTAAACATGTTTTTATATTTAAAATGTGAATTTAGCCCTGTATTAAATTTAAGGCCTTATTTGAGAACATTGTATATGTTTACATTTAAAAAAAGATTTAAAGGGCAGTTGAAATTTGGCAGTGACCTCATGCACAAGTCCCCCTGACTAAGGCTCAGTGGAATCCAACATCCCACCTCCAAAAATGATTTAAAAATTCTAGCTGTCATTTTATGTACAATATATTTACCAAAAGGGGCATCACATTTGCATTATCTCCTTAAACACTGCTTAGCTTAACCACTTTTCAACACGTAACCTGCTGTCCTTTCAATGAGAACAATTCTATGATTACAAGGGATAAGATGAACGCTTGGTCTGGAATTCTGGCCTTGTACTCACAGGGCTTGACAAGTACCGATTTTAAGTCTGACTCTGTATGCTTTCTTTAAAAAAAAAAAAAATAGACAACACTTCATTTCCAACTTCATTCCCTCTCCTTCCAAGCATTCCCACTCCCCCAAACAAGAAAGATTCTTTTGTCAATGCTTACAATTGTTTTGTGAATGCTTACAGAATCACATTACTCTATTCTGTTTTAGGGAGCAGAATTATACATTGTGTAACAAAATGGAGAAATATATTTCTGCACCCAGCAGAGGACACAGGGGGGCTGAAACTGTAATGTCGTTCCACTATCTATCGACCTGGATAACAGCAAATATTTCATTTCACTTTTCCAAACTGGCCCTCATGATGTTTAGCCCAAGCACCTAATACTATTCCACTAAAGTCAGTAGGAGTTTTGCCATTGACTTCAGTGGCAGCAGGATGGGGCCACAGAGCTCACATTGTGAGGTTCTGAGTGTCGCAGGCTAGGGACTGAACATCCCTTAGTTTCAAATCAGAATGGAGGACACTCAGCATCTTGCAGTTTGGGGCCTCAAATGCTCCCCCTTGCCTCAGAACCAATTCTATCTATGAGTGCACTCTCGCTGAACACTGGATATTTAGCTCTAACTATTAGTAAGGAAGTGGCTTGTGGCATTTCCTACATTAAAAAGAAAAAACCTATTGAAAAACAACTAAAAATGTAGTCCAAATCTTTGTAGAGCTGCAGAGCACTCGGGCCCTCTAGGAGGGAATGCCTCACGTTAAAGCAATCCCCTCTGGCATTCAGACTGGCGTTGATAAGCTCTGGAGGGAGCTGTTACTAGTCTTCCTTGACCCAAGCGTGTGCCTCCATAACAGAGCCCGTAGGTGAAAAAAAGGGGGGTGGGGACAGATCCTAAGTTGTGACAAATGTACACCAGTTGAAGATCCATCCCAGAGAATTCCCATACATCCCTTCCCCAAAAGTGATCTCTGTGCTGTCTAGGCATCTTGTTTAAATTCCAACCTAACTCTTAAGTTCACTGCCCCCAACTACTTTAACAGTGAGCTGCTTTTTCATCGACAATAGACAACTATTTAACTTCCCTTTCTCTCTCTGTGATATTTTGGGAATATACTGTACAATAGTCTGTAAAACACTTTGCACATTTATGGAGTGATAGAAATAATTGATTTTCAATGGGATTTGTATTCTTAAGTCATTCAGGTGCTTTTGAAAATCCATTCCAATAATTCTAATAATGAGAAATTCCATCCCTCTAACCCATTGCTATTAAGTACCAGTCTGGAACAGAGCAGACTTCCAAAAACAAAGTGAGCACACAATTAAGAAGGGGAATGTATGGAAAACCCAGAGTCGGTGGTCAGTATTGCTACTGCCACTACTTCAGGAAAGAATCACTCCCACAAGTTCTTCTTGGCTAAATCAAATGCATGTTACAAAACACTGCTCCAATTGCTAGAACAGCGGCATCACGAAAATTCCTACAGCCAAAGGTGCACTAGAAATATGTTGAATATCATATTCAAAGAGATAACTCAGAAGAAAACTCAGAAGAAAAGCACTGTGGAAAGCAACTGTGAATTGCCATGGCAAAGACCTAGGCTCAATTCTCTGGCACTTATTCTTTCCCCAGACTGGCAAAGGTTCAGTACGCAGCAGGCTGAGTTCCTTTTGGAAGGCAACACTTCTTGGTCCTCTGCTGTGACACACTATAAGGCCAAGCAAGGAGAAGCACTGATGCTTTGGCAGATCCAGCACTTCATAGTCAAGGAAGGTCAGAGTAAAAGTCCTCCATTAAGAACCAGGAGGAAAAATTTACTCTGATGAGGACATAAAAAGAAAAGGGTGGGGGGGAGAATGAATGCTGGCTGCCAAATTTAAAAAACCAATTATTCTGCTGAACAACGGTAGTGATAAATATAGCTGTTTCTACCCCCTCGTCCTCCTCCAGAGAACAAATTGTTAAAAGACCAAACAAGCTGTTGAACTACAACCCTCAGCACCGTGCAATCACTTTAAAAGTACAAACAAAAAGATCTTGTGAAACAGAAGCTGCAAATCTCCAGACATGATTTGAGATTTGCCATCAGTGAATCCCGTTGTCTGTTCTGTTCGGTTTAAAACTTCCATTCTGCATTTGATGTGTGACCAAACCAGTGCAAATCAAAGCTTGAAAATCACCCAGCAGAGTCCAGATCATGACAACAGTTTTTGATTCATTCCAGCTGAAGAGCAAATCCCCACAGTCACTTAAAGACCCCTAAGATCTTCTTCAGCTTTGAAAAAACCATTTGTCATCATCGTCTTTGGTCCAAATGTTGTACTTTTTAATGCAAAATAAGGTTACCGAAAAAGGTGATAAAAACTGCTCCTCAAGCAATATGAATACAAAATGGCGGTGACAAACTGGTTTCTGTGAAGCTGGGTCGCACTGAAGACACTACACTCGTATTAGCAGGCACAGTAATATGCTTCATTTCTTCAATGTATGGTTGATGAACTAGGGAACATTTAATGAAATGGAACACATTCATAGTAGGGGTGACAACACTGGACACTACGCCTATGCGCAAGGCTAAGCATAGCACAGGGGCAGGCAACTCTGCTCACGCAGAGCCCCACTGAAGGCAATGTGAGAGTGGATGAAG
Organism: Chelydra serpentina; assembly: GCA_037349315.1. Lineage (NCBI taxonomy): Eukaryota > Metazoa > Chordata > Testudines > Chelydridae > Chelydra > Chelydra serpentina. The sequence goes on along the minus strand of JBAIAC010000026.1, from coordinate 20,739,057 downwards.
TCAGTGGGGGTTTGTGTGGGGGCAGCCATGTCCCTGTTCCTTTCATATTGCAGGAACAGGGCCTAATTTTGCCTTTTTTTGTGAAATTTCTCTTTTAAACTATAGTCTTTCAACATTTTTAACTTACTTTTAAAGTGATGACACTAAATGAAAGTGGCGCAATTCCCAGTGTCTAGGACCACAATGACAATCTTCAGAATACTTCTTTAACCAAGAAACTCATGAAGAGATGTGCATAGATGGAAATGGAGCTGGCACCCTTCAACATGAGAGAAGCCAACAAGCAAAATGCAGAAGTATTCAAATTGGATGTTTTGTTGCTGATGCACCTAAATAAATCAGTCAGTTGCATCTTTTGTAGTGACAAAGGCCACCAAAATGTGATTTCTGATTGTATGGCTGGTGGGGAGGGGCTGGTACATGAATATCTGTTAATAAAACAGTAAGTCATGGCAAGCCTCAAAGCTGTCTTAACACGTTCTACACTCAGGCACTAGCTACAAGGAGTGCATACGTGTCAATCTGCCTCTGGTTGCCAAACTGAGAACATGAATGATAGTTCTGGTCACCATTTTTGGTTTCTTCTCTTCAGCCGTGTACGCTAAAAACAAACAAACCCCTAAGAAACAAAGAATCTTTATATAAATCGAAGAACGGTCAGCAGATGGTATCATCTAGACCCATCTAATTCCAGGCCAGAAAATCTAAATCCCAGTTGTAGACAAGGAAATAAAGAAAATGTTATAGTGATTAATAGGAGAGAATAGTGACAAATAGAAAATGTCTCAAGCATGAAATCCTTATAGAGGAGAGTTATTATATGTAGTGATGGGGGACATGGATAACATGCAAATATACAGTGTGACTGATTCTGATCTTACTTATAACTGTAAATCCAGGAGTTATTCCTGATTTACATTAATGTAAATCAGATCAGAATCAGACCCCATTTCTCTTTTTCTCACTAAGAAAATCTGTAAACTATTAAAACTATGAAATGAAATACCAGTTTCCCAAATACCTGCAGTGATAAAATATGTTCCACGGCTGATTCATCTACAGTATTTCTCAGTTTCTTTCTTTAGGTAGCTAATGCAGGGAGATGCTTTAGAGTGAGGAAGACCACAGAAAAACTGGGAAAGACAATGATTCCTGCCTAGTACATGCAGTGAAGGGGCTTATATGCTTTTCACATAAGCACATACTATGTTTTCCGTATTGTTTAAATGTGGTCAACGCTGACTTCTTACTAGACACATAACTAAATTACAACGGGCTCAATACTAACGAAACACAGCAAATAACGACAAAATCAGGTCAGATTTCTGTTTTAATTCTCTAACTAGTTTTCCAACCTTGCACAGTATTTGACCATAGCCAAAAAAGCAAAAGGTAAAACAAAACACAAAAGATGGAACCTGCAGCAGCTAAGGACTGAGAGTCAGAAGTACATTTTCACAGGAAGCTGGAACCCAGCTTCCCTTGCTGTGGGTGCAATTTGTATCCACAAAATGAATTTTGGCTAAAAGTCTAAGTAGTTTCTTCTCCAACTACCTGATTTTCACCTGCAACCAGGTAGCTCAGAGCTCAAACATCCAGATTCTGCATTGAGTTGTGGGTAGAAATTTGTGGGTGCAAACAGGACATGTCAAAGGGAGAGACCACCTTACTGAAAATGTACCCATAATGGGATAACAGGCACCCACAGGGCAATATACCATCCCATATAATTACCTAAGGTGGAGAACTAGAATTTGCTAAAACTTGTATTATTACAGCTACTATTAAGGGTTTGGGAGGGGGTTGCTTAGTTGTTTGCTTGTTATTCATTTCTATCATTTCAACAAACTCGGCAAATTTGATTCTTTCCTGTTTTCATGTACAGTGTTATGGGGGAGAGGGGTCTATTTTCTGAAGCAAACATTACAATTTTCTTTCCATAGGTTACCCTCAGACCAAGTGTATGAATAAATATATGTACTGTAGCTATATAAGCACACTAATCCATTTTTCCTAATATGAAACATATAAACACTAATTCATTCTCTGTATGACATGTAAAACTTCACATGTTCTGTTCAAGCTCATTACTGACTAGTACCTTAAGCTTGTCAAGTGCTTAAAAAGAGCTTTCCAAGAGAAGTTTGTAGTTAAGCATATGGTAAGCTCGTCCAGTCCATATGACTGGTTGAGCATCGACCATTACTGTTGAAACACGTTTCCCTTAATATTATGACAGTATTTGTCAATGAAAATTAAATTGCTGTCAAACTTTTCCCACTGACTTACAGCACAACATTCAGAGAGCCAGCTCTATGACTCAAGCCAATAAGACCTCTTCTAAATACTCATCCATTTTACCCACTTATGAAAAGGTCCTTAAGGATTTATTTGTGGCTTTAACTAATATGAGTTTTCAGATTTTTCTAAATATTTCACTTTACTCCAAACTAATATATATGAAATCATATTTGATTTATTTAGGGTGGGCTTCCTTAATTTCCTCATTAATTGGTTCAACATTTGTGAGTGTATCTGTGCAAAAGGTGTGTGCAAAATCCCACACAATTATTTAATTGTGTATGAAGCTACCTATTTTGCATGCACATATGTGGCAAACTAGCTGCATTTGCAAATATGAAGTCTGATCTTGCAAACACTTACACTTGTGAGTAGTATCGTCTGCTCAGATGTGTTTGCAGGATCAAGGCCTTGGTGTTATTAAAAAGACTCAAGCAAAATTTGACCCAGAAAGTCTAAAAGACTACACATTTAAAATGAAAGATTACTGCACTTACTCTACTAAAATAATTCATTAGCAGCTCATTGATGTTATTTTATTAGATTATTTTTTAAATATGCTGTTAATTTCTTCCTTACTTTTGAACAAAATGAACAGCACCTACAAATATAAGGCATTTTCTGCATGGAATAATTATATTAACCATGCCACTATTTCTTCAAGCTTATTTAAACTTCCTAAAGAACTGTATTATAAACATTTCTGCATTTTTACATCAGACTTCAAGAAATCGTGTCAATGATGAGTAAGTAGTTTGGCAGGAAAAATATATAGACAGGTATATCAAGTGCAACATAATACCTACTTGCATCAAGTAATCAAAGTAATGGTTACCATTTTTCATTTGGTGTGTAACCCTTGCCCCTACGCACATATGAATCCAATCTTACCTACCATCTTAAGAAAATACTTTTATAGTGAGGCTGACTTATCAGATCAGTGTGGAATTTTACCTCTTTGTTATTGTTCTCTGTACCTTTCATGAACAAATTCTCTCATTAGAACAAGCAGCTAGTACCTTAACATCATCAAACCTATTTTCCATGTTTGCACACATATTTACTGAAAACAGCTGAGCCAAATTTTTACCAATTTGGCTTATATTCTGGGGAATTGTTTGTTGGTGCACTAGCATTCTGTAACAATTCCTACAGATTTTCCAGAATAATAGCCTTAATATGTGGAGATCTCTATTTTAAGCACTCATTTGGTGATTTTCAAAAAGACCTCAGGGAGTTAGAAGCCCAACTTTCACTGACTTTCTGTGGCAGTTGGGTACCTAACTCCTTTAGAAAACTCCATCCATAAGGCCTTTTGAATTATGGGAGTTAAATCAAACACTTCAGGAGACTTTTACATTCATTTTATATGCGCAGTACATATGAATATGCAATAGTAAGTGGTGTATGCCTTTCAAACAGGGTCATAACTGAGATGGCTACAGATCCTAAGAACCAAACTTGGCCTTTGGCAGTAGATAGGCGACATCTATTGAATTTGGCCACCGAATGCAGTATGTAATATAGTATCCAAATGCAATAACTAATACGTACTCAGTGATCCATATCTTTTTAAAATGTACAGACATTAAGTGCCTTTTCTGGTGCTGCTATTAGTAGTGGAATAAACAACAGGGTGAGTTTATATTGTGACAAAAGCCAAAAGCAAGACATGTTTCACTCTTTTGATCTGAGGCTGCAGAAAACAAATCAGAGGGCATACGGCCTTTTAGTTTTGTGATATCTCTCTAGGTGGTACAGGAAAGCACCCAGGTGCTGTAGCATGTTGAGCTTTTCACATAAACAATCTTCTACCTCTAAACTCAGTGGGCCAGATTTCAGTTGCAGCCAGTAACCCAAAACCTAATTTTGGCAGTCTGTTGCACTTAGCTACTCTGCTGGGAAAATGCATCATCATCCCCCCAAATCCAGACATAACATTAAAATATGAAGAAGAAAGAGGTGTCTATTTATCTCTCTTACCTGGAGAGAGAGAGAGACAAAGATTATTAAGGCTGAAAAAGGGATACAGGATAAGAAAGAATTCCAAAATGACAAGTGCACATAAAGCATTAACCTTTTTTAATCTGAGATATTTCTTTGAGGAATGATTTGCAACTCAAAACGGTATTTGTGTGGCATGCACATGGCTTGGATATGATGAGCAGTTGGAGCAAAGATTTGCTGGAAACTCTAGCTGAAAAAAATGGGAGAGGGCTGATTTTTATCTATATCTGAGGGCGATAATGTCACACCAGCCTATCACAATTTCAGCAGATAGATGATGGAATTTCAGTCCCATTCTTGACATCCAGTACACAAACAGGTACATTTTCAGCAGTTTAACAAAAGCCAATGTGGGTGGCAAGGTAGCTGCAAATTTAAGCTTGAATGCTCTGGATGTGGGGGCTTGCACCTGATTACCAGATGCTTCAAGCAGATGGCCAGGGAGAGGAGAGAGCAAGGCTCATGGTTACTTTGATAGGGTTACGAAAAACACCAAAACCAGAGAGAACAGAAGAAAGAAATGTTTCCCTGACTGCACAAGGTACCAAGATCAACTGAAATGCAAATACATTTTACACATTCTTTACCAGACACAAGAGGTAAGTCCCAGAATTTGATCGATGATTAAAAACCAACAGTAACGTTTTCAATAATGTGGCTCAAAAACATGTTGGAGCTAACTAGAGCTGGAAGTTGTCATTTGAGCACAGGATATTAACACACAGTAGGGTTTCCTCTTTGGAAAGTTCAATAGAAAGTTATAGGAGACTTTACAGTGATGAATAACTCATTATATGCAGAAGGAGAGTCAATATATGCTCTCTGTGAGTGATTGCAAATCAACTGTTTAACAAACAGTCAAAAATGTCGGAGCTTGCACTGAAGGGACATTACAGATGAAAGCCAAAACTAAACAATTTCTTTCATTTTTACCAATGAACTCAGATACCGTAACAAATTATTCTCTCTAACAAAAGAACAATATTATGGGGGGAAAGGTGGTTCATCATTGTGTGACTTGGGGTGTAACTTTACAAGACTAATCCTCCTCCGCAATAGCAAGTATATGGACAAAACTGTGCAATGGCTTCCATCCTCTAATATATGAGGACTGATATATCCCTAAAATCATTCCCATAGCAAGGTTAGGTAAGTAAGCATGGGTTTGGTTAGAATTTGGATAAGAGACCTCCAGGGAAATCCCAGGCACTGAGATTTTAAAGAAAGCCCCTCTTATAAACTTAGATGTCTAATGTCATTACTGAACTAGTGCTGCAGAATGGTGTCAGGAAGAGGTGATGTGTTACTAGTGTTGATTTTTGCATGAAATATAAAACTCAAAGAACTGATCACCAGAAATCAATAAAAATGTCATGGCATGTTTTAGCCCTGGTCTCCTGGCCAAAATTCCATTCTAATAATTAAATTCTGCCAATTTAACTTTGTAGTTTCATTTAGATATGTTGTCCTTCACAACCCCTCCCCAACACTTCTGTATTGCATTGACACTGTATTTCCAACCAGAGATGGCTGCATTCCTTTGGGGAGTGAAATGTCCATGCATGCACAGGTGCTATATAAATGTATGACATGAATATTATTAATACATGGAAAGATCATCTCTCTATTATAAACATGTAGGGACCATTTATGAAGTCCTCACACAAAACTCCCATTTACTTCAATATGGGCAAAGACAGCAGGATTGGGTCCATATACAGAAATATGATAAATGGAAAATATATTAACTGTGAAAGTCTGTGTTAAATATATATTTAAATATGAATACACATACATTATTCTATTTAACACAGTTTGAAATATCTACGCGTAATAATATTTTGCAATACAAAAGTGGACCAAATATTCATACGCAACATATTATGCTTGTAAATTATATTCTTGATTACATACGTCTGAATCTGGATCTTAATCTTGCACTCACTGGGCCAAGAGGAGGTAAGAACATGGCAGAGCTGACAGACTCTGTGGCTGGGGAATCAGGAAAGAGCCCCTAATGCTACAACACCTTGTTGGTCTGCGTTTGAAACAGAATGAAACTTTTTGCTGGAGGGCTGTGGCTCTCTTCTTTCAGGTGTGAAGTAATAGCTGGTGGGAAGAGCAAAAGGGAGGAGAAAGTCCAATTACTGACTTCTTCCTGCTGCCAAGGGCTTGGATCCCAGCGTTTGGAAGCACCCTATGCTAGGGGGAATGCCACATGAGGAAGCCAGATGGTACCTGTGTAGGGGCTGGGGAGGCTTCATGGTGGAGGAGTGATTGTCTCAACAGCCAGGAAACAAAGAGACAAATAAATAAATAAATAAATAAAAATAAAAAATGGATTTGCACAATTCCTTACCATACTCTGGCCACAGGAATTTTGCTTGACATCTGACTGACAATCTGACAGATACTCTTTTTACTTCCCCAGTGTCAGTAGTCTGGCATGTTTTTAATACATACAGAGCCAACTTTTTTTGTTTGTTTTTGGTGCAAGAAATACGGAGCACAGCACTTCAAGCGGAACATGGAGGAAAACATTAGCTATAGAGAAGAAACAAGAATCTTACTTACTGCGGCCTCTCCTCTTTAGCGTTCTAATCATTATAGCACATCCGCTCAGCATTACTTTTTCCTTCTGTACAAATAATTAAGACACCTGTTTTCTTTTTATTCGGCAATCCACATTTTAAAGAAAGCCCCTCTTATAAGCTTAGATTTTTTTTTACTGTGTTTCAGCTAACAAAACAACAGTGACTCACATTGCTAAAGATTCATAAATGGAGGAAAAGTAGTTTTTTTTAAATTTACACCCCCTCTTCCCCCCAAAAAACCACCTTAACATTCATCTGCTTCAAAATGGCCGGTGGACCCATACAACTTTGAAATCTGAATAAACTCCTAGAGGTGACTCTTTGCCAGCGTTTTCTCCTATGCCAGCTCTCTCACAAACGAACAGCTTGTATCTCCATGAAAACCAATGGATGGAACAAATTGTATTAAATTATGTAAAATGATACTAAAGAGCACAATCTATCAGTGAAAAAAATATATTTAAAAAATGGAAAATCTTGTTTTAATAAATTTGAGAATATTATAGAAGACAATTAGGAGGGGAAAATGCTAAATTTTTATGGCACTTAAAGGGATGTCTTCTGGCTATAAGCAAGAAATGAGATTTATCCTCTCAGAGGCCAGACAAACATAATTCTTTGGGGCTTTTGACACCTGAGTTATTTAGCCTTCCTCATACTTCAGCATGTAGAGAAATCCAATCTCTATGAAGCTGAGCATAGCCCTGTGACATCTCCAATTGTCCCTCCCCACCACGCTGTAGGAGCTGTCATTGCACATTATGGATCCAAACTTCTTTCCGTTTCATTCAAATACCTCTACCCCCCATACACACCCCATTTTTGGAGGGGTGGGAGAATGTAAATGACTGTAATTAGAACCAAATCTGCTATATCGTGAGAAAATTATTTAAAATATTTTAGACACCTCTATGAGGGCTTTGGTAATTTAAATCTACTATGTCTAGGCAGAGACCATTCAAGTATCTTTGGCTGATGGTTTTTAAATGCATGATTTCCAAGCATCAGTCAGTCAATCAAGAACAAAAAGATATGACTATTTATGTACCCAATGAGGCAGAAGCGGTAGAGGGGTGAGAGCTTTGGCTGATTTGAATATTTAAAGGACACTATATTGGCATATGATCGGAAGTTGTAATTCATGGCTTTGTTCAGATAATACACAGTTCGATGGTTGTGGAGACACAGAATTTCTGCAGGCTTGTGTCCAGTTTAGCTCCCAAAGAGCCTAACCACATTTTAGGAGATAAAATTGTCTCCCTACTATGGTAATGGCACATGAGTTCTAGTTTTTCTTTCCTTATTGGATTAATCCCATTGTGGCTATCAGATACAGTATAGGGTCAAGGATGATGATGTAAGGAGCTTCCACCAAGTCTGCTCAGGTAGATCTTGGGAGCTGTATTAGAACAGTCTACTTCTCTACGGCTGACAGGCAGAAATCCAACATTTAAACAGCTGGACAATCTTAAAACTGTATCACTACTAGTGTAGCAAAACAAAACCAGATTATTCAGATGTACTGCCCTCACTCAAAGAGAGAGAGAGCCATTAATCCAATCTTAAAGTTAGTTTTTTTAAAAAGGGTTTGTGTTTTTTTCTTGAAAGAACATGAATTGCAGGCTCATGATCCTTGGTTGCAGAAGACAGTTAATTTAATCTGCAACCATGTTAACTCCCTACATATCTCTATCACATCTGTGGAAGGACATTTTTATCCCATCTGAATCAGGGTTAGTTTTAACTCTCAGTTCCACCCGGTAGCTCTCCACTGCAGATCTTTACAATCCTAAAAAATAAAAATAACTTCTACAGCCAATAAATCACATACAAGAACAGCTCAGCAGGACAAACATGCATTGTAGCTTCCATAGTCTCACATCCCACAGGGAGCCACAAATAATTTTTGCTCTGAACAGAGCTCATAGAGACCTGGAAGTTTAAAATTGTTCCTGGCTTTCCATTGAATAACATTGGAATCCTGTAAAAATGCTCTCCCTTCTTGTGGGACAGGAGGAATTTTAAGGCCCCAGGACTGAAGACAGAGGACTTGCAGTACATCTTCTCAATGTAGTTATATGCTAGGTTTATGGAACCAAATACATCTAACATTTTAAATAAAGAAAATATTTAAAAATCCACACACATACCACAAAGAGCTTATGAGGTTATTAGAGCATGGGAGCCAAAGCGAGGATTTCCTAACGCAACATGACAGTCCATATTACATTTTTGCAACCTGACAGAGCTCAAAGCCCAGCCTCAAATGGTTAAGTCTTTGATTTTACAAATAATATTTCCCTGCCTATGTGATCTAGTTGCCACTGACAGCCTACCCTTGTGACTCACAACAGCTGGAGTTTCTAAACTGGCAGCATCACAGTGTGGCATCAGGAAATTTAGGATAAAAACATATAAAATATAAAAATAATTATAATAAATTCTGAAAAATGTAGAGGCGTAAAGATCCGAGGACTAAAAAAGCATCCTGCTAGAAAAACTATTTTTAAAAAGGCTATTAAGAGGTGTGAAAGCAAAGCTGTCTATTATGTTTCTAAAGAAAGGCACCAAACACTTTTCATACCAACAAATTCTGAGTGACCATTTTTGACAGACAGTTAGCACAAGGTCACTGCCAGTCAGTGGGCTTCAGGCCAGGAAAACCTCCTGGGTGTAAATTATAGAACTTTGTACATTAGAGTGCCCAAACAATTGAGAAGAAAATTGAACTTGCCTAAAACTGTTGGTTTATATCATCTGAATTAAACATGATCTTCACTGATATTTTCTGGGTTTCTCTTTGGTATCCTTTAAACTGCAGGATAATTTGATTTTTTTTTCTTCATTATAAAACTAACAGCTATTGTACTTACATATTTTTCATGATGTAAACTGGGAGAAAAAAAAACCCCTTGGGAAAAATATTTCCTCTCCCTGTGTGTAACTCCCATTAAAGGCAGCAGAAAAGCCTCAACACATGCATTTGCAGGGAGATGAGGACAGACTCATGACTGGAAATACAAATGCTCCTAATTTGAATGATTAAACTTACCCATAGTAACAGTTTTAAGCATCCAGTTTTTTATTCTGCTGAATTTGGGAGTGGGTGTAGTACTTTCCCCCTGACTAACTCCAAACAGTTTATGCTTTTAAAAAAAACCCATAGCTGGGCAGTGAGCAAATAAACAAGTGGATTACTCAAACCGGGACAGAGTAACACAAACAAGGAAAGCAAACTTTACACAGAACTGTGCTGGGACATGTACAGTCTAAACAGTGAGCCTGGTTCTTTTTAATGGAACATGTGCCATTTTGTCCATGTCCATGATCTAATATCTAATCTAGGGTGCAGCAAAGCAGCGCATTCAACAATTCTTCAGGTCCAGGTTTATATCTGTTAAATGATGACTCTTTTTCAAAAAACTGGCTACGTTGTTATATAAAATTAAAGCTTGTATTTGCTAAAAAAAAAGTTAATATGGTATTTAGAAATGGCATGAAGGGGGCAGATTTCAAAGGAGCTGGTGGCCCCTGTGGCTCAAATTTCAACTAATATCAATTGCCTGATGTCATCCCAAAGTAGCAGATTCACAGCTCTATTTCATGATTCATCTTTCCTCCCTAAGGATTAGGACATGCATGAAACTTTATGAGCAGCATGTCAAAGATTCAATACATTACCGTGTATATGTTCCCACTATGGTGGAAAGACTTCAATGGGCTTTGGATCAGACCCATAATCTGTGGCACAAATGTGCAGACATTCTTAATTTGGTATAACCCTATCTGTTTTTCTGCATGAAAAACAGTTTTCATTAGAACTATCTACATTTCAGTGCTCTCAAGGAGAAAACACACCCTTCGTATTTTTTTTAATCTACTAATCTAAAATGATACATCAAGTGCTTCAAAAAAGCAAGTTTAATAATATTTGTTAGAAGGCTAAGATCTGATTCTGATTTCACTCATACCAGTGTAAATTAAAAGTCAATCCATGAAGCCAATAGAATTACATTGGTATAAAAGCAATGTAAACGAGAGAAGGATCCAGCTCCCAGGTGTTAGAAGGGAAACGTATTGAAAGAAATTCTAATAAATTCTTACATGTATATTGTACTATACATGTACTGGAAGTGCCATTTAAACACACAGCAGTTGAATGAAAAAAGAAGGCCTTTCTAAAAACAATGATTTAAATGTCATTGCAAAACACCATGGGAGCAATTGTTTTCCATTCTCTCCCAAATGTTGTCTGAAAAATCCAAAGAGTACATTTGATTAACACAGACCTTCCCTATGTTCATCACTTCTAAAAATATAAGGACTATGATAAAATACTTATACAGGTGATACACAATTTTCCCATCAGACTTTTATGCAAGAAATTGAGCTTGCATATTATGTATGATTCAAAAAGAATAATTAAAGTCCTACATGGACACATATCTGCCTCAGGGCAGACCTTTTATGTTGTTTTGCATTCTGTGTGTCACTCAGAAGAATTGCAACTGCGAAATGATGTTGAACTAAAATAAGACAAGAACACATTGACTAAAATTATACCCTGTCCAATTTGCTGACACCCCTTTAGACATCTCACCATGAATGCTCTGGTGCAACCACTGTTCCACATATGGGTGACATTTAGACTAGTGCATAGTTGTTCATTGACAGCAAATAAAGGATCTGGAGAAATGCAAACCCCCCTCTTTTTTTGCACTAAAAGATAAATGATACTTACAATTCAAAAGTAAAAGAAGGGCATATTTCTGTATTGGATTATATTTGTTATTTTAGCAAAAAAGGTTGTATTGGTTTCAGGCAATTCATATATTTGGGTGAGAATAATAAGGAACCTGAACCTACACAACAACAGAAGTTAATGGGAGAGTTGGGTGTGCAAGGGCTACAGAACTGAGCCTTGTTCTACCAAAAACAGCCTTGCAAAAGCCTTGACACATGAATACATGTAAGTACTATGTTTTCTGTTCCAGTGCCTCTACTACTTGGTTCAGCCACCGGAGAATTTGAACTACTGTGGTGCCATGTATATATAGCTTTGTTTCTGGGAGTGCCATTATACCATCCTACCCCATGTGTTCCTGGCTTGGTCACAGTTTCTTGTGAAAATAAAGATCACTGGGTGATACCCTAATGATTTTCACTACATATGGGATCTCTATTAAACCACTTAAAGCTAAATTTAACACATCCTCTGCATGCTATCCTTCCCCATACTACCTTTACTTCCTACCTCTAGCCTTCTCTTCGGATGTTTTGTTTTCTCTTTAGTTTCATTCACTTCCTTAATTAAGTTGATAATGTAATTATGCCACAGTTGTAGCATCCTCCTCTTGCAGAGGTGGGGGATCTCTGTAACCTCAACCTGTTTTATGATGGGTTGATATAGAAAGAGCTGACCGGTCAGAAATGTTTTGAATACTTTCTTTTAAAAAGGGAGGTGTGGACTGAGGTAGAAGGTAGGGGGGGGGCAAAGTTTGGTATTTAAGGGTTCTTCACATCTTATAAGAAATCCATACTACTCACAATGGAGGCAGCAGCAGCAGCAAGAGAATATGCTTCTCCAGCCTCGAATTCTTGACCACCAGAAGAGGGCCAGCGTTTGATTACGGAGGAGGGAAGTAAGTGAGCAGAGACCTAATCCATACAGTAGTGACTGTTCAGGCAGATAAAAGAATGCAGTCACTTGCTCCCTCAGCATAATCCCAGTCTCAGTATCATGCTCAAAAAAAACACACAGAAGGATCTGTGATTAGCTACCATACATTCTCAAATGTAAAAACCTGATACCTACACAAAGGGTTCAAGCTAATTTGACATATAAGTTGTAATCAATATATTTATCTTCTTATTTTGCTTGAAAGTAGAATTTCCTGTGCGGTACTTGATATATGACTCTTGGTAATAAAAGAATAATATGCCTGACCTTTTATTACATATGGAAACATTTAAGTGTTTTACATCAACATATTATGGCATATTAATAGGATACAATCTTGGGGAACAGTTATTTGGTAAGAGCAAGGAAGCTTCATCATCTACTCAGACTTCTAAAACAGGACCAGAAGAGTTGCTAGCCCCTGTGAACAAACTGCCTGTACCCATGGGAAATGCAAGCAGCTTCAACATGGCTCATGGGTCCAGCTTGTGTTGCACATACAATCTGTGAGCAAACATATTTCATTAAAAAACAAAAAATCAGCTAAGAAGAGGTCAAGGTTTCACTGTGAAGCAAAGTCAGAAAATGCCAGTGCTACAGTTGGGCTCTGCCTACCTCGGTGTTCATTTTACCAACCTGCCTCCGTGTACTGCCACTGTGCCCTGCCTCATTCAGTGTGTACTTTAGGAGATGTGCACACAAACAACATGGTCCTATTAGTCACACATGTACATGCAGCACCGCCTACATTCCTTTCTGATTGCTGGAATGTGTGCGTTTTGGGGGGAATCATTACTAAAAATAATAATGCTTAAATTTTACCGTCCATGTACAAAGTTTCATCTTCAAAGCCTCATAAGTTAGTCAAAATGAACTAGTTTTCACTGGAAACGCAAAGGCACTTCCTAATAGCAGCCGTTGCCATGTCATATTTCAACCCCAAGACATTATAGCTGGAAACCAGTATCAGATCCTAGGATTCTGCGCAGAAGTGCAGAGCTCTTTTGCTGACTTACCACCTCTGAAGCCAGATCAGATGGGCTCTATTAGCTTTGACTCAGGAATATAAGAGAGTTTGAGTCCATCTCTGAGACAGAAGGGACTAGGGACAGAACGGGAGAAGCAGCCTAAGGAAAAACCCTGAAAACAGTCAAGTTCAGGCCAAGCATAGGCAGGCGTGTATTTCTTATTGCTTAAGTCAACCACAGAAAATCTCAGGAATCAGATAAATTGTGGACCATATCCAATATGGGCATGCTGAATTACCACTACTCCTTCCACAGGTTTGTTGAGAAGTGGGCAAAAAGTTACAACTAGGTTATATAGAACACCCACAAGTCAGCAATCTCATTCTTGTTACTATTACTGATTCGTTTGATCAAAAATGGGGCAGGAAACTGTCATGTTGTGGATGGAATCTGGAATTATGATTTTCTCACCCACACAGGGTTAACAGGTCTGTGTGAAGAACACAGCGCTGTTGTTTCCTATGTCTTTGCATGAGTCAAGGGAGGACGATTACATTTTTCATAAATTGTTAACCTGATTTCATGGATGTTTTGGAAAACATGACCTCCAGGGAGTGTCCACAACCAACCTGATGGGCTGGATTGCTAATGTTTGCTTGGTGAACTTTCCATTAGATGATCTATATGTGGGGACATATATGTGTCCATCCATCTACCTAGAGTCTCTGTATCTGATGTGGCTGCTGTGCATCAATTTCTCCACCTACGGGTTGGAATATTTTTTCTGCCTGACATGGTAATCATGTCAACCAATTTTAACACAGCAGAATCTATATTTATGGAGCACTGGGCTAATAATGTCTCTTTATGGAGATCCTTTGAGACCTCTTTGGATGTTGTTGTTGTGCAAGTTGCATATATCCTGAGCTGGAGCATGGAAGCATCTGGAGAAGCAGCATTTCCATGTTGCAGTCGTTTTAAGTTTCTGTGTATGGTGCCTGTCTCAGATCCACAGCTCCATAAAACAATTACAGAAGCAAAAAGGAGGGTAGGAAGGGAGATGGAAGAAGAAAAGACATCATGGAAAAGTGCTGACGTCTATAACCAGCTTAGTGAAGTGTGGGCAGAAATTTACATAGAGGAATACAGGTGAAATGGAAAAAAAATGGGTTGCTGTTTTCATAATACAGCATTCATTCAGGATAACCCTCCTCTCTCTGAAAAAAATATTACAAACTCACCCTTTTTGTGAAACTGTGTGTACGTTTTCTCATTGGGGTATGAGCGGGAACATTTTCTCAAAGTTGTTATGGAAGCACAAGACATACAATGAGCTTGCAGGCCGGGACGGGGGGTCTCTATGTTTCAAGGCCAAAAGTCAAACGATTACAGTTGCCATGAGAAGTGCCCATTACACACTGCCTAAAGTGTCTTCCTGCTATTATACAATGGAAATTACTTTTAAAGTAAGGTTAAAGGTCACACACAGGCCTCACTGAGAATTATTGACATAGGTATGACATAGATGATAGCTAATCAAAAAGCAATTTCATAAACATTGTTATTAAACAGCAGGGTAATTGCTTTAAGTACTAGAGGAATGTCAGGGTCATACACGAGTTTTGTTGGTGTCACATTTTTTGATTTGACACTTAGTGGATCAATGACACTTAGTATATTTATTCTGAAACATGAGCCATGTCACTAATCTAGAAGTTAATCCCCGCTGCACATTTTGCCCCATATTTATAAAGAAATAATTTCTGATTTTATTCCATTCACTAAGTATCCAGAAATGCAAGCATCAAAGCTCTCTACACATAAAAGTATGGAAGTAATTAGGGATTATGTGGTAAGTGTACAAACATAGTTTATATTACTGTGTATTAGAAAGGACCCCTTTTATAGCTGCCTTTGTCAATTTGACGGAGCAAAGGGTTTTAATGTACTGTAATAAGAAATGTAAGAGGGGGCAAAGGACAGCCTTGCTGTGATGCCTTTTTGTAAACCAAGTGGCCCTGAGGTCCTCCCACTCCTTTGCTCACCCATGCTCCATGCTTATTCTATGGTCATATACAGTTTAACTGAGTTAATAGCAGTCTGATGGGGGAGGGGGTAGAAATTGCTCAAATGTCTGTTACCATGCTGCCTGTAGAGCTTAAATCAAGGACATAACTAGGGCAGATCATAGAATCAGAAATGTAGGGCTGGAAGGGACCTCAAGAAGTCATCAAGTCCAGACCTCTGCGTGGCGGCAGGACCAAGTAGACCATTGCAAAGAGATGTTTGTTCAACCTGTTTTTTAAAACTTCCAATGATGAGTATTCCACAACAACCCTTGAAAACCTATTCCAGAGTTTAACTACCCTTATAGTTACAAAGCTTTTCCTAATATCTAACCCAAATCTCCTTTACTGCAGATTAAGCCCATTATTTCTTGTCCTGCCATCAGTGGACATGGAGAACAATTGATCACAGTCCTCTTTACAACAGCCCTTAACATAGTTGAAGAATGTTACCAGGTCCCCACTCACTTTTCTTTTCTCAAGACTAAACATCCACAGTATTTTTAACCTTTCCTCACAGGTCAGGTTTCCTAAACCTTTTATCATTTTTAGTGTTCTCCTCTGGACTCTTTCATATTTGTCCACATCTTTCCTAAAGTGTGGCACCCAGACCTGGACACAGCTGAAGCCTCACCGGGGCCCAAGAGAGTGGGACAATCACCTCCCGGGTCTTACATATGACACTCCTTTTAATACACTCTAGAATGATATTATTTATCACATTGTTGACTCATATTCAATTTTCGATCTACTTTAACCCTCAGATTCTTTTCAGCAGTACTACAACCTAGCCAGTTATTCCCAACTTTATAATTGTTCATTTGATTTTTCCTTCTCAGTGAAGTACTTTGTACATGTCGCTGTTGAATTCATCTTGCTGAATTGAGACCAATTCTCCAAATTGCCAAGATCATTTTGAATTCTAATCCTATCTTCCAAAGTGTTTGCAACGCCTCCCAGCTTGGTGTCATTTACAAATTTTATGAGCATACTCTCCACTCCATTATCTAAGTCATGAATGAAAATACTGAATGGTACCAGACCCAGGAATGACCCCCTGTGGGATCCCTCTAGATACACCCTCCCAGTTTGACAGTGAACCATTGAAAGCTAGTCTTTGAGTATGGTCTTTCAACCAGTAATTTTACTCAGACATTTGCCTACTTTGCTTATGAGCATGTAATGTGGGACTGTGTCAAAACCCTTACTAAAATTAAGATATATGCCCACCCCTGCCTTAAACAGATTTAGAATTGATTTTCTCTACACCTCTTACTGAAAAAGAATGCATAGTTAGTTTAAAAGATTCCCTCTTTCCTCCCCAGCCAAGTAAGCTACTGAGTCTGATTGTTCCATCCAGATGTTATCTTTGATTAAAACCAGTTCAGGTGAAAATATTACTGCAGCCTTTTGGACACTTCCTCACATGTGAGTTGTTGTTTTTTACCAGTCTGGAAGAGTGCTAAGCTTCACAGAAAACACAGGCTATGACAATGGTGCCTGGTCCCAAGGAATTTATGATTTAATTTATAACATGAATTGAAATATATCTAAATATATCAATTTATGCAAAGGCCACAAGACAAATAAAGGTCTTGTCACACACACGTTGGTGGTTCTTAGTTCCATTAACAAATACATCCGTTTGACACTGACACAATGATGGTTTTGGTGATGTTATCTCATTAAAAGGGAAACTACTGTTTTCTTCCCTAGCCTACCAATATTTAAAAATAAATAATAAAAGAACCACCTCTCAGTCTGTATTTTAGATAAATACATACACATTTCATTGGACATTTGCTTTTTGCAGATTCAGAAATGTAGCATGACCAAAATGGAAACAGCTTTCTTTTTGACTTTCTTTTAACCCCATACGGACAGAGCACACAACGGAAATTATTTAACCAAAACGCGGAAGGGGGATGGAGCATTCTGTAGCAGGGATCTTAGTGATAGCCCTTGTGTTTTCGTTATGTCATGCCACATAAAGTGATCCACGCTACAAACAGCTAATAAGTGTCAGCTAACAGGACTTGATGGAAGGTCCAAGGCAGGAATTACATGATCTTTTGTCTGAGTGGTTATATATAATGGAGGCACATTAGTGATGACATAATTGAGGCCTGCAGCTGTTTTCATCAGTTCCTGAAATGTGGCGAATTCTGCCCTGGCTGGAGCTGGGGCCCTCAATGCCCTTTTACATGCCATACCTGGCATACCTTACTGATGCCAAGATACAATATATAGTCAGAAGCCTGATATTAAATTAAGCTCTATTTGAAAATGATACTATCCCCATTTTTTCCACAGTTTATGTAATACTGGATGGCAGTACACCATGGCTGGAGACTGGAGGAACTGTTGGTACCATGTATCTGCAGGAAAGCTGTTAAATACGTGGTCTACACGTGCAGGCCAGTCACAGAAGTTTGGGTTATAACATTTCTGTCTCTTTCCTGGAAGCAAAGATCCAAAAAACAACTCCTTCCAGGCATAACATTGAAACAATCCGTTAGGTTTTGAGGTACTTCTGGGACTGTGATCTTTTCAAATGGGGAAAGCTGCTGGGTGGCCTGAATTTCAGAAAATCAAGCCAACTATAGATTCTGGAGTCCTGAATCCATGGATTACTCTCACTTCAATCACCATAATTGTCATTCAGGGATTAAACTGAATGCAAACTTCTCTGTGGATAAGAAACTCACATTAAAAATAAAATTATGGATTTCTATTGGGTGTACAGTATAACATTTATGATGAAAGAGAACAGACCAGTCATTAAAAAAGAGTTTAAAAGATTCTCTCTTTTGCTATAGTCTACTATTTTATAAAATATCAGAGGGGTAGCCGTGTTAGTCTGGATCTGTAGAAGCGACAAAGGGTCCTGTGGTACCTTATAGACTAACAGAGGTATTGGAGCATAAGCTTTCGATACCCACATGAGGAAATAAGGAAACAGATCAACAGGGCCAGATGTGTACCCAGAAGCCTCTTGCTGCAAGACAAGCCGAAGAAAGAAACCAACAGAACTCCACTGGTCATCACTTACAGTCCTCAGCTAAAGCCTCTCCAACGGATCATCAGTGATCTACAACCCTTCCTGGACAACGACCCCTCACTTTCACAGGCCTTGGGAGGCAGGCCAGTCCTCGCCCACAGACAACCCGCCAACCTGAAGCATATTCTCACCAGCAACTATGCACCGCACCATAATAACTCTAACTCAGGAACCAATCCATGCAACAAACCTCGATGCCAACTTTGCCCACATATCTACACCAGGGACACCATCACAGGACCTAACCAGATCAGCCACACCATCACCGGTTCATTCACCTGCACATCCACCAATGTAATGTGCCAGCAATGCCCCTCTGCTATGTACATTGGCCAAACTGGACAGTCCTTACACAAAAGGATAAGTGGACACAAATCAGATATAAGGAATGGCAATATACAAAAGCCTGTAGGAGAACACTTCAGTCTCCCTGGACACACAATAACAGATTTAAAGGTAGCCATCCTCCAGCAAAAAAACTTCAGGACCAGACTCCAAAGAAAAACTGTAGAGCTTCAGTTCATTTGCAAATTTGACACCATCAGCTCAGGATTAAACAAAGACTATGAATGGCTAGCCAACTACAAAAACAGTTTCTCCTCCCTTGGTGTTCACACCTCAACTGCTAGAAGAGAGCCTCCCCCTCCCTGATTGAACAAACCTCGTTATCGCTAGCCTGACTCTTCCCTGCACATTTATATCTGCCCCTGGACATTTCCACTGCTTGCATCCAACGAAGTGGGTATTCACCCACAAAAGCTTATGCTCCAATACCCCTGTTAGTCTATAAGGTGCCACAGAACCCTTTGTCGCTTCTATTTTATAAAAAAGATTTGAAATGTGTTTCCCACCTTAATTTGTATGTTTTCCCCCATAAGCCACAAAGACAGACATATAGTATGTCATTTGGGTGCCCAAATCCATTAAACTTTAATGGCCATTGGGTATACAATTCTTTCTCACCTTTGAAAATCTCAGCCATGATCTATTTCAGATCAGGGAAATATAGCATGTATATGTTTCCAACTTGGCTAGCTATAGCCTATTGGTTACTGCTATCCTAATAATTACCTTTCTCCAATTTCTCTGGTACTCTTTATAAGAGCTAAAAGACCACAGCGTCAAACAAGTTAGGCACACAAGAATTTTATCTGATGATGTCATTTGTGCTCATGATGACTGTGTTTGTGTGCATACACATGTGACCAAAACTGGTCATTTCCAAATGGGGGCCTCAGTCCAGGATTTTGGATACTACCATAATATAAAGTGTGAACAACAATAATAATCTGGTTACCTAACGCAAAGATGGCAAGTTTTTAACAGTAATTGCTGTATGAATGCAAATGCATGCACAGTTTGAACATGAAAGTGAGCACGGAACTTCTTTGAAAACCAGGCACTTAGATACCAAAATGATAAGGGCTTTAGAAATAGTATGAGCCAGAGGGGGGCGGGGGAAAGACACCAGTTTTTGTTTTGTGGTCATGCTGATGCTTATACATATGTATCCACTGAAAGTTTTTTATAAGTACAATACATTGCTCTATGATATTTTCAGCTTTCAATTCTTTTCAGCACTAGAGCAAACATACAGCATTCATAATGCCTGTTTTTGTCTGGACAGAAATATGTAACTCTACAGTAGCACTGTAGGAACAATTCATATTTTAACTGCTTGCTAAACACTATGAACTGTGACAGACAGACAGTAAAAACACAAAATATTGTTCCTGTGCATCTGGTCTCCCATTTTCATTTCATAACCCAGTTATCCTATAACAAGTGACTGGCACTGAATGGAGACATGGAGTAAATGAAACTCAGCCAGTGCAACAAGTCTGGTTGTATGTTTGTAACATTGGATAATGTCCACACCATGAGTTCCTCCCTTGGTAGTCCTGGTCACAATTCTGAGAGATTCTATCACATACTGATGGGGCAAGCTTCTCCCTGAAGACTGCCCAGCCCAACGGCTATATGTAAGTCAGGCATTTGAGGACATTGCTGAGGAGGCACTGTGCATGCTTGTTGCCTCCCTGACCTCCCCGTGAGGGGTCGGTTCTTTTCAGCTGAGAGAGATAAAGGGGCCACAGGTGACCATTTCTGACTGGCAACTCTAAATGGAAACTAACCAGGGACCCCCTTGTAAGTCTATAACCTCCTCCAACATCAAACAGTTCTGTTACCTAAATCCAATTAAAAAACCATACCAATGAGCATGGACCTGTCCTGATCTCTCTCTCTCCCCCCTTTCCTATTCCTGCTGACATATAATTAACCGTAGGACTATAGCAACTCTCTCATCCTCTGCAGCTTCAGCGGGAGGCAGAGAGGGTCAGGAATACACACTGGGCTTCTGCCCCGCACCCCTGAAGAAGCTGTGCACATCACCTGAAGGGTGGATGTGGTTTCTCTCCTCCACTACCCCCTACATTTTAAGGTGATTTCCCGCAGTATAGATCAGAAAGATGCCCAGGCTGATGACAACTATCTGAAAGTTACATACCCCACATATTCGTCTAAATTGGTTTCAAATAGCCTTGACCCACATCATGCAACTGAACCGTGATTATTTTGCTGCAGTAGCTGTTGCAATCAAATTACTGGTTCTGGTATTAATTAAACCCACATTTTGTCCCCTTAATGAATACATTAGTTTATTATTAATTATTATTAGTTTATACACTGTGGAAAATAGCCTGTAGTTTTTCCAAAGCCAGCTCAATCCCTATAAAAACTAGCAGATAAGCTATGGGTGCATTAGAGCTGGAAGAAATCCATCCTAGGCCCCAGGCAGCTGAAATTTGGTTGCCAGTTCTCCAGGAGTAGTGGAGTATGTGGAAGAAGGAAGGCAGATCAGCACTGACCACAGCAATCTAGGACTCAGAGCAGGTATGTCAGACCAGAATAGGTGTGGTTGTAGCCCTGCCCAATTACACAACGCATGTAACATCTACCTTTTTAAAGAGTGCTCCTTACAACTCCACTGAGGCAATACATCTTGGCCACCATTGCATAGGCATAATGCCTTTAGGGCTCTCCTCAGGTAGTGCTCTTCCTTCCTTCCAGCATGGATTTTAGTTGCAGAGACTTAACACGGTTGCATTTCGGCCTAGGTCTGAACACTACATCTGATTTAGACATAATTTATCATACCATATCATTAAACTAGTCTAACATAACCCAAGTGCATGTCAAAGTTCAAGTGGACGTTATGGTACAGACTTCCACTAGGCCCTGTGGTCTACCATCCAACTGATTTAGTGTTTTAGAATTCTGCTGTGTCCTAACATCTGTAATCAGCCTTGCATTTGGATTTTATTATCTGTAAGATAAGCAGAGAAAGAACAGAAAGTACAAAACTCCATGGGGGTGGATGTAAGTGGAGGAAGATGCATTAAAAAGAAGTCAAAAGAAAGTAAAACAAAAGAGCAACAAGGTACAGGGGAGAAAAATAAGACGGCAAAATAAAAGATTAAAGAGTGCAGGTAAAGATAAAATTTAAAAATGCTTTAAATGGTGAGTCTCTGAAACACCCTACTGTTTTTGTTTCATGCAGCATTTTGATGGTAGCATCTAATTATTCATTGCAGTGTTTTATCTCCACCATTATAGTATCACCAGATTTTTTTTTATTGGCACTTCCTTTATTAATGATTTCGACACCTACGTTTAAGAAGCTAAATGAGTTCTCTCTTTTCCGGAGCTTCGTGAAGAAGGGTAAGCAGAGAAAGGAAAATTATTCTGTTGTATGTAGATGTGATACCTCAGAATATTTTTGACCACTGAAATGACTCCTAGGAATCACTGAAACAATAGGGAAATTCTTCTCTATTTCTAACCATGATTCATAGCACACACAAAAAATCTTATCCCAAATAAAGGGCCAGAGATGGGGAAAGCTATTGCTTTTACCAAGTCCGTCTAAAAAGGAATTCAGCAATTTTCTCGTTCAGTGTGAATTGTCCACAATTTCCTTTAAAATTGTTTTGTTTAGCTGAATTGAATTTCCTTTCCAGGACTGTGTGGCACAGCAAAATAGCCACAAAAATGTATTTATTCTCCTTGCTCTGCACTACAGGTCAGATCCTGGCCCTTGCTGCAGTATAAATGGGCTTGACATGTGGCCTAAACATGCATCTGGCTCTGTGAAACCCCTTCTTGCAGTCCCCAGTGGAGGGAGCATGCCAGGACAGTGACTGGGGTGATGTTGCACTCTGGTGACACCCATCTGGCATGATAGGCCCTTTCTGGCGGTTACCAGCTGGAGTAGATTAAAGCAGCTCTGAGGCTATCACAAGGAGGAGGGGAGGTGCGCACCAGCTCCTGCCAGCTTCAGGGATCCAGGAAATGCAAAAGTGGCAGAAAGCCATCTTTGCTCCCACCCCTCAGTTCCTCTACTGACAGCTTCTTGGTCTGATTCCCTGCTGAGTTAGTAGGATTTTGGGTGGTGCAGTTCCATCCATGGGTGATGGGCGCTGCAGTGCATTGCACTACACAACTCCATCTTGGGCAAGACAACCAGCTGGAAAAAAATGCCAAAGATACCTTCCTCCCACCATGGAGAAGAGGGGAAACCAGATATGCCACACAGAATTTGTGATAGTGGTAGGATAATGCAAGACCCAACAGAAAAAAAATATTTTATCACATTATTTATCCACCAGGCAGAAAAGCCAATTGACAGTGGAGAATCCAACTGCAAATAAAACTCTTGCCAAATGCCAGACATTTTCACACCCAAGTGAAGTTGGCAAGAATCCTAAAATTCACTGGTTTCACTTTGAATGTAAATTTTTTTTCACACAGATCTGAAATATGCCTAGCCTTCTATTCCCACAGAAACAGCTATATTAAAAAGTTGATTCCAAATGTAGTTTTTCTGAGTATTGGTTTCTTTGCCATTATTTTTTAAAACTAATAAATACTTTAAAACATTACATTGGAACAAATTAATGTAGATATGTTTAAGGAATGTGAGTTTTTAAAAATCACTGGTTAAGAAATGAGCATATGTTTATATTAAAATCTGTTTATCAAATTAATAATTGTGATCAGTGCTTGGGTACTAAGATAATAGGCAATACGATAGGATCTGCAGAAAAATCTTATAGGCAGACAGATTTTTGTGTCTACAGAAAGCTAAAGCTTTCTTAACATACAAAATGTTCAATGAATAGGGTTAAATACTTAATGAATAAGATAAGACAAATATTCTTTGTTAATATTTATAGAATCCCATCAGGAATTCTTTTGTCCTAGCGTCATTTCCAAAATTCAATCCCTTGGTTATAGCCATCATTTGTCTCATGATTAAAGGAATGTACATTTGCAGCGTGGTCTCGTGAAAGAATAAGAAGTTAGATTTGGATTATTAAATCCTCTTGGTTGGAACAGCAAATGTAATATCGATAGTCCAATGCATACAATTAAAAAAACAAAGCAAAAACCACTGATTGGATAGCTGCTAGATGTAAAATTCAGTTAGAAATCATTCTGCAGTTCTTATTAAGGGCAGGACCTGGCCCTTATTAAGGGCAAAACCAGTATTTTTTTTCCATTAGCAAACAACTTACACTTTTTAACAATAATCCTAACTGTACCAGTTGGAGTCTACCAAAATGTTCCCCAAAATAATACAGCCTTGATTCTCCTCTCACTTCTACAAATTTTACAGCAGGAATTGACTGGACTGGATTTACCTTCTAATTAGCGTAGGTGTAAGTGGGACAAGAATCAAGCCTCCTGGTTGTATGTCATACTGGAAAAACATACCAGAGCATGCAGCAAATAAACACGAAGTGGAGCATATCTTTATCAGCCATGTCTCACTGACCCATGAGAACTGGAAGCCGCTGATTTCAAAAGATCAAACGTAAGCAGTGGATAGTAAAATAAACAGTGATAATAACCTGCACTACATTGATCATAGCACCACTTTTAACACTCACAGTGAGTGTGCATGTTATAATATGCCACTTTGCATTACTATGTTATAAGACTGTTTTAATCTATGGGACTCCAGGAGAGGGAAAGAAAATATGTCACCTTGACAAAACCCAACAACTAAAAGACGATAAGCAAGCAAGAAAAGAGCATAAAAGATT
This sequence comes from Chelydra serpentina, assembly GCA_037349315.1. Classification (NCBI taxonomy): domain Eukaryota; kingdom Metazoa; phylum Chordata; order Testudines; family Chelydridae; genus Chelydra; species Chelydra serpentina. The sequence goes on along the minus strand of JBAIAC010000026.1, from coordinate 20,714,270 downwards.
TGTTGAGGGAGAAGGGGGAAATTTAACACTTTGTTCTCCCAGGTCCACTGAAAACTATCCTGAAAACTTCAAATACGAGAGCCGGGGGATCTTTTATTGAAGAGCCAAACCGTTTTGTGTGACTCCAAAAGTGTGGTGCAAATGGAGAGATGCTTATTTGGAAGATTCAGCCTAGGGTATCCGGAGGAGTTAGCTTGGCAGGTTTTGCCTCTTTCTTCTCTTTGGCCTCTGTAGAGCCATTGGCTATTAAAAGAGAACTCTGCTACTTATCTCCATGCGTATAAAATATATAATGGCATAGTGCAATGCCATTAAATCCTAATCATCATAATTAATAATTATCTCTATGTTTTTAATTAATATTGTAGTTAACATAAGTTACTTCGTAGTTAGCAGCTACTATTCTGCAGGACAGTGAGCAGTGAAGGAGGTCTGGCAAGTCAGAGCTAGTCCCAAAAAGAAAAAGACTGGTGGTTAGAGTGCAGGTGAGGGTGAAATGTGCTTTAGTGCAGTTTACCACATGACTTCCCAATCTGTCACATGGATGTCACCATCATAAAGAGAGAGGTAAATAGTGGTGTCCCACAGGGGTCTGTACTGGGACCAGTCCTATTTTACATATTCGTAAATGATACAGAAAAAGGGGTAAACAGTGAGGTGGCAAAATTTGCAAATGATACAAAACTACTCAAGATAGTTAAGTTCCAGGCAGACTGTGAAGAGCTACAAAAGGATCTCTCAAAACTGGGTGACTGGGCAACAACATTCAGTGTTGATAAATGCAAAGTAATGCCCATTGGTAAACATAACCCCAACTATACATATAAAAAGATGGGGTCTGAATTAACTGTTACCACTCAAGAAAGAGATCTTGGAGTCATTACCTGTTCTGTGCATTCCCTGTGGGGCACCTGGCATTGGCCACTGTTGGAAGACAGGATACTGGGCTAGATGGACCTTTGGTCTGACCCAGTATGGCTGTTCTTATGTGCTTACACAGTGCACATAAGTACACAGTGAGTGAGTTTAGGATATATTAGATACAATACAAAATATGTAAGAATTAGGGCCAGATTGTACCTGCCCCTGGCAAAGCTGCACAAGGACTGGGAGAAGAAGATCCAAGTATCCTTGCCCTTCCATGCCCTCCCCATTCTTAAACACATGGGGTAAAATCCCACATCTTGTCATTGACTTAAATGGGGCCGGGATTTCACCCAAGATTTGCTCTGGGTTTGCACTATTACTGGTCAGCCATGAAGGGAACATGCACTGGAGCTTTCTGAAGAACTAGTCTGGTGCTTTCAGTGGGATCAGATTGTGCCACACCACTCCCAATACAATCCTGTATTTACTGGGAGGCAGTAAGTTCCAGCAGATAAACCATTGGTCTGGAAATCAAAAGACCTACATTTTATTCTTGGCTCTCCCACTGACCTTGGACAAGTCCTGTGACCTGTCTGTGCCTCAGTTTCCCCATCTACAAATGAAGATAATGACACTGCATTTGAAAAGCACTTTGAGATCTGGGGTATGAAATGTTCAATATGCAAGATAAGCATTTGTTACTATTAACACAAATATTATAATCCATACAACTGCATGATAAATAGTGTTACCTTAGTTGATTAGAGTATACTGTCACTGAGGTGCCCACTATACTTCATATCTCAGTTCATTCAAAGGGTTAAAGACAAATTAAAATGTTTCCCTGTATAACTTTCAAGCATGCAGGGAGATCTTCAGAATACATCTGCTCTCTGCACTGTAAAAGAAAGAGCTGTGGACTGCAACAGTATCATCAAGAAAGCTAGAATCAGGTATGAAGGGAAAACAAGTTGTGTAATTTAAGATCACTCTTTCATTTGGGCATTTTTGTGCTGGGGAAACAACAGAAAGTATGTGATTTACTTTCATCCCCAGAAAATCAGGCTGCACGTTTGATTTTCCTGAGCCTACGAAGAAGTTTTCATTGATCTGGCAAAAGCCAAGCCCTTGTTGATCCATTTTTTAATACAGAACTTTTCTAGCACCTTTAGGAAAATAGATAATTATTTCAGTTAATTTCAGCAAAACAGTTGAAAACTCATCAGGGCTTCACAAGTATAATTTACTACTCCTTCTGACTTATTGTTTTGACTAGATGTAGATTGATGATTAAAGTGATAAACAGTAACATTTTTATAAAATGGCTGACTCTGCCAATGGCAACTGAATAAGAAACATGCTGAAATAGCTGTGCTGTTATTGTGATTGTACTCAAGGCTGTCAACAAAGAATATAAGTATTTGACAAGGTGTTATCTAATTGTGTTTTTAAAAGCCACGATACATACATCTTTTAATGTGTCACTTTAAGCAGCAAGAGAATTTCTTTTATTAAAAAGTACAAAGGAAAAATGAATGCCTTGCATTTTCTTGTTTCTTTTTCCCAAGCTCTGCCCTTTTGCCGTCATTCGGTGGAATATATTTGCTCTTTAGTCAAATTGGCTTTTATTTAAATGGTTGCCCAAAATAGCACAGCAACATTAGGTGTATAAGAAGAAAGAACAGTGTGTCCCACAGACAATTTTTACCTTGGTCCTGGTGGGAATTAACTGATCGAAACAGAAGGCTAAGAATAAAATCCTTTTGACACTTGGAGCTAGTGAAACAGCATTTTGGATCAAGGAAAAGGGCTTTTTTTTTTTAAAGGAGGGAGAGTCACATTAGCAGGTTGCCCTTCTAACTATCTATGGTACTTACATGGTATCTGAGCATGTTCACACCTTTAATGCTTTTATCATCACAACAACTCTGTGAAGTAGGGAAGTGTTATTGACTCCATTTTACAGATGGGGAACTGAGACACAAAGAGTTTTAGTGATATGCCCAAGGTCACACAGGAAGTCTGTGGCAGAGCAGTGAAGTGTACACAGGTCCCCTGAGTCCCAGACTAATGCCATAATTCCTCTCCTGTGGTCCCTTCGTCAAACTGCTAATTTCTTAACCTGTGGGTCAGTGATAGGGAAAAGCCTGAAACTCACGAGGCAAGAGGTTAGTTTGCTTGGTAATGAGACAAAAGGCACCAGGGACAAGTGGACTGGTGAGAGAACATAACTGTGTGGAAGGAACAATATCCCAGGTGCTCTAGCATTAGCAGCACCGATAAAAACAGAGATAAAAAGGGAAAAAAAGAGGGTTAATATAGCCTGCAGAGTGAAAAAGCTGAAAATGCCACAAAGAAAGAAAACTCGGCTTCTGTGTCCTTGTCTTCTAGCGAGACAATAGCATCTCTGAAATGCTGCAAGGCATGGAAGAAGAAACCGGATTAACTGTTTGGAAGCTGTTTTTCTTACAGGTAGTTTAGAAAATGGGGAAGTAAATCTAAGTGGAGGATCACTGGGGCAGTTCCGTTCACAGAAAGGGCTGTTGAGGTGCACTGTGACCAGTGTCTGTGCAGTGTCAGATCTTGCTTGCACTATATGTGTGGAGGTCACACCTGCAAAGACTCTTTTTATCTCCTCAGCTAGCTGAGTAATGGAACGCCCATTAAATAATGAAAAAGGTTGCTCTTACTGGGGCATCTGGCTATCGACATACGCCACCCTGGTGCATCCAAGAGGCTCCAATATTTCTGCTGGCAACAACCCAGGCTGCCAGTCAAAGGAGGGAGGAAGGAACTGAACTTGCCTGAGACAGGAAGTATAAAATACCTTCAACTTTCACCACTCCTACAGAGGTCTCAGCTGGACATCAGTTTGGGAAGGATCAGTGATCTAGGTAAAGTACTTGTCCATGGCATCGCAGTCATCTACAGGCAGTGAGTCAAGCATTTCATTACTATTTCGCAGAGGAGTATTAAGCAAGGGAAATTTTATTGGAAGTCGGATGACTGCAGTTATGGTTCTGGCCTAAAGAGTGGGCATATTTCAGGGTAAATATTTTAGGGTTGCAAATAGCAGCATGTTTATTCTGGATGTACCATTGTGAATTGTCCAGAAGATCTGGATAATGTTATTCCTATGCTGCTTTATAGCAGCAGCCTAGTGGTCATCTTGATCTATGACTGGGGCAGCTATCCAGAAATTCTAATCCCAGATATCAGAGGGGTAGCCGTGTTAGTCTGGATCTGCAGAAGCGACAAAGGGTCCTGTGGCACCTTATAGACTAACAGAGGTATTGAAGCATAAGCTTTCGTGGGTCAATACCCACTTCTTCGGATGCAAGCAGTGGAAATGTCAAATCCCAGAGATACTGTAAGGATGGGATAGCGGATAAGGAACCATGCTGTGTGCAATGAGGCAGGAGAGACAGTCACAAGCATCAACCGGGGACTTGATAGATACAGTAGCCAATTTGGGCCTGTGACTGAGTGACACGGGTGCTTTGCAGGTCTAGAGCAGGCTAGACCAGGCTCTTTATGCTCATGTGTCTGGAGGCATATTTGCAACAAGTTACAATTCAGGGCCACAGTTTCTGAGGTTTTGAACACCTGCAACTCCCACTGATTTCAGCTGAAACTATACGTGTGTAGCACTTTTGCAAATCAGCCCCTTAATGCTAATGCAGTCAAATCTTCACAGTACTGAACTGATGATTCTTACAGAGGGCATTTCAGAAAGACTGAATGATGACGACTGTACGTTCTCTGGTGTTTATATTTGAATAAGGCGCATCAAAAAGACCAATACAAGAAAATCCTGTCCATTGCTCAGATTGATACAATCTGGAATACATATACTTCAGCACCTGGCTTAGGTACAGTGAGATTCATACAGAAAATAGCTAGGGAACTAGATAGTTAACATGACAGGACATCTTCTCTAGATCAAGGTGATAATCGCTTATAGAAATTTCGCTACAGTTCAAAACCAGAAAACTTCTAATGAAAAAATCTGTGCAAATAAGCCATGGTCCTAAAGAATTTACTGGTCTTTCACAAAGACCTTTCTGGTTGACAAAAACTTCTAGGGCAAGGTTCTGCCTTTGAATGCACATGTATTGCTCCCATGGACTTGAGCTGGAGATGAGTGTGCATGTATACTGAAGGACAGAATAAGACTCCTAATTTATGTGATACTAATTATATACAAGGCACTCAAATTTTGGAGACTTTAAACAGAAAGCTAGACTAAAGGAAGTTCTAGGATGCTTTAAAGGTAGTGCAGAGATTGAGCAAATGTCTTCTATGATCCAATGGCAGATAAAATCTTTCTGCTGCCCTTAGACAAAACTACAAATATTGTGCAAGGCCACTCCTTCTAAAAGAACCCATTCTTGAAGTCTGCCAAGGGTAATGGCTCAAACTATGAAAGCACAACTTCAAATCATACCTGAGAATTCATAGGACACAGTGTCCAGGTGATCACAAAGAATCTAATACACCACATTAAAAAAAAAGATTGAATCAAATAGATATGAAAGTGAGAAGGATTTATTAAAAATAAATCAGTGTGTGTCTCTTCTTTCTTTGCTTTAGTTGCTGGAAGTTACTTATTGTTTACAGGTGTTCTCGGTCCTGACCCATTCAGCCCATTGGTTAAAACACCACTGCCAGGATTCTAAAATACCCTCCTGGGGTAAAACAGTTACCAGTGACTTGTTAGTGTTTTAGTGACTTGTTTTGTTTTTCATTCCTTTAGAGTGCTGAGAAGCCCTTAGGTATTGGGCTCTAAATTAAAAAATACTATTATGAGAGGTTTTAGGAGTAGAAGAGGTGCCTAGAAGATAAACATGGGAAGTTGTATGATCACAAATAGTTCACATAACGTGCACTGAGGTCAGAAAGTATCAGAGGGGTAGCTGTGTTAGTCTGGATCTGTAGAAGCGACAAAGGGTCCTGTGGCACCTTATAGACTAACAGAGGTATTGAAGCATAAGATTTCATGGGTGAATACCCACTTCTTCGGATGCATCCGAAGAAGTGGGTATTCACCCACGAAAGCTTATGCTTCAATACCTCTGTTAGTCTATAAGGTGCCACAGGACCCTTTGTCGCTTCTTGAGGTCATTTTCACTGTCTCAAACAACATTCTAGAAGGCGAGGAAATATTATTGGTGCCTGGGTCTAAAAAAAGAGCCTGGTGAATTAATGCAGATCAAGAAGTTTATATTTAATTGACAATATTTGGTGACTAAATCTACATACCTTGCAAGCTGTCGTGCATTTTTGAAGATTCAAATCCCCTTTTGCACTGGGGCATTGCTCTGAAATTGGAAGGCACTCCAGTTCTCCATTATTTAGAAGATGTTCTGTTTGTGGTCACTTTAAAACTGTCCTGACTTTGCTGCATTTCAGGGTGTACCCTGTGAATTTAGAGCTCTTTTGGAAGAGGAGAAGAAAACAGAGGGACCTGAAGTAATTATATTTTTAGCTATTTAGCTGGATTTAGGGAAAACAAAGTCAACTTCCTCTAAATAAATTCTAAAATCCTCAGCTTTGTGGCTTCTCAAATTGAGGCTTAATGGCAGAATTTAAGACGCCACATAATTTCCTTATAAAACCAGTAAAACATAGATTTGGGCTGTCTTTTGGAAAATGTCAATGGCATCACTATGTGGCATCACTGGGGATGTCTAAAAAAGAACTAACCTTGTTTACAGGTGTGTCAGTAGGAAGAGGTTTCATTGCACACCAAGATCCTCGAAAAATAAGCAAAGGATTGGCCAGGATTATGGAAAAAACAGTTATACAGCAAGTTACATTTTTAAAACTTCCCCACCCGCACTCCAGCCGTAGCATATGGGGAAATGGCTAAGGAATCACAGGCTTGTCCTTTAGTTAAAAAATTCCAGTATCAGAGAGACAATTAACATGCAGTCAGCAGAGTCTGAAGCCAGGGATTAAATTAACAAAGGGGTTTGGTTTTGCAATATTTTTCAGGACTTGGTACAATAAGTTCTTGGGGGTTTTAGCCAAATTGCTGATTCTCACACTCTCATTTCCAGAGATCTTGTTTCAACTTGTTGACACTGTCAAAGAATTTAATTCAGCAGAGTTTCTTGAAACTTGTTTTGTAAAGTCGGGGGGGGGGGGCTACAGAAATTGAGCATACCACCTACTGTAGGATCCTTCGCAAATAGTCTTCCTTTTGAAGGAAGGACATAGGCAAAAGATGGCAGACTCATGAGAGTTATATGAATTTTTCTAATGTTCCTCAGCAAGGCTGGCTCTGCTGTTCTAAACCAGTGAGCAGCAGTCAGAGGTGGGTATTCTTTCAAATTATCTACCGGTATAAGGTATAACAAGAAGTTATTCAGCAGTGCTAGTGATCTTTCAGCTTCCCTTTTTGGGTCAGTTTTATATAAAAGTGAGTCTGTTTTGTAATAGTGTCCAGCTATTAAGGGCTAAACTAATCTTAACAAGTGAAATTTACACCCGGCATGGAGGATTAAACCAGGCATTGTGACCCACATGAGACCCATGGTCACGCTAAAAATTTAGGGTGAAGGCAGAGTGGCTGCATGAAGAAGTGTCGGTAGAATGGGGCCCCATGCCAGCTCAGAGGGCTCAGATAACTGGATCTGAGAGTACAGGCATAGGGGAAAAATAGAGACTGTGGAGTAGCAGGGGCCATAGGCTGGAATGGGAGATACAGATGGGCAGGAAAAGAAGCTCAGTGACCTCCCCACAACTAGGGGAGTGAATTCGCTAGTCTCTTTATGTTCTCCAGGCAAAGAAAATTGCTGTCTTCAGACAAGATCCATCAAGTGGGTCAAACCCTCCAGAAGAGCTAAACTGAGGTAACTCTTACAGCTCTTGTTTGGTTTGAGTGAACTAGACTGTAAGGTCCCTGGGCAGAGATCTTGTCCTCTTTTGTACCTGCAGAACACTCCTCTTGCTCAATAAATAATAATAATAAAGAATAATGCTAACTGCAGCATGTCTAGGGATATGATTTGGAGATGTCGTCTCTTCAGAAGACAATAGTGTGAGATTCATATGTGCCCTTCTGAGATGCATCAAAAGGGATGACGACCATATTGTAGAACACTCTCCATATGTTATCTAGCCTTTGTTCTGATTTCTATTTTTGGCTTGTTACAGCTGACTGTTGGAAGCATGCCAGTGGCAGAAGTATGTATGTTATCCCCTCTTTTGGATCTTAGAGACCTGGGATAATCTTTTCGTATACAGTATATGAAGTAGTTTCCAGTTGTGTAATATCAGGGATTGATGGTAGCACTCCCATTACTCAGAGTCAGGAGTGTCTAATAAACTTTAATCCATAGTGGAATGTTATTCTCTCATAAAACCAAAAGAATTAGGATTGATTATTCAAACTGTTAGGCCCATGGGTAGTCCCGTTAAGATTAATGTGACTACTTGCATAAGGACTACTTAGCTAAGGAAAGGTCTGCAGTATAAGGTCCTTATTTTGTATGTACTGATTTGCTGGTTTTGAGTATTTCTCTATTGTATAAGTTTGCATTGTGGAAATAGCTCCCTACATTTTTCCTTCCCATAGCAGTGTGCTTCTGATTTATTGCAATGTGGGGCCAGAAAATAAGGCTGTCAGAGTGAGTATGTGCCTGTTATAAGTCACTCAACAAAAATAAAAAGGATTTAAAAAGAAAACAAATTCAACTCAGTTTTAATTCTGACACTGATTGATGTCGATATCTCTGACCAGTTTTATGCTGCACAGATTTTAAACAATATCTTCCTCTGATCTTCAGTGCTGTAGTTATAAATACTTGATAGCATTTTCATAAAAGGATCCTCTTACAATATGCTTAATGAAAGGTTCCACTTCAGCTATACAAGTAAAAAGAAACCTAACCTAATATAATGATATTCTGATATTCATTAAGTGGAATATATTCTGAAAAATCTCTGCCATAAAAAAGGTTCAATTATTATACCTGTTTATTTCACACTCATTTTAATGTACCAATTATTCATGTAACACCAAATGAAAAATATGTTATATCTAGCAATCACTTTTAACGTTCTCTAAACAGTAGCATGACGCATGATTTGGTCACCATAAGATCATTCAACACCTGTCTGTAATCATGAACTTGCTACAAACAGGGGAAAAAAGTTAATTTAATCTTTTGGTTTTAAAAAAAAGTTATTTGTCATTATGCGGCATTTGCTTTCCATTTCCACAGCCAGTTAGGGTTCACAAACATGAAAATCCATTACGGAATGGTACATAAAGTGTGACCAATTCTTGTTCAGTCAATTAGTGAGCGAAGTCTGAATATCATGTTTATCTGATAATCTGAATCTTTAGTACAGGCACAAGGAAAGAAGGTACAGGTATTAAGAAAAGATTGGGTTTAACTTCTTGGGAATAACTGGTTCAAATTGCACTTTTGCTGATTATATGTATATACACACAGCAAAGCATCTTGTTTTTGTCTTTGATAAATATGAGTAAAATACATGGAATAAATATAAGTATGCAACAGAAAATAAAATATAACACTAGAATTATATTATTTTTAGAGTTATCCACGTATTTATGAAGTTTGTTAATAAAACAGGACTTCTCTAAACCCTCAACATGGCCCTTTGTTTCTACTAAGACACATTTATTAAATATGGACATATTATTTCTCTAAATCCAATGCTATTTTTGTTTTACAAGAATTACTACAGTGACTTGCACATGGAAATTATCTCACACATCTGTATTCTGATTATGATATTTAGTGCAAGGGTCATGAATAATAAAATTGCTAAATATGCTTATTGCCATCTATAAATAAAGGTTATCATATTCGAGAAGGTTTTGTTTTTGGAGTGTTAGAACAAGTAGGGTTAGTTGCAAGACAATAGTGCTATAATTTTACTATGAAAATAAATACTTAAAATTATAAATATTCAAATGATTTCCAAAGTGCAGTAAAACCAAATTAATACTTGCAAAATGAATGCAACAGCAGAACTGCAGAAGTTCATATTATGTGTCTAGAAAGTTCACAGTTCTAGTAGAAATAAATGTCAGTGTCCTATCAAATGGGAGATTGCTACTTAAAGTCTGATCCCCTTGAAGTCAATGGCAAAAGTCCCACTGAGTTCAACAGGAGCAGAAAAGCAGTCCTTTATGCTGTCTAATAATAATGTAAAACAATGAATAAGCATTTTTAGTTCATTAAAATGACTGTTTGTCCTATAGTTTTAATTACAGCATTTTCTATTTTTCTACTTATGTTCCAATGCTCCATCAAAGCAGCCTGTCACTCAGATAGAAGTAGCTCTGCAGATACCTCTGAATGGCCATATAATGCAATTTTAAAAGGAATGCAGAGTAACTGTTCAGGAAAGTGTCTATGAAAGGGCTTTCATTGAATTGACAGGTGCAATGGCATGGATGTCCAGACAGTAAAAGCTATACGACATTGCAAATATTCAAAGAACTTGATTAGTTAGAGTTAAGGGTGAGAGAATATTTCATTATTAAAAAGACCAAAAAAAATTACAAGAATGTTGTAGTTACCATAAAAAAAGATTAAAAGCTCAGCATGGCTCTTGGTTCCCCTCCTTGCAAGTCCCCCTTATTAAAAAGTCCTACTGAAAGATGGAATGCTTACTGGTATCTTTTCTATTGGTTTCTTGGACCATCCTATAAAATTTAATAACAAATTATATCCCTGATATAGAATTTTATAGGATGATTTAAAATATTTAAATGTTTAGGATTCTCTATTCAGTTCTATAGGTTTTTAGAGTAGATTCTATAGAATTGGTTTAATCCCTATTACATTTGTATAGAAATTTTCCATAAGGGTAGCCTCTCTGTCTCCGCTCTGCTGTACTCCCAAACTGATTTCTCTCTCTCTCTCTCTCTCTCTCTCTCTCTCACACACACACACACACACACATCAACCTCAGCAGGTTCCATTCTGTGATCATTTTTCCCCTTCATACTTTTGTCTCCCTGTGGACATTCTGAAATCCACAGGCCTTGCAGCAGATCTAAGTAGGTAACTAAAGGACCACTGGAAAGTACAACCTCTCCTAAGACCAAGGCTACTCCTGCCAACTTTAAAAGGCCCTGGGAAAGCAAATTTGGGACTCGGATTGGGCAACATTTTCAAATATACCAAAGTAACTTTAGAGCCAAAGTCCCATTGACTTTCTAAATAAACATAACTGTCCCTTCTGCCCTGAAAAATCTATGAATCTCTCGAAATTTACCAATTATCTGAATCAGCCCAGTTTCTGAGAAGTCCCTGTATTCCCATCACAGAACACAAATGCAAACATCTGAAACTGAAATGACATTTTGGGTGAGGATTTTAGGATGGGGGGAGTGTCAAAATAAGGCTTATAATGGAAAAAAGTCTCAACCTTAGCTTTTAACAGGCTGCTGTTTCTCCAATGAATCTCTGCATTTTAAATATAATATAATATATTAAATAAAAGCATATTACTCTTGTGTATTTTAATTAGTATTTGAAAGAAACCCAAAACTACCAAAGACAAATCAATACTATCTAATTTGTCTCTGAAATTAAGGGCCAGTTTTCAAAAGAGCTCAGCTCCCATTTAGGATTGAAATGATGTGACCAGCTTTTTAAAAAAATCATTGAAAGCAATGGCATTTTCTGGGTGCTGATCACTTTTCAAAATATGGCCTCTTCAGATAGTGCCTTAATGGGAGCTGCACTCTTGAACATCTGGCCCTAAATGTACAGCTTTTGGTGGAAAGAATACAGTTTATTCTGTGTCTTTAGTAGTCTTGTCAACTCTCACCATTTATGGTGAGTCTCACGATATTACAATACGTCCTTTGTAAGCCCCATCTCCTGGAGTCATGAATACATGAACATCTCGGTTTTCATTTTATAAAATAAGTACATTTTCTGGCTATGGAGAAAACATGCAAACGTGAAGCAAGTGCACCCTCAAGGCTCAGAAACCAGAAGACAAATAAAACAAACTCTAATGTAATTAATTTATTTTAAATGTTGTGATTTTTATTTTGGGGGCACCTGAGTCATAATTTTTGAGAGCTTGATGTAGGCAATGTTGGTGTAGCTATATGTCTGACAGACATGCAGCCAATAAGTGTACGAGATTTTCCTGTATACAGAAAAAAATCCCTATAATTAAATCTCAAAGATTTTGTACAGGATCTTATCCCATGCATATATCATTTTCACAAGTTCCTAGGCATCAAAAGTGGGTCTCAGTTAAATGATGTCTGGTTAAAGAGCAGCTTGCCAGTACCAAGCAATTCAACCATACAAGAAACCCGGAAGCTGCATCGTTAGAGCCATTAGCACAGCTGCTTGTGGAGCTCACCAAGAAGCCATATGTTACTGCTGGAAGAATAACTTGCACAATTAGCATGTGTTTGATATTTGTGGCCTCTGATATTTAGCCATATACCATGTCACCGGGTGGGTGCTGACTATGCTGCTCATGGAGTTACAGTGAAATAGTCAGAAAACAATATATGATATTGATGAATTAATTAATGGAATTTAAAAATATTTTAACAAAACATTAAAATGAAATGTTGTGTCATTGTTAAAAGTTGTCACTGTCTAATTCTGTAAAATAATTGAAACCTTTGAAGAAGAAGAATATATAATGTAAAACAAACTGTGTGGTGTTTTTCCCAAGGGCAATAATGCTGTTTCACTATGATGCTGATCTTGCTCCCTTTACTTATGGGAGTACATTTTTCCTCAGGACACATTCAAGTAAATGAAAAAAATTCAAGCATTTGGAGAGGACAGATTACTCTCCATGTGTAAAGGTTACAGGATCAGTCCCTATTTCAGTAATATCTTCTTCACTAGGATGTTTTATAAAATATATTAGTATACATAGTGGTGAATATCAAAGTGGTCTCTGCGTTGGAATGTCTGAGATCAATAGCTCAATTGACAATAAAATATGTCCACTGAACTATGCTGTGGGGTGGCTGTACATTTTTTCAATGGGGCTTGACATTTGCTGGGCTAAAGGGATTCTGACAAATGTTATTCTGGTCCCCGGCTTTGCATTATGTGTATGTGTTATAATAGTAAAAATCAAGTACTAGTACAAATGTTAGCAACTACATTTCGGTAACTACATACCTAGAGGTGCACAATGGGTGTCGAGGAACTTGTTCACCATAATTAAGAGGTTCGGAGACTACAGGAACAAATGACAACTGATCTTGATTTAGTTGGGAAAATGAGTCATATCACTTATTATTAACTATTAAAGTAATTTAAACCCTTTTGAGAATAGATCTAACACTGCAATGCTTTGAAGGTTTGATATGTCTTGTAATCCATAGATTATTGAAGTTAATTTCTCTGCTGAGATCATGCTATCAGTAAGAAATGCATGTATACTTAAAATGGTGTGTGTGTGGGGGGGGGCGGGGGTTATACAAAGATGTATTTTAATTGGGTTTCTATTTATATTGCACTCGATAAAGGTACAGAGGCTGCAAGTGGGAGAAACCTTCCACAATTCTGGCTTGCAAAGCATACAGAAAAAAACTCCTTTCCCCCACAAGTACACCCAAACCTTTCATTTGGGTTTGGGTGTGCTTGTGGGTGCACAGACTCCTTTCCTGTGTATTTGTTCTGCACATATAATTTAGGCTACATTTTGCTTTAGAGACCCATAACGGATAACAAAAAAAAGGCAACAACAATATGTTGATTTATATCACTGTGAAACGTTTTTTCCATACTTCAAAGTAATTTTAATTGAATTTAATCCTCTTGACTTTCATTTACTTATAAATGAGTTTTAGTTGTAATGTTAGAATGAAACCGACTTCAGCAGTTAACAGGTTTTTAGTGCTTTGATTATAGATTATTATATAATATTTCCTGGACTAGAAAATACTGTCTGTTAAATACTGCCCAAGTCTACAATTGTTCTAAAGCCTTGGACTATTTTACTGGTTGGGGAAAGGCATGTTAATTTAGATAAAAATGCAATTCATTTTGAAAAGGTGCAAATGCTTGAAGAAATTATTTAAAAGTACTGCAAATGATTTACCAGTTTATGTCTATGATCAAGAACATTTCTAAGCAGAAAACTGAAACACAAACAAGATTTTTATAGGAATATTCTCCAAAGAAGATAGTCCATTGTATAATCCCAGTAGTTGTGTGTGCATCTATCGGGGTTTTTTTGTTCTTCATCCATAGATTGCAGGACACTAAGAGCCCAATTCATTAAAAATTGAATACCCTATTTAAGATGGATGTTCTTATAGTTGGAGGAAAACATAGAACAGTTTTTCTGTGGAAAGTCACATTTTTGCCATTCAATAAACCCGTTTCTTTCTGTTTGTAACTGGACAACACGTCTCAGTTAATCACCAGATTTACAGCTGCATAATTTAACATGCAAAAGAAAAAAAAAACCTGACTGCTGAAGAAGCATGTGGTATGTTCTCTGTCACTTATGGAGAGGCATGGCACCTACATGCACTTGCACTACAGACTATTCTGTCATGGATGCCAGGGATTTAGCACTCAGTCTTGCAGCTGCTTCAGGTGTAGAACTCTTATTGAAGTTTAAACAATGAGGAGTCCTTGTGGCACCTTAGAGACTAACACATTTATTTGGGCATAAGCTTTCGTGGGCTAAAACCCACTTCATCAGATGCATGGAGTGGAAAATACAGTAGAGAGGTATAAATACACAGCGTATGAAAAGATGGGAGTTGCCTTACCAAGTGGGGGGTCAGTGCTAACGAGCCAATTCAATTAAGGTGGAAGTGGGCTATTCTCAACAGTTGACAAGAAGGGGTGGAAATCACTTTTGTAGTGCTAGTGAGCCTAATGTAATCAAGGTGGTCAATTTCAAACAGTTAACAAGAAGGTGTGAGTATCAGCAGGGGGGAATTCGTTTCTGTAGTGACACATCCACTCACAGACTTTATTCAGGCCTAATTTGATGGTGTCCAGTTTGCAAATTAATTCAAGTCCTGCAGTTTCTCGTTGGAGTCTATTTTTGAAGTTTTTTGGTTGAACAATTGCCACTTTTAAGTCTGTTATTGAATGTCCAGGGAGATTGAAGTGTTCTTCTACTGTTTTTTTAATGTTATAATTCTTGATATCAGATTTGTGTCCATTTATTCTTTTACGTAGAGACTGTCTGGTTTGGCCAATGTATATGCCAGAGGGGAATTGGTTTATGCCTTAAGTTTCTTCCTTAGGGAGTGGCTGTAAGATTGGGCTCTTAAATAGTTACATTGCAGTAATATGAATGGGAGATATGTTTGTAAAGCCCCCATGAATTTGCAATCTTTGCTCAGTTGAATCTTTTTTGTATTCCCACTAATACTATTACTAACTATGCTGCTTCAGACAATAATTTCAGAGTGCTGAGCAGTGGTGATAGAGCCTTATACCAGTGGTTTTCAACTTTTTTTTCATTGGAAGACCCCTACAAATTTCAAATGGAGGTGCAGACCCGTTTGGATATCTTAGGCAGAGTCTGCGGACCCCCAGGGGTCCGTGGACCACAGGTTGAAAACCACTCTGATCACTGCTGACTTTGACTGAAAGAGGTGTTTCAGAAAGTGAGGTATGGAAACCTACAAGGATTTGGTCTGCCCAGGAATAAGTGGGCTATGTGCATGAGTACCAGATGTTTCATTCTGGACTGATCACTAATGTGGTTATGAAGGGAGAGGGAATCCTTTGGAAGGTGTATCAGTTGACTTCTCTGCCATTTTGCAGAATCAAAAGTTAGATGTGAAATTCCAGCACCACTATATCCCACAGTTATTTAAATATGAGAGCATTCGTCTAAGAATATACTGGCTACCAATATTTGAGATTATTTCTTACACAGGCACATAAACCATAAACATATTGTTTCCTCTCAGGCTAGCCCTTCTAAGTTTATATTGCTTATTAGGCCTTGTATGATCCATGCTCTAGGTACAATGCTAAATTTGAATTGTGCTTTCAGACCTTTCTTATAAGCTTGGACCTTGAATTCTTTTCCCCTAGAACATACTATGCACAGAAAGTACACATATGCAACAAATAGCAAAGCCAAGCAAATGTTCTCCCTCCCCAAAAATAACCTACCCCCTGAATATCAACTATTTATTTTCCTGACACATAAATCATGCATTCAGTAAGTTGTTATTAAAATTTGTTTCTGATTATCCAGATAAATCTCCATTCAGAAAATCTGAAACTTCTCTGTTTGTTACAGAATTTTAGAACTTTACCATTGTGTGCACTGCAGGCATGGCACAGTTATTGACCATGCTATGGCACATACCCATCAGCTAATTTTACATAATACAAGGTGTTGTATGTTTTTTAAGGATGAGCCCATTAATACCAATAGAAATTGCATGGCTAATTCTGCATGCTGTTTTGAAAATGAACAGAATGGCAACATTCATCCACATACAACAGACTTAAAATAAGACTAAAGATGCAGAAATATTGTTATGTTATAGAATGGGCACCACCAATGCTCAACCTTCACTGCTCAAGGTGTTTACTGTAACCATAGTATCCTCCTATATTTCCTATTGAAATTACTGAGGATGGCAAATGTTGAATTTTTAATGTTGCCCATTCTGAGCAGCAGAAACTTGTAAACTGAAAATGATGATCTTCCCCTAAGAGATATATCTGTCTATATGCTCTGCCTAGGAAAATTAAGCAGGGCAAATTTATAAACAAAGTTTACGATCAAATGCAAATTAAATACCCCATGGTAAATAGGTTAGATTATTTGAACTGAAGTTTTGTCACTGTGCACTAATTTTGTACTCATTCCATGAGCTACATAGTCTCTAGTGAAAGAAGTCCTCCCCCATGGTCAGTGATGACCTAGGTTTGGTTTAACAATATTCCTGCTCTTCTGTCTAAAATTATTGGCAAGAGTTTCTGTTTTATTTAACAAATTAGAACTGAAAAGATAGTGACAGGCATGAATCAGGACTTAAAGTTCAGAAGAACAACTGGAAGGAAGAAGGTCCCTTGCTATAATATATTGGCTGGGATTTTTAAAAGAGCCTACGGAAATTCACTGGAAATTGGGCTCCACTAAATTTCTTAGGGTCCTTTGAAGATCCCAGTCTATATAAATATATTTGAGAGAGGGAAGGAGGGTTCTGGGGAAAAGAGAGACCTTTTGAGGGATTTTCATAGTCTCCCACTGTTTCTGTTTCTTGTCCTAGACTGTCTATAATAATGGTCATAGTAATGCACCCACTGGCACTATTATGGCAGAGTATGTCTCATAACATAGAAGTCCTTTCAATATGAGCTGTGGATCCAGGAGCACAAACTGGATTAAAGGAGTGAGATTATTCTGATTTTCATTTTTTCCATTTAAATTCCTTCTGAGGAGGAAACTAGAGTTAGAAGTGGCCCCTTTTTTCTTGTACACACAGATGCACATGACTAATTACTGTGGTTGAGATTTTTGACCTAAGAACTGAACTGCAGTGAGAGCTGCAATATAAACTCTTGTTCACTGAGGTCATACTACTGATTTTAACAGCATGAAAGGCACATTTTAGCATTTGTCAGTTAGACCAAGCAAAAGCATTTCAGACTTTATTGTATAGAATCTATTGCTCTTAACTCTCTGAGGTCATTTCAAGAGCTTGTCTGTTATGGTAGGTCAAAAATGGAAATTATGATCAAAGAAGAGATTTGCAGATCTTCCTACAATAGGAAAGAGTTTGTTATGGAGCAGCTGTAGGGAAGAAACACACATACTACACTGCTGCATAGTTGGCATAAAAGCCACCAATGGAGGGAGCTAAAATAGCAATACCAATTAACAACCACCACCAGGATGCCCCAAAACTACCAAAGGTTATGGAAATAAAGAAGCAATAGATTGAGAGTTGAAAAATTATGAATAAGAAGCGTATCCACGTTTGAGAAAGTTTTAGTCCTGGATTGGCAGCCACAAGAATGGTTGCGGCTTCCTGATTCAGAGCTACCCAGACACATGGCCGCGACCGCTTTATAACTGAATTTGCGTTATATAGACGCGCGTTCTAGCGAGGGTCTGGTGTATATATCACAATAGTGTAATGTGATAACTTTGTCTTAATGGACAAAGCCCAATACAGCGGCTTCCAGATTCAGGGCTCCCCAAATCCAGCGTAAATTAGAGCAGAAGTCCAGAGCTAATTTATGCTGCTGATGTAAGGTCCGTTATACCAGTAAAAGATTTGGCCTAGCAGAGTTTAGTTCTGCCATGTCCCTCCCACCCCCGACATACCCCATCCTGCCCTTTACACTGGAATTGGGAGAGTGACTCACGTAGGAAGTGGCTGTGTCGCTTCCACCAGCTCTATACCCACAGAAAATGTAACCCCTGCAATCTCGGAGACGAGAGTCTGTGCCTGGCGTGGCAGGAAAAAGGGGTAATAGCTCCCTCCCTTAACAGTCGTGTGTCCTCCCCACCTAGGGTGACCAGACAGCAAATGTGAAAGATCAGGATGGGGGTGGGAGGTAATAGGAGCCTATATAAGAAAAAGACCCAAAAATCGGGACTGTCCCTATAAAATCGGGACATCTGGTCACCCTATCCTCACCTTCATGCCTCTCATGCCCAGATCTCCATCACGGATCTCTGGTCATTTTAAAGTCTCTTTGCATAAAGTGGTTTTAGGAAGACACAAGAATGTGCCCTCCTCCCTGCTCCGTTACCACATTAGTTGTACATTACAGATTTTAAAAGATTATACGCTGAATAAAGTTACAAAACAGAAATTGTTTCATGTACTCCTTTAGAAGCAAACAACTTAAAATAATGTAAAGCCGAGTTCCTTTAATGGCTAGAACTAAACAGTGGGATTAAAGTAGCAGAAGGTATGAAAACTATCCAGTGTCAAATTACTTTAGCTCCAGCAAACCAATATGAAATGGATTGTTAACAGGCCTATTTTATCTGTGTACAGAGGCAAGCTGGATTCTAAATACTTGCTACTATCAAGTTTCTTCTGATATACTCATATAGTTAGCAAAATAGTGAATAATTATTATTAACAACAACAAATACAGGACCCATTGCACTACAATATCTGGAAGGATTTTATTTCAAGAATGATGCAGAAAACATAACATGGCTGATTAGAAAAAGATCAAGGCACTAGTAACTAACTGGATAGATGACACCCCTTTATTAGGTATACGTACATTTTTATGAATTGGTTGAACACATTTCTAGTTGTGTATTAAATGGATTTGTGGATTACTATGACCATGAAAGGTTATGTAAGTAATTCAGCATTATCTTAGCATACAGTTCGTTTGGAATACAACCTAGAATATAATATCTGCGAATATTTGGTACAATAGGAAAATAGTATTGAACCATAGATGGCACGGTCTCAATACTTAATAGACTATCAGTATGCTGTAGAAATATTAGCATATTCTATTTCATATTCCTCATCTATATAATACTTGGCTGTTATATAGGACTTGTTATCCATAGATCTCAAACCTGCTTTCTTTTTACATCCTTGATTGCACTGGGCTGTAACATGAAAATGTGATTATAATGTGAAAAACTATAAGCACCTAACTTTATCATACTCACATGGTATTATGCTAATATGGTAGTGTTAATGAGATATACTAGGAATATTGAACATAGCATTTCAATGTAGTATTGATTAAAGACTGACATGCCAGCCATTCTACCTCACTTACAACCATGCCTAGCAAATTACACGTAGCAGTCTTTCCTACAAGAAACCTGTTCGCATCTTTCCTCATTTGAAAACAATATTTCACCACACACTTGTGTATAACTTCTTCATTAAAGGTTAATACATTGTGTGTATTACAGATGACCGATATAATAAATCCTTAATGTGTAATCAGTGAAACCATGTAACAGCTTTAGCAAAATATGTAATAACATTGAAATACATGTGCTTATACCCAGTGTATGTGTATATACCTCATATATGCACAATATAGTCATATATATGTAAATGTTGTTAGAACACTTTACTGCTCAAAGGTCTGGAACTTGTTTCTTTTAGGTGTTTGTTCATGAAAATACATCTACATGTAGCTTGCTGGGCACTATTGCCAGTGAAATGGAATGGGAAAACATGTCTTAACAGTACTGCATGAAACACTCCAGTATTTTCAGTATTCCTAGTATAGCTCATATTAGCATAATACAATACAAGGATGATAATTTGTATATGTATATATGTATGTACAGATGACCAATTTTAATGAACTTACCCTAAGAATTAATCAGAGCTCAATTTACTTTATAAGTAAAATCCAATATATATATATTTGAAAGATTAAGGGCAAGTCGATTCTTGGTGTAAACCTAGTGACTTTCCCAGAGTTACTTCAGAGAAGAATTTGGTCCTCCATATCTAATTTACCCCAAGCAGGAATTTAGAGAAAACTGAATTTTTAACAAGAGTTTTACAGATGTCTGCTAAAACCTTAATAGAAGCTTTGAGCCAGAAACTCCTATAATTCAACTCCTGAACTTTTGAACAACAATTTTATTTAGAAAGTTGATTTATTCATAAGTAAATAGGATACAGTGTGGATGAAGTACAAGGGATCAGGAGGCATTTATTAGATTTATAAGTACAAAAGCCTCACTGTTGCAGACAGTGGAGGCTCAGCAGTTACTGTACCTTTCAAAACTAATATGTAACCATATCTGTTTTAAAAGAGTGATTCATATTACTCCGAATGCATGAGAAACTCTTTCTCATCCCCACCACAGGAAACTTGAGTCTGATTTTAATGAGCTTCAATTGGAATGTGGCCTTTGAAAAGTAGTGCATTTGAAAAGATGGAACATTAAATTTTGTAATGATGTAAAACATCTTCAATTTTTGACAGGACAATGGTGCTTATTGTGCTTTATGGGCCCAGTGGTGATTCAAAGGTCACTTTGTATATGACTCCACAGACAGGGGCAGCAGTGAATGAAAATTAGGTTACATGTGATCAGCTTTATTATTAATCAGATGAAAATGGATTTTTAACATTTTTCTAATGAGCAACAGAGAAAGAAGAAAATACCATGAATAAAACTACAACAGGGAACAGCAAGACTAAAAATGTACTATGGGCATAACTAAACTAATGTGCATTAAATCTGATATACTTAAATACTATCTCAAGAAATAAAATGTAGCTGCATGTTTTTGTGTCATAAATATATAGAAAACTGCAGAAACACATACTCTAATTTATATTCTCAGTCCTTTGTTTATAACTAACTAACGAACTGATTTCTTCTTACAGTATATTATAGCAGCACCAGATAGCACCACCATGGTTTAGATTGTGTCAGAGTTTCCATTATAAATCCTGTTTTTCAGGGGTTTATAACTCAGCTGTAAAAATGCAGCCCAGGCTAAAACTTATTGTAAAAGGTCTCTGCCAGGAAGCACATCTATTTAACAAATTTCCCCCCAAATGTCATTGGTCTATTCTAGGATTACGTGAATGTGAATTATACAAATACTACAAATGTTTATTAGCTTAGGATTTGGCACTTGATAATTTTACAAAGAACCTCTGATTTTTAAAAAATGCACACACATTTATAATATAGTACGCTAATACGCCTTTGCACCACAAAAAGAAAGAGAAGTTAATAATTAACATGTTCTAAATAGTCAAATGTTGATCCTGTAGGGAACAAATATGTAATACTTTTTGTTTCCATACACTGAAATATTTTCATGCTAAAAGCAACAGAGTGCCATGGAATTAGATTACTGAATATTTATCTTAGAGCCTACATGCTGGGAACAGACCTGCATCAGATATTTAAATCTCACATTAATAAAAGGTGAGGTAATATCTTTTATTGGACCAACTTCTGTTGGTGGAAGGAGCAAGCTTTCGAGCAAGGACTTTTTAGTTAATCTCCCTAGGAGGAGAAGAAAAATGATGAAGAAAGATATCATAGCTATGGCTAAGAAGCAAACCCAAGAACAACCATTTACAAAACAAAATTTGCAATGGGTCTCAAACCTTTTAATCTTTGCAATCATGTATTTTACTATACGTTACTGTTAAAAGTTCAGAACAAAGGCTGAAGTAGAGCAATTTGCAACTTTAGTGGAACATCATTATTAATATTATCATTTGCTGTGTTCTGTGGGTGAAAGGCACAGCTTTTAAGCTTCACAGAGGTCTTCGGAAGAGCTCTGTGAAGCTCGAAAGCTTGTTCCTTTCACCAACAGAAGTTGGTCCAGTAAAAGAGATTACCTCACCCACTTTGTCTCTCTCATTAACATTATTCAGTCTCAAAGGAACAATAGAAAAAAAATCTCTCTTAAGTTACACAAGGAAAAAAGCACGGGTGAAAGTAACTGGTAAGTTTGTAAGAGAACTTGGGACTGGTAAGAGATCATGGTACCCTTTGGGCCAAATCCAAAGTCCATTGACGTCAATGACCTCTGGATAAGGGCCTTAGTGTGCACAGCAGGGAATGAGCTCATTTTATAGGTGACTGCAATGTCTCAAAAGCTATAACTCCTCCCCGAAAACACTGCATTGGCCAAGAAGATGGTCTCTCTCTCTCTCTCTTATCTCAAACTCAAGGTTAAATGCTACAGTGGCTAACACAAGGGGAAAGGAGAAAGGTTAGTAATGAAGCATAGAAAACTCCAACCCAGAAGGGTAAGATCTGGGATCGGGGAGATGGCTGGCTGTAAAATCACCCCATTTTCACTACAGCATCAAAAAGGGACAGAGATGCCTGCCAAGCTCTTTCACATACTGTAGTTCCCTGTTTCTAAAACGAGATCATTATATAGTCGCAGCTCTAAGAGGAAGTGTCACGTTGGAGTGGTTTGGGGGTGCATGCAGGCACTCTTCTGGTAGTGGCACACAATGTATGCAGGGTTCTGGGTGAGTCACTCCTAAGCAGATCATTAGTACACTCAAAGGCTGTAGCATGCAATCCACTCATTGTCATGCTTCAGCTGACAGCAACTGCACTGGGGTGCATGACCACGTACCCCACCACATCCAGCCTAATTTCTTGTGCAGATGGTCTCTGTCCATGCTAGCCCACCCATCTCCCTGGCTGTCTGACTTCCTCTTGCATTGGTGGGCAAGGAAAGGGAAGAATTCCCTGCACTTTCATTTCCACTTCCTTGTGCATTCATGCAAGAGCAACCATAACATAGGCCTAAGGGGCTGTTTAAATAATATTGCTTAAACTACAGTACAACTGCATTGTAGTGGATATTCCATTCCCTTCTGCTATGGTAAGTGCATGACAGCAACTCATTTAAACAGACTCAGTAGTATTTACTTTAAAAAAAACCAAGAAAAAAGCAGAGAATACATTTGCTGTAGCTTATATTAGACTGTATCCTGCCCTTACAAGGCATTCATGCAATGAGGTAATAGGTCTTTTCCATCTCTCACTATTATAATCCTGTATTTTGCCCTTGTAATGCTAGGAAAGAGATGCCACCCAGACAACATGCAATAGAGACAATCACCAAACAGGCCCAGCAATTGACAACAACAATCAAAACATAGAGCAACTGCTATTGCTGGCAATGGGTATGTGCCAAAACAGCATCATTCTGAACCAAGACTGCCTGGAGACAAAGGTACCCATTACTTTCCTGGCAGTGCTCTGGATGCATTGGTCACTGAGCCACTAAGAAAGATTTACCAAGTGAACATAAGCCACTGTACAAGATAACATAGGATGAAATCCACCCAGAAGCATAAGGGATGCCCAAAACAGCAGAACTGTTATTGTGGGGGGGAAGAGGAGTGGGCGTTTAGGGGGACTCCGCACTTAGTGTGTAGTGGGAAGCTGGGCTCAGCACTATCTCTGGATGGTTTAATAATGTGAAGAGGTTTTAGAAGCATGCCAGTGATGTGGTCTGAGGATTTGTAATTATGCAGATTCATGGCTACAGAGCTTGTATATGGGATGCATGGGTATCATGGTCCTTGTACCAGCCCAGTGGATGGAGTAATGGAAATAGAAATGTTGCTGAGCTACCTCATGCCCTAAACAGAGAATTTAAGGGTACTTTTCATTCTACCAACTAACTGCCTGTATTTATGGTTTGCCCAAGAGAAGGAGAGGTAATTCTGCCCTCTTTGATTAAGGACAGGGGAGTATCAAAAGGTTATAAAGGTCTGTTTTGTTAAGTATGCAAAAGCTGAACCTCTTTGGCCCAAGAAACTGGACAGGAAATCTTATAGGAACAGACCTTCTCATGTGATCTTCCTGGGTTATGTCAGAGGAAGAAATAGTGATAAATAGGTTTCTTTATGGTATAGCTACATTTGTTTTTCTGGTTTCAGAGGAAAGCAGGACATACTGAAGCATGAATGAAAAATGAAAAAAGTGAGAACCTACATTTAAAATATATATATATTTTATACACTTAAAATATATATATATAAAGGTACAAAATGGGCATTTGGTTCCTATTTTGGGGCAGTTTCTGATTTGTTCATAGTTTATGTGAGGTGATCTTTACTACCACCTGTAAATCTACCCCTCTTTAATAATAGTGTATGTATGTTTCTTTAAGAAAATACATAGACGCTGAAGAAAAATATAGAGCAGATGCCATAGTATTTCTGATTATTAAGCTAAATAGCCATGTAAAATGTGTATAGCATACTGGCACCAGTTCCTTCCATACTGAAGCTCATTTGTGAAATTAGTTAATTAGAAGGATTTTGTTTGTTTGGTTTTATTTATTTTTTTCAAAACTTAGCTTGAATAAATTTGTGTTAAGCACAAGAATGAAGAATTTTGCTTTTCTCATCTAATTCTGTATTTTAAATCCTCACATGTCTGTTGGTGCAGCACTGTACATTCTGGATAGAAGTGATTTGTTAAAAAAGCAAACATTTACAAAAATCTATTTTGTGAGGCAAAAATAAAATAAAATAAAATAAAATCCCCTATGCTTTCCCCTGAGAATAATTGTCCATCATGGGTTAAGGTGAATAAACAGATGCTACAGTATAGTATAAGCTTCTTTTGTCCTTTAATAAATTGGCTGGGGTGGAGGGGAGTGTATTTAGGAGACATTCATGAGCAATGGAAAAGGTATATTTAATGATATGTTAAAAATACTGGTTTTTAACTCAATTTCTTAGCCCTTAACAACAAAGTGCGGCAAAAGACAGATGAAATTATGTTCTGACTGAGTACATGGAATAAACCCAATAGGAACTACTGTATATAGTTATCAGTAGCACTGAAATATGCTTAGGAAAGCAACAAGTCTTTTGTTCTGTTGACAACAGTTATTACAATTAATTCATTTTGTGATTGGTACTTGCACTGACTGACAAGGTGTTATTTTACCTCAGTAAAAGTTAAAATGGTAATACCTACATACGAAATAACACTGTGAGCTTGCTATCACTCACTCGATAAAAGAAAAGCTCGTATTCAGAAATGCCTGCTCAGCTACCACTCTTAGAAACCCCAAATACTAGTTTGAGGCTTTTTTCCTCTCTACGAAAAGTTTTTGCTTTTGTACCTTTGCAAAGTGTTTGAAAAAAATGTCTAATTGCCTGCATTCTGCTAAGGGAAAGACCAAAACAAACTCCCACATGATAATCAACAAAACACATCTATGGACAAGGCAGAAATCCTCAGAATTGTAAGCTATTTGTCTTGAAATCACAGATATATTGACAGTTCACCCTCACTTCAAGTTATGTTTCCGTGGCCAAACTATTGCCCTTGGACGGACAAGTACATTTCCTATAGACTTCAATGGGAGATGAGCCCATGCATGCCCAGGCAGAATGTGATTTTAATTCCACTGAAACACTGACCAGCACAGACACAGGAAGAGAAGAGAGTTTAAAGGGTTAGCAGAGTGATAGCAATATAACCGCGTAGCAGGTTGTGAGACAAGTGCTAGCCATTCTAAGCCAAAAGGTTCCTACACCAACACTACCATTGGATTGATGATGATAGTACTTAAACCCCGATCCTGCAATGAGCTACATGCAGGTGGGCCCCTGCAAAGCCCCATTAACTTCAGCTGTGCTCCATACAGGTCCAGGGATGAACCCATGCAAATGAGCTAACAGGAACGGGTCTTTACTGTGCAAAATATTGTTATATTCACAGTGCCATGTAAACATTAACAAATCCTCACAACGTTCCTGTGAAGAAGGGAGGTTTTATTACCCATATTTTACTCCTGGGGAAATGGAGAGTTCAAGAGACTAGTCTAAGGGCACACAGTGAGTCAGTCGGGATTAGAACTCAGAAATCCTTATCCCCCACTAGTAGAGCCATTGAGTGGGGTCAGTGCAGATGCAGGTGTTGCTCTAAGTATTGGGGAAGGGAGCATTGGAAATACAATAACTTTTTCTTCTTAAAAAATGGAAGAAAATGGAAGGGGACCCACATCTGGGGGCAGAGAGTTATGACAGGAGGCTTCTTTTCATGGGTGGGAAAGAGAACAAAAGTAGGGAAATGAAAAAGCTGGCAGCCCCTGACATAACATCTTACACCTCTTCTGAGGCTATGTAAAACCTGCACTACCTGCCAGACTCAATCTACCAGATTATGCAGCCTGTACTGAGGGCAATGATGACAATTCTGAAACACTGGGTGACTCTAGAGAAGGGCTTATGGTTATGGATCCAAACTTCCCCAGAGTTTCAGGGTATTCACATCAGCCAGTTAGAAAAACAGACCAGTAACAAAGTTTGAATCCCCATCAGAATATCATCTCAGGAGTCTAAAAGTCTGCACTTTTATTTCTGGCCACTCACAGCTTTACAAACTGACTGCACAGGAATGGGTGCTGTTGTTGAGCAGCAGATATTTATAGGGATGTAGCCTCTTATGCGAGATGTAAGGAGTGTTATATCATTTGATTTTCAATCCAGCAAACCAATGAATGGCTGCAGTTCTAGCAAATGGCAAATACCTCATTAGATATGGACAGTTCTGCACATCTCTACCTTTTTTATACGTTAGCCTCACTAAAGCATTGACTTAACAGAGAATCATTATAAATCCCCATTTTGAATTGCTTTATTAGCTGTATTTATCACCTTCTCAAAATCAATTCTATATTTTTAAATTAAAACAAATGATTATTTGCACTATAATCGATATTAGAACATTTCCCTTTTTTAAAGGAAAAAACGGAATACAAAGAAATGAACTTCTTTGGCTGCATCAGTCCAATTTCAATATAATTCAATATTTAATAAATATAATCATCCGTGTCTGTGCAGGGAAACATCATAAAAAATGCAAAAGGTTTCATGATCTCCAATAACTTGTATGAAACAAAGTATTTCCTTATTCCTTCCATAAATACTATAGGCTTATGCTACTGGGGTATTTTTCTCCCCATGTATTAGTGTTTGTTCTGAGTATGTATAAGAAAACAGGTTTGCATATTTAATTATTCTAAAAACAAAATGTTACCTATAAACTCAAAAAAATTAGCATCTCTGTCTCTTTAAACTTCTGTGGCTTGATGTTTTTAAAAGGGCAAAAAAATAAAAACCTTATATAATACCTAATTTGTACATCTGTGGTTTCCCTCTGACTCGTGTAGGCACCATATGTTTTTAATTATCATAATAGCCTTAAAGAACCTGTTCAGTGGGAAACACATATGATCCTTTTATTACTGGTTTGTAATTTAAACAGTTTTAACAGAAAAGGTCTGGCTATAAGGGACTGACAGGCACAAAGGTCTAAAAACCCTGTTATTGACCTCTGAAAGCATGAGTTCAAATCCCACCCACTGAGGTGGGACCTAGCTCTCTCTTCTTTGACAGAGGTAATTGGTCACATGTGAAATGGCTCTTCAGGACTTTAAAATACAATCTCCAATCTCGAATGACTCAGTCTTTCTGTCAGACACTGACCAAATGAGAGCAAGGTCTATAAATATTATCATACAACTGATCTACGTTTTCTTCTCCTTGGCTAAAACTATGTGACAGATACTATAAGTGAAGCATCAGGAAAGTCAGAAGCCAAAAATTTCACCAATACTCATTAGCTGTTGCCCCTTTAAATTCACAGTTTTGTCCTTTATGCAAATGTGAGATTCACCAGTCCACTGAAAATGGCTGGATATTCTGAGGTTGAAATTAAAATTAACAAATTCAATTCAATCCTGATTCTGGACATCTAAACACATAATCAGTTTGCTAATATTATTAATTATCATTCAAGCGACAACCTTTGACATTGGCATGTTCCCACAACTTCCTGACTCCAATCACTCAAACAGAAAATCATTGGCATGAAAAGCGACAGCCCTAATGAACAGAAATTACAAATAAGAAGTCACGAAACATACAATGGGGAGTGGGCAAAATTTCCCCCGTTTTCAAAAAAATAAGAGAAACTCATAGAAAAGTTAACTGCCTGACCTAAGTTAAAATTCTGTATCCATCACAACTTCATCACCAAAGTAGAAAATCTACATCCAAAACAAAGACAAAGGGGAAACATTTAGTCACATTAAGGTTGGAAATCTTAGCCTGTCTAGAACCAGACAGACAGAATATTTATTAGAACATGAGTCTGAAATGTTTACAAGTCAGGAAATGTAGAGTTAAGATTGGACAAATGTGTTCGGAATAGGTTTGCGGAACCACAACTCCAAATTTTCTGAGATTAAACTTTTAGAGTTTGGAATTACAGTGTTCTGGTGAGGTTATTTTTCGGTGAGGAATGTAGGCCCGATCCAAAGCTTTCTCCGTGGCTCTAATGAGCTTTGCATGGGGCGTTATATCTGCCAACCTCAACTTTAGCTTAATTAAGGCTCAGATCATCCCACTCATGGAGAAGCTCATGGGAGGGAAACAGCAGGGAGGAAATTTTCCCAGCCCTAGTCCCTTTGGTAGGGGGGGTTTAGGGGGCTGTGGAAAAGCAGTACTGCATCCTATCCCAAATCTGCAGGTCTGGGGATCTCTGTGGAACTGAACAGCTTCATGCAAAGCCAGAACAGGCCCCTCTTTCCCTAGCAAAGGGGCTCCTGCCCACGGTCTGCTTTCCTTAGCTGGATCAGTTGCAGCCACAATGGAGACCCAGAGCGGGTAACAGAGCTGCTAGCTGTATTACCTCCTCAACGGATTTTTGCATGGAAATCCAGGCACAGAGGAGGAAGCAGAGCCATAAAGACAGTACCTCTCCTGCTCCATTACTTCCCATCCCTAGCCACGTGGATTTCACTTCTCATGGAGCCACATCAGATTATCACACAGGAAAATCAAAAGGGGTGGATATACAATGCCATGAAGGCTCCATTCTCCACGCCTGGATCCAGCCTTCTCCATGGAAACTCAAAGATCCACATGTAGATCAGGAGGGCACAATTTTGATTATTTAGTATGATGGGAATATAGCTTAAATATTTGTCATCAAACACATAGCCATTTGCTTCTATAGTGTTACCCTCTGTGGACTTTCTGGGACATCATAATTTCTCAGCAGACTCTCACATACACAGCTCTTTGCTCATTGTCTTTTTGTTTAAGAAGTTGTACATAGACTTGGGTTGTATAAAGAGTTTAGTGCGGAACTCTGTGTTGCAAAAACGCACATTTTCCAACCTTATCACTGGAATGCCTAAGTTCCTTGAACAGGAGTTATATGACTCCCAGAGTTTACAACCTCTATTGTGGGACTTGCATGCTCTGTAAGGGCAGCCACAAATGGTATTTCATCTCCCAAGACCTCCCAAGACTTCCGTTTTCAGAAATTCAGTTTTTGCTGTCCCCAAAATTATATTACCGATCTTAAAAAAAGTGAACACTGTGTACTAATTCACACTAACAAATGGATTAAACAAAGTTACAAAAGTGAAAAACCCATCTCTCAAAATGCATTGTTCAATTAGCCTCAAATTGTCTCCCTCCCACCACCCGCCAATTCTCCTTTGAGTAGAGACCACATGTGAGATATTTCATAAAGACAATTTTTTGAGAAAGGGAGCATGTGCATGCACACTAAGGCTTGTAGGACCTAATCTAAAGCCCACTGACATCAGTATGGGAGTCTTTGTAATGAATTCAGTGGGTTTTGGATCAAGCCCATACTAGACAAGGAGCCACAGCCTTAGCTATGGAGTCACTAGCATGGCTCAATACTGAGGCACAAGGTCCCCCAGACATAGGATATTTATTTTGTATTTTCCTTAGATCTAGGCTTCTGGGTCAAATGTTCTAGTTGGGCAAGAGAGGGTGGTTTACGGAAGAAATGCTTTCTGCCAGAATTAAACTCTCAAATTTGGAGCTGAAACCACACTTTTTTTTTCTTGTGTTTTTCATAAATCCAGTGAAAAACTGGTTTTTCCATTCATTCCCACAGTTTTGCTGGCATTATGAATACTTTTGTGTGCTCTGCAGTATAGAGAAGCAAGAGACAGATTGGAGGCAAACTTGAACTGGTAGGTGTGCTGAACACTTGATACGGAGATAAAACTAGGAAAACACCAGAAGCTGCCACCTAGCCATGATGGCCAGTTATGACCTCCCAACACACAAACAGAAACAGAACATTATTCAGAGGGCATTGCTCATTCCCACATTGATTAGGTGTTTGTGCTGATCCTGCGATACACAAATCATATCACAGTTTAGTCAAAGGGTTCTCTGAGAACACAAAAGAGGCGGAAAAATTGACTTGACCCACCAGAAATCATACCATAGCAACATGAGGGGTACATAAGACCCTTGCTTACATGCAACAGAAATGTTAAGACCAACCAATTAGAAGTTAGTCCAATCACTAGTCATCCCCACTTCTAAGTGCAAATCTAAATGCTTCTTTCTTTCCTCCCTCTTCCTCTCCCATAAATCACTCAAGCAATCAAATCTTCCTTAATAGAAATCTCCAGTCTGGACATGAGATCATCTCTTTCCTTCTCTATTTAAGGATTCCCCCCATTATTATAAGGATCCTCCAAACTTCCAAAAAGGGCATTACAATACCGCTGTGATCCCATCTGCATGCAGCAATGGGACTTTAATGTATAAAGCATAAAAAACCAAATTCCCACAGACAGCATCTGTCTTACTACAAACAACGGACCATTATCTTGTAAATAATTCTGATTAAGCTGCAGCATTTTCCCCACAAAAAAAGTAGGGGAACAGAAGGGGAGGATTTTTCTAGTGGGTGCATCAGTTCTCTCCTTCCCCACCACCACCACTCAGTTTTTTATTCAGCTGATTGGTCCCCCGCCCTTCCTATTCCCCATGGTTTGGTTTTCATGTTCTGACCTTATCCTTCTGTCAATCATTTCTGCAAATAAAGAGGGAGCCGTCATGTTAATGGGATTCCCACCTCTATCCTTTGGGAAAGCTTCGCTATGTTAATTTTTTTCTTCTCAATGTACAGTTATATAACGATTAGTGAACAAACCCAATAAGCCCTTTTGTTTTCAAACTGCTCTCTCCATAGGGGATTGGTAATGGGATATAGAGCCTTTCACCTCTATGTTGCCAGGCTGAATCCAGTGCTGTGACCTACGGGTGTTGCCATCTGATGGCTGCTTGATAGCCCATGTGTAATGAGTTTGGTGGCAGGTGCGTAGGTGTCCTCAGAAAAAACAAGCAAGCACTATAGTTGGCAAAAATTGTCCCCCTTCTTCCTGTTCTCAACAGAGAGGTAGAGGATTAAATGGTAATGGAAGTCTGAATGATCATCTCCCTCTATCTGTGGGGTCCCCTCAAGGTCAGGTGTGAGGCACATTAGTGGGCAGCGTAGGGAAGCTTGCACTGCTGTTGCCATTGTTCCACCCATGCAGTAGAATAATTGCGGACTTCAGTCTCAAGCACTGAATCTGGCGCATTCAACCAGCAATCAATTTGCCAGGACGTAAAGAGATTTTAAAACAAAACAAAGCCCAGAGATTAGAAAATGGTTAGTCATACAAATGGTTGCGTTAAATAAAACCCAAATAGGACTTACATGGTCCCCGGTCCTAGGGTTCATAAATCCATATACATGGCAGCTGTGTATTGGAGAGGGTCCTGGAGTAAGTCTGACTTTGGTCTTTAATTTATCCATTTCAATGCAGAAACCTTTTTTTAACGCCTCTGTTTTGATAAATGTCACATCTCTCCACGACGACAATGTGTTTTGGGTTTTTTCCTAACTTCCCTTATTATACATGTGAAATGTTCTGGGTCAAATTAACTTTTTGGTGTTAGAAAAGCAGACTGAACTAATTAATATAGAACAGACAAAATCTGATGAAAAGCAGGCAATAGAAATTTTAAACTACAAACATAGCATGATTTGAATTCACTACCAATAAAAACATACAGCAGATATGTCATCTATTAGAACCTACAGCTTGTGCTTAACGGCCATAGATCTTCGAAAGTACTATTTTGGCCACCCAAGAATCGCAGCTAGTTCCAGGAATGCAAGAGAATATTGAGGATAACATCGAGAGTGAAAAGGAGAGGATGCTGGGAACACTGAACACATGAATTAAACAGGAATGAAAGCATATGTTGTGCTAGATCTTCAGCCCTAATAAAAAACCCTTTGTGTTGATCTGGTGGCATAAAGTGTCCGTAAAGTTGCCCTACATGAGCAGTTGATGATTCCCCTTGGGCAGAGGAATCCCTGGGTTATATAGAACAATATGCCCTCCCATTTGCCACAGCCTTGGCATAGCAGATGGACTGTGGGCATTGCCAGAGGGTTGGCGCATTCTGGTAATGCCCAGAAGGGAATGGGAGGCTATTACCAGCTGTCCTAAGATAGCTTAGAGCAGTCCTAAGATCCAAAATCATGGATTTGGCTGTAGGACAGACTCAGGTGGGAGCTGGAGCCCTGGGGGGGGGGAGGTTCAAAGCTGGGGTGTGATCAAGTACTTTTGGAGGTCAGTGACATGAGCACTTCACCTTCTGTAAGATTCATAGACTATACCCCTCTTTAGTGAGAGAGAATTTTTCTTCTGATCCATAGCATAGCATGGGGGAGGGATAGCTCAGTGGTTTGAGCATTGGCCTGCTAAACCCAGGGCTGTGAGTTCAATCCTTGAGGGGGCCATTTAGGGATCTGGGGCAAAAATTGGGGATTGGTCCTGCTTTGAGCAGGGAGTTGGACTAGATGACCTTCTAAGGTCCCTTCCAACCCTGAGATTCTATGATTCTATTTTCTAATCCACTGTTGGTCTGAGCACAAAACAATGGATGGTCCATGCAAGAATGACTTAAAAATATGCACCAGAGAAACACACTGTGGATCACAGAAGATCTGCTTAAAGAAACTCATTCACCCATATTTCACTGTGAGGATGCTATGAGGAGTTAGCTGGGGTCTGGGTGTAAATCACTGATGGTGGGGTTGAAGTTCAGAAACACCTATTTTTAAATGCATATGATCCTGTCAGCAGAATCTTATTACAGGGGAAAATCTTAAACCACTGTTTGATGTCCAGCATACTGATCTATCACCTTCTGTTCTCATGTGTCTGGGAAGTATCTGCAGTCCGTGATCTTTGTTCTTAGTGTGAAGAATATTTCTTTTATCTTGTTTCTTGTATAATGCAGAGTGCTCTTATTTTCCTCCTCCACTACGCTGTTCTAAATAAACCTTATTCCCGTTTATTTATGACCAGTGAGTGTGCTTCTGAATTAAAAGGTTCCAAAGGTTACTGTAATCATGAAAGATCCACCTTCAGGGAATGTTAAATTCAGAAAAGTGTAACAGGAGTGTTGTAGGAAAGAGTACCCAGACCGGAGTACATGTATTTAAATCAAATAGACACTGATGGTGGCAGACTGCAAAAATCGTCTCCTGCCAAGCCAAGCTAGTACAGTAATGATGGGTGAGGTCTATGACCATGATTTTTGGTGCTTCTGCACCCCCTTCCCCAGGTTCATCATGAAAATAAAATTCATGAAAATTTCTCTTTTTAACCCGTGCTTTTGATAACCTCATTAGAATACTGAATCCTACAGTTGAGGTGGCCTGGATGACATCTTCTACTCTTGATGCTGTTGCTCTAACCACCCTGAGAAGTCTCAAATTGGCTTTTATCAGTCCGGTTTATGTTTTGACAATAATAAAAACACACAGAGATTGAAACCCTTCCCCGCAGCTAACCAGTTGTCAGTCTACTGTCTTTCTACAGGAAATGACAATTCCTTTCAAACTTAGCATTGGACAAACTGCAGAGCTAGTGGTATAATCCAAGAAACATGACCATATCTTGGAAATATTAGTACAAAGGCCCATACCTAGTATCGCTTTGGAAAAGCTAAAACAATTATTTACTGCGAAATGTTTCTTTTCTACATATGACTCATCAACCCTTGAAAAAACAGGATTTCTTTTATAATACAAGTGCTGACACAGCCTTCACTAAAGTGGTGTGACTGCAGCTGTATAATTACAACTTTAGATTTGATGTTCTGGACCTTAGGTTATGCTGTGCAGACAAATGTTCCATTGTATTGCAGAGAATTTTTCTCTTTAGTCATATTACCCACAGGACAATAAGGAGTACATTCTCAGATCAATGCATAGACATTTAAGCATGTAACACCCAGTAGTATCACACACGACTATACCCCTGTGGGGGTCGAGTAGGTTCATCATTGCCTATGCCCCCTTTTTTTTTTTTTTTTGAAGTATGATCCAAATAAAAGGAAGAACGATCTCACACTGAGTAGGGATAAATGTTACAGTGGTCTCACAAATGCTGTAGTATTTCTAGCCGTTCCAAAATAGTATAATCGTCTTATTGCTCAATTACAGATTTTTCTCAGTACAACACAGAACACTAAAATGTCAGGTCCTGACTCATGGTGTTTTGGTGAATAAATAAAAAGCACCATTATGTTATTCAAAACTGACAGCATTAGTGAAGATGTGCCACTGGGAGAAGAAAATAT
This sequence comes from Chelydra serpentina, assembly GCA_037349315.1. NCBI lineage: Eukaryota > Metazoa > Chordata > Testudines > Chelydridae > Chelydra > Chelydra serpentina. The sequence continues at coordinate 20,679,447 of JBAIAC010000026.1, read as the reverse complement.
ATAGGCTTGGTTATATTTGTCCCTTACTTCCATTGAGTCTTAAGTGGTGTATTAAAAAAAGATATCCTCCTAGGGACCCAGTTCTACCAACACTTAATACCAGACCTTGCACCTACTACTAGCAGTAATACCATTTAGATCACTGGACCAACGTAATTACTATACCCAGTGTTTGCAGAATCAGGCCCATTTATTGCTTACTCGTCACCCTGTGCTTTCTTTGTATCCTGAATAGGATCTCATGTGAGTCTATGGTGGCAGGGCTGGTTAAAGACTTTTACTACACGCTCTTTGTGGGGGAAACAATTTGGTTGGCCTGCATTCACCACAGACCTATCTAGCAAGGTAGGTACTTTTAAAAAACTGCACAGTGTGAGATGCTTATTAATAGATGGTATCTACTGAAAGACGAAACAAGATTAAATAAGAAGGATGATTGGTCTAGACCTGTATGCTCAGAATATTCAAATCTAACTACAGATTTTGTACATAAAGGGCCTGGGTTTGTAGTCCTCACTGAAGCCAAATTCCCAATGACTTCAACTTCAGGACTGGACCCAATTGCCACACATGCAGTAGTTAGTCCTGCTCAAAGGTGCAGCCCACTAATATATATCTATATCTATATAAAGGTCATGAGCCTGATATTTTTTCTTACTTACACCTGTGCTACTCTTGAGTAATTCTACCGGCTTCAATGGAACTACTCCTAGTTTACACCAGTGTAATTAAAAGGAGAATTATGTCCCATATTCCCTGGAAATCCTCTCTCACAGAAGGGCCAAATGTAAATGCACTGTTTATATATTTAACCAAACATTGCATTGTTCTAATGACAGACCACTGAAGGAGGAAAGCTTGCCAACTCATCACTTAAAAACTGGCCTTTTCTTTAAGTTTATTTATTAAAAATGCAACAAGTTGCTTTGTAGAGTTTGCCTCTTAAAGCATATAAATGGTGGATTCTATTAATCTTCCAACAGATAAACCAATTTCTTAGAGTTATGTTGTAGAATGAATTAACAAAATGACTCAAAACTGCACTAATGGTTAACAGCTTTTTTTATTAGCAACACTGAGATAAGTTATTGAAGCATTTTTAGTATTGTTTTACATTCCATTCAAAAGTGACCTAACTTGTAACTGCATATACATTTAAAGATATAGTGTGACACTTATTCAGAAAGCAACAATTATTAAAACTTACATGCCTTCATTACTGGGAACCTTAATATATTTTCTAATTACTTCCAACAATACTCTCTTCCAAAGCACATGATAACCCAGTAGAAGTTTACACATTTTGCTTCAATCACAGGTTTTAAATTGTGGGTGTCAAAGTGCTGTTCATTGAATTTTACTGTCATTTCTTGGTTAATATTGAAAAACCTGGCACAATATATTAAACTGGAAATATTGCTTAAAGAATATGAAAAAAGATAACTACTGTAATTTTTTCCCTGCTAATGCATTACAAAATACAGGACCATTAAAAACTCAAGTAGAAGTGACAATAAATAACCTTAACAATTTTAAGGGAACTTTCACTTGTACTAAAATCCATTCCTTAGGCTTACTAAATGCATAAATAACTAAGCATATTATAAACCCCTATTTTGAGGTTACTGTGATGATTTGTTGTACATTGTAAGTGTGTTGTGTATACATATATTAATGCCTTCACTTAAGAATATTTGTTTAATAAACATAGGTATATCAATTTTTCTTTTGCTGAAATAATTAACAAACCACACAATTAAATTTATCCCAGGTACTATAATTTTGTGGGAACATCAGATAAAAAACAGCAATTCCAGCTTTGCAGTATTGTAAATAACAAGGTCTCACCTGTGAGAGAACGTTCTAAATTACAGAGATTTCAAAGAAGAATTTGGCTATTTATTTCTGAAAGCCAGTAAAATAAAATTACAATGGCTGTCAGACTAATTGGTTTAAAGTCAGCCTTATATAAGGAATTATTTGTACATTTAGTTCTGACTTAAGCACGGATGTTTAAACTGTTAGTGCACGTATGTGTAGCTATGGGACATACTGTATATCAGATCTCAGAACATACAAACCTAAGCCAAAACCCAGATCAGAATATCTTCTAACTTTGGGAAGGTCTGGGAACAGCTCTAACCTTTTTGGCTCATTCCAGTCTCTAGATTTAAATAATAGCCAAAAATATCCAAAAATTAAACCTGGGCATTACAAATGCCATAAAAATATACTGTTCAGGAGTTGAAACTCAGGGTAAATTCATACAACTCTAATCTTATATCATTATTGTGACTATACCTTTCTATACTATACTGCTGAACTTTGCCTCTTATGGCTGAAATTGGAGCAAATACCCTAGTGTAGACAAGGCCTCCTTTTGCAAACACCTGTCCCCCTTTCAGATCCAAATCCATTGACACTGAATGCCCTTAACCTTTACTGGGAATAGAGGGCACTCAGAACCTCTCAGCAATATCAGATATTATAGGGGTTAATTATCTATTATGCAGATGGTTGATGGGGTGGAAGAGGATACCATAATATGAAAAAAATTAAGACATTAAAAGTGTGCATCATCAAACATTATAATATTAGTGCCCATCTTATCACCAAGCTGGGTTCTAATGTTACACACTATGATAAAATTAAATGATAATATGAATATAACAATGAAATGTAAAGCCAGACAAACATAAGACCTGATCCTGGTATCTTTAATCATGCAAGCAGTCCCACTGACTGAGAATAAGGGATGCAACACTGGGTCCTTAGCTTCTGCTTAAGAAGTCACTGTTGATTCAGACAGTAGCTTTTCAAGCCAAAAATATGCAGCAAAAGGAAAGTAACATAAACAAGGCTAAATGTCAACAGTGTTTGCAGACTTACAGACACCATCCATTTGTTTGTGCTGAAATGACTAGCGAACCATTTGGCAAATACAATGCTATTCACAGACCAGCCCTGTTATCCAGCAGCGCAAACTTCACTGGATCACTGGCATTCCAAGTTAATTAAAAAAAAGGAAGAAAGCCATATGAGTTTGGTTTGATATTGCCATGCAAATGGCAATGCATCGTCCATAAATGCAGCTGAAACCTAATACTGAAGGTCCAGGTTCTGATCTTACTTACACTGGTGTAAATCAAGAGTAAATTCAGAAATGTGAGTAGACACACACTTGTGTAAGATCCAGTTCTGAGATCAGAATCAGGTCTGGAAAATCTTGACTGAAAAGTGAATAATTTCAAAAACTCTCCAACTGATAAAGAAGCCAAAATAAATCCTTTATGTGTTTCTATAGTGGCTAAAGAAGAAAAGAATACTCTATTTCTGGCTACTCTTAACACTGCAGCTCCGAGCAAATTTTTGTGGTACCTTGCACTAAATTAAATGCATTATAAGATACTGCAAATGGACATGCACTAAAACTGAACTTTTATTACTCACAGCTGTTCAAAACACTGGAACTTTTCAGATTTTTTTGTTTCTGTCTAAAATGGGTCTAATTGTACAAACAAACCACAATAAGATTAAGTTGAAGTTATCACAAGAAAAACAATTAAAGCAACCATTGTGTGTACTATATTTGTTAGCTATATCACTACACAGTTTGAAGGTTTTAGTCAGTGTTAAAATCTTATTGGTTTTGAGTCCTAAGAGAACAGGCATTTAGTCTGACTAAATCCATCTACTAAAATATCAGGGTAAAGTACTATAATTATGTATCAATAAAGCAATAAGAAGAAGACACTAACTATCTTCCTCTTCTCCCAGCTCTGCTAAGAGCAGCTCCGCACTCTAATGCTGTTTGAGAAAAGCTAAGATACTGCTCTTTCAGGGACCAAGCCTATGTGGGGCACTTCCGGACTTCAAGGGGAGCTGAAGTTTCTCAGCATTTTGCAGAATCAGAACCTAAAAGGACTGCTTACCTGCAAAACCAAAGATCACTCCAATTTTCACATAGAGACAAAAAAGATGATTGGGTGGAGCCAGTGCAGGGGTGACAGCACCAAATGGAGTGGAACATGAGAGCTTGGGGAAGCAAATTAGATTTATTAGAACAACATGGAACTGACATTGATATGTGTAAGTTCTATACCACTATATCATTAAACATCCAACTGATGCTAAGTACTGTCTCTGTCCAATAGTGTGGAAGACTACTAGCTGTTCTTTGAAAGCGTAAACACAGTCCAAGTGTAGTACGGATTTTAACGCCAGGAGGGACCATCTAGTCTGACCTCCTAGATATCACAGGCCACCAACACCAACCCAGTACCTGCACACTAACCCCAACAACCAAAATTAGATCAAAGTATTCCAGCCCACAGAACACTTGACTGTTATGTGCCATAGGCAGAGAATACGAGGGACTGAGGTGCACCAGTGCCTGAGGCCTCCAGATTGACAGGGAAATGATTAAGTGACATATACCCAGATAATCCTGGCAAGTGACCCACACATACATGCTGCAGAGAAAATGAAAAAACCTCATCACTACCAATCTGGCCAGGGGGAAATTCCTTCCTGACCCCACATATTGCGACCCGTTGGAGTTTAATGCCAGGAGGGATCATGTAGTCTGATGGGAGTAAGGATAGAGAAAGCTTGGTACCACCTCAGAGCACTGGCCCATCCCACCCAGTATCCTATCTCCAGCTGTAACCAACCCTGATGCTTCAGAGGAAAGAGATAAAAAAATACCTCCCAGAATATAATGGAGGGCGGGGGGGGGGGGGGGGGAATCCCTTCCTGATCACTTAAGACACAAAGCAAAAAATACTAAATGGGGTCATGTCATAAAATAAATCCTGTACAAGTCTAGTATAAATCAGTGACTCAGAACAAGAGGTAGAACAATGTTATGACAAGAAAACTAAAAGTACATGGAAAGGTAGGTAGTGAAATGGATGATGCATAAATGGAAAGAAATATTGATTGTCTAGTCCTTTAGCAATAGAATAGGAACAGACCATGCCCCCATCAATCTCCAAATGGAAACAGAGATTTCAAGGTGCAAAAATATGGATATTCCGACTTAACAGACAGAAGCCTTTTCATGACACAAAATCATCACTCTTTACACCTTCCCCAAGTGAAATGAATACTATCAACAGCTAAACAGGGTGCTACAAATCAGTTGCTAGATGTACAGGCAGGCCCACATTCCTGAATAATATAAGGTATCAGAGACCATCTAGTTCAGCTCATGGAAATATCCACTCAAGGATCCAATACTAAATTCAGGGAAGTTAAAAAAGGTCAGGAGGACTTAGAAATAGTTCTAGCTGCATCAAAAATGTGGTCATCCCTCCCTCCCTTCTGCTCCCCATTCAGCCATGTAAGTAAAGGGAAATATTAAAAATGTTTGTAAGTATTTTATCAAGTAAACTTATTGATGTGGAAAATGTAAATATTCTGTATAATACATAAAATAATAATATTTTACATTGGTGTAGTGCCTTCCATTCAAGTGTCCCAAAGCATTTTTACAAGCATGAATGAATTATGCTTCACAACATCATTATATCATTTTCTACACGAGGAAACTGAGGCACAGCCAGGTTAAGTGACTTGCCAAGGTCACATAGCAAGCTGGTGGCAGAGTGAGGAATAAAAATTAGATTTTCAGATGCTTACTCTTGTGCTTTAACCACAAAGCCATAATTCCAAAACAAAATCTGCTGAAAGTTGAGGGTGACCTTATGGATGTCTGAAAACCAAAGCTGCTTTCCTGAATCCAGAAATCTAACTTAACAAGTGTGCCAATGGGAGAAGTGATTTTAACGAATTCAGACAAAGAGATTATTTTATTTCCGTTATTAGAAAAAAATCTGTTCTGACTCTGGAAAAAACAATGGTCTTGTCTCAGCAATCACACAGAGAAAAAACAATTGTGCAAGGATTGCATCAAAGAAATGTCCTCATAATGCGCTCTCTCCTCGGGTTTTCCTGATGTCCACATGGTGGTAACTTGCACATCATCAGATGTGGTAAGGGGCCAACTTTGTACAATCTCTATGGGCTCCCAAGATACAAAGCACATGCCTGAGCACAAGAGTGACGCCCTGATAACAGATTTGGGTCTCTGCCTCTAGCTTTCTGATCTCTGAGACAATAAAAGAGACAGAGACAGCCCATTATTGAGGTGGCGGTCTTCATCCAAGTGGGAAGGCTAGCGCTAATAAATTCACAGAGGGCGCCTGCTGACTAATCTGCAAGTGCAGAAGCATCAGGTGAGGCTCCCCATGCTAACACTCACAGATGGAGCACGATTTCACAGTACAAAATGTCATAGAGAAAATGAAAACACAAGACAGAAGTCGTTACTGGGTGGTGTCTAATCTAACCAAATAAATAAGTAATTATCATCACTGGGCTTGTTGATCCTGGTCCTCTTTTGTTAAGAGGTATATAGATGTTTTAAATAATATATTAAAATATTCAGCATTTTAGTCATGTTCTGCAAATACACAGTAGAAATGTCAGCTAAGAATTTTAAAATGCTATTTTTGGAGAGGGAGAAAGAGGACTTGCATTGCATTTTTAGTACAAAAAATAGCTTACAAAATAGAACAGAGAAGCTTATGTTGTGTTGCTTTTTTTCCTTATGCTTCAAGTTAAATGCAGGATCACTGGGCAGAGCATGGGAGTCAGTCTTTAAACTCTTTGTAACTCAGCAACTCATAATATGCCAACTGAATTGATTGAAAATGAAAAAAACTAATAGAAATAATATTACTTCATTTCAATAATATTAAGGTTGTTTTTTTTGTTAAATGTTTTCTGGTGGTTGGATTCTTGCTGGTAAGCAGATTTTTATAGGCAGTATAAAAGGGCAAAATAAATGTTATTTTTAACACTGCAACTAAATTGAAGAGCTGGAAAAAGTTTGGTGTGTCTTTTAATTTTTCTATTTTTAAAATTATGATTTCTTTGTCTTGTTTTTATTTATGACTATGAAACTGGTGAATTATATTCCTCACATTGAAATCAACATGGGAAGTAGGGCTTTATGAACCACATAACAAAAGCAACTGCCAATATTTTTCAAATGGTCAGAAATCCATTTAGTGATTTCTGACAATCTGGAATCATTTCCAAGTCCCTAGTTATCTTTTAGTTAATCAGGAAAAATAAATGTACCAACTGAGATCCAGAGCTCCTGCAAACACTTGCTCATGTGCCTAACATAAGGTACACGTTTAGTCCCATTGAAACTAATGGGAGTTCCCCCTTGCTTAAAGTTAAGCAAGAGCCACAAGTGTTTACAGAATCCGGGCCTAAATTTTGAGTTGTCCTAACTTTATTAATCTGGGCTATTGTTTGTTTTATCCTGCTAAACAATGGAAAGGAAGTAAATCTTGTCATGAACACTCAACTGTGATTGTGAGTTTTATTTTTGATTAGTTTGAAGGTATAGTGAAACAACATTACTCCAATCCATTTGTGATTGGAAATATAACAGAGGTCTGACATCCTTTGCTGATGCTGCTTTTTGAAAAAAAACCCCACAGATTTTCAAAGGGATTACATATTACAGTGTTAATCTGCCAGAACTATGCTTACAGAATAGTAGACAAATAAAAAGCTGTTATATTCTCCCCAAATGATTTTAACTTTGCATTTTTGGCAAACAGACTGTGTGAGCTGATAAAGAAAAACTTGAATTTAGTAAATCAGAGATAAATAAGAATAAGAGCTTTCTTTCTTTAATTACCTACTGGCATAATCCTATCTAGGTAATACACATCTTGTACAACCTCCAGTTAGAATAATGAAAATATAGTTACTTAACCTCTGAAAATAATCAAAGATCACAGCTATATGTTTCATACTGAAACAAGTCACAAAAATGGCAAAGAGGGGTAGGAGGGAACCAATATTGGGTTCCTGACTACAAATAGGAGCATTCCATCCACTTGGCATTTGATTAGGTTAGTGTTGTGTGAATTTAATATACCCTAATTCAGTATGAAGAAAAAAGTATGAGAAAGCAAGGTCGGCTTGGCAAAGCGTCCAGCGTTTTTCTTAAATGTTTATAAAATCAAATACTGAAAAGTTTGCAAGTTACCATGTCAATTTTTTAAAAAAAAACTTTCCCCCCTCTGAATAAATGGAAGCAGTAAATGTCCCTTGCACATGCCACTAGCATAGTCTATATTTGCTGCTACTCTAATTTAAAAACAATGTCATTGCTAAAAAAAATGTATAAGCGTATGCAACTCTAGACAGCACATAGAAGGCTATTCTGCTGTCAGCTACATGCTCACTGATTTATATGGAGCTGCACATGTAATATAGTAGAATTTTGCCCACTGATTTTTTTAACATTTATTTCAAATTTGCATTTATTAAGAAATGTGGTTAAGCATGTTTAGAGAGCAGCTTAGTGATTCGCAGGATTGTTTTCTGAAATGGTCTGAAAGAAGGTCTAAAACTTACCACACAAGTCAGGTCTCTTGATACATCCACTGCTTGCTGTGCTACTTGCAAGTCCATTAAAGGCTGCTAAGCCATCAGAGCTATAAGCTCTTAGGACTGACAACATGTTCATCTGCTTCTCAAGGACCTGTGGACCCTGTACTTGTTCAGGTTTCATCACACCTTGTGCAGTTTCATGGGAGGAAAGAAGATTCTGGCTGTGCCACTGCTTTTCTGTTTGTGGCAACCGTGATATTAGTCCTTGTGTTGGTGGTGAGGTGACTGCGTTTTGTATATTGTCACCTCCTTCACTACTTTCTTTATTTAGGGCAGATAAGTGCTTGTTCATATTATCTGGTTCTGTTTCAATGTCCTCATCTTCAATGTTTTCTTCCTTGGAGGATTCCATATCCTCAGATGAAGCTATGTCAGACAGGTCATCAGTAGCACTTTTATTTACAGAGTCAGAGAGCAAAATATTTGGGTCATCTTCAGATTGTGTTTTTACTTCGGGTTTGTTACTGGTGCAAGAATTTTGTGCTCCTGTGCCAATAACACCAGGATAAACACCAAACTGCTTGTAGAAGTCTGTTGTAAAATTACAAAAAGTGGAATCCATATGGCTGGGCCAGGCAGAATTCTTTTGTTCTCCCAGCATCTCTTTATTTTGTCCTTGGGTCATTTTCTCAGAAGCGGAGTCCAGCTGGCTAATCAAATTTGAAACTATTGCCTCTTTGCTGGGCTGCACTGAAGAGGAGAGCAAACTGACTTTGTTTGCTGAAGCTGAAGCCTCCCGAGATTGATCTTTGCTGTTTCCTAAAAAATTATCTTTACGTTTAGCTTTGCCTAAGTGATTGGCTTGGAGATGCAGAGCCATTAATTCCATAGATGACGTTGTAAAGGAACAAAATAAGCAGCCATGCCAAGCAATATTGTCTTGAACTGTAACAGATGAACCTGGAAGTGAGGCAGCATCTGGCCTCACAGATAAGTCAAGAGGTTCATACTGTGATTTTTCAGTTTTTCTTTGTGAGGACTTCGTATTTATTGTATCCTCGCCGCTCTCTGAGCCCAGAGCTTTTCTGGAAAGTGAATCAGATAACACTTTATCCTTCATTTCTTTTTCTTTCTTTAAGGAACTTAAGACAAAGCTGTCCATGAAAGCTTGTAAAGACCCTTGGAAGTTCACACCATTTCCAACCATGCTCTGATATGCTCGGCCAAGTTCAGAAAAGTGTGTTCCTTTGGAAGATATGTCAGAACCCTTCATATTCTCTGAAGATACCTCAGAAGACATGCCAGCTGCTTGTCCTTGTTGATCTCCAGAAGAAAGCATTCCTGATGTCCACTGCTGAGACATCATACCACTTCGGAAATCAATACCAGGAAGACCCTTGAAGGCTCCTCTCAGTATGTCTGGTCTAATAAACAGAGATCCTTTACTTGATGTTTCGTCCTTGTGTTCCTGACTTTGAGACTGCCCAGGGAGAGGTCCAGCTCCGTTCTGTCGCTCCCTGTGGTGCCGTTCCAAGTGGTATTTGAGGGATGCAGACTGAGTGCCTGCATAGTCACAGTGTGGACACTTGTAAGGTTTCTCACCTGCAAATACATACAAAAAAGACAAATATATAATATATGTTATCTGTGCTTCGGTCCATGTTATAATGGAGAAAAATCAACGTTTGTTCTTTTAAAACAAAAAAAAAAACCCTTCAGCTAATATTTAAAACGATACTTTAATAGAAGATAATTTATAGTTTTAAGATCTTTTAAATGATTTTCTAGCACATGGGGCAATTCAGGAATGACATACTATCTACACACAATTGGCTATCTTTTTCTTAATGTAACATGTAAAAACTGTTGTAGAATTAAAAGCTGTGATTATGAAAATGAAGCATAACATTTTCAACCACAGTAATCATTAAAAGTACAAGTTAAAAAAAATAGAAACAAAGTATGTAACAAATGGATAGTTGCAATTTTTTGTGTATACAATTGCTTTTAAAATTTGTTTAAATTATACACATGGAAACCATTTTTAAAACCTAAAAATTTTATGGCACTGTTACGCAAGACTGAAATGAATGATTTAAGGCTTGCTCTGCAGTAAATCATGGATATAATTAGCAAATGGCATACTGCACAAGTAATTTATCATTATTTGGAGGGCACCATTCCAGAAGGATTCAAAGATCTGCAGACCTACTGCATTGTTTCTAAATAAAGAACTATAAATACAGATTCTATAAAATATTAATATCATTACAGTACATTAGGATTGCAGCATGTAAGAACATATAGTTAAGATAAAAAGCAGTCAATAAAATTAAAAAGAAAGTGAGTAATAAAAAGGTACAAAATATATTTACTTTCTGTATTTGAAATTAACATTATCTACTGGTTTTTGCAGTGCTTTAAATTTGTACTAATGGCATTTCTAATGCTCCAGTACTAAAATGTGTAATTTACCTATAATAAGCACTTTTCTAGAGAGTAAAGATCAGCTTAAATAGTATTTTAAAACATATTAGATGATTTTCATGAATTAAATATATATTTGAACTCCATACTAAACTTTTATTTTTCTTGCCATGATTTAAAAGAACTCAGAGATATTACGTATATATAAAATATTCACATACAATCATAGATTTATATATATCCACAAAGAAAATATGTCTAAATAAATGTAAATTTAATTATATGCAGAGCACTTGTTAGCAATCAAGGGTTCCTTGTAGACTTGAGTGCAGAAATACTCCCTGAAAGAGACAGGAGTTTGAAAGTACTGTAAGCTTCTTTTTAATAAAGGCCTGTCAATATCAGCAATTATTTCTATGAGGAACCTCAACAAGACAAGGAACTGTTTTCTCTTATGTGTTTTCTTTCTTATCTAAAAGGCAATGGCAAACCTTCTGTGAACACTACCCTGCAAATAGTTCATTGTTTTAAAATTTCCTCCAGAATAATAGTAATAGTATCATATTACGTGGATTATCACACTCATTGAAAAACTACTAATTCTTGAATAACCTCAAAATCCATTTAAAATAAAAATGGAAAGTTTTCAAACTTTTAATTTTTTAAACTAAGTGCTCAAATGAGAGTTCAGTAAATACTTGGGATTTTTACACCTCTTGCCGGTGATCTGAATCAGCTAAACAAGATTAAGTAAAAGGAACCCGCAAAATGACCCTACAGCGCTATCTGAACAGGCTTACTGACCATGTACAGTAGCTCAATATGTTCTGTCACTCAACGAGGGCTAAAGAAAATTATAAACACTCTAGCCATGGTCCATAATGTAATCCTGAGGCTAAATTATGAGACACGAGGGCCCTATACTGCCCAAAACCTATTGTATGATGATGCACCCTCCTCTACAAAGTTTGATTAACATGGTTCACGTAAGAGATGGTAATTAACATGGCTCATACTTTAGGCCTTGGTCCACACATTTTAACACGAGAAATCAAATTGAAAGTTTCAGTGCAACTTCTGAGTGTTTCACGGATATCCAATTAGGCTCTGGAACCCCACCACTGCTCTCTTTATCAACCCAACTATTGGCTAAATTCTAGTAGGTGCTCTACATGAAGAACCTACCAGCCAACCTATGCCAAGCAGCTATTCTGGATTCCTTTCAAACCCAAAGAGACTATTCTGCAGGCCATCTTCTACTGAAAGCATTTTATGGTAGGGAAAAGGATCAGAGGTCATGTTCTGCATATTTGTATGCATCTATGCCCTGAAACGGCAATAGCCTCTATGCACATACCCTCATGCAAATTATTAATTCCAGGAGCATGAATATTCTGGAATAGCTCTGCTCCTGGCAAAAATACGGACACACTCATTAACATTTGTTTTACAGCATACTTGTGCTCCAAGTTTTGGAGCCATTTCATGTTGTCCCAGAGCTTTGGTTTCTATTTGTTACAATCAATAGTTAGGGGGTCTCTAATACTCTGACCAAATTATGGATTTAAAGCACTGTCTAGGAGCCAATCGTGTGGCTGCAGAGAAAAGACTCTAGAAACCTTTTGTAGTTCAATGCCTGCATTTTCTAATCCCCATTCCTCTTAACTGAAAAACCTCTTCCATGGTATCACCTGTACCTATGCGGAAATGTTTAAATGCAGTTACTTTTACTTTTTACATTTATAGTAACTCTAGTTGATGGATATATGTGCTGCACTTCAAGCGACATCATTAGAAATTGTGTTCTACCATTGCAGATGATATATAAACTGTTGGATAATATGCATCTGCAATGATGAGACACATTCTACAATGTAGGCTGCACTAATGATCCTATACACATCTCAGGAGGTGCTTAAGGCAATAAGTATATTTAATAATGGGTGCAAAAAAATTAATATGCTAACTAGAGGAAATACTAATACTAATATGCTTTGCACTTATAAAGTGTCTTCCATCCAAAGCATTTTACACTGACAACATTCTTTTATTTTTAATTGATGAGCCCTGAAGATATTCAATTTTCCCCAACTTTTCAAAGGCTCCACAGCAGAGTTTCCTTCAACAGAGGAGGCCTGGACACAGCTCCCAACACATTCCATCAACACTAGTCTGTAGGAGACCACCCCCTGAGACAGCGTGATTAAAACTGCACATTTCCATTAGAGTTGAGTCCACTACCACTATAATGCTCCCATCTCTTGCCAGGCTGGGAACAAGGATTTAAACGAAGGCTCAATCTCTGACCTATCATATACCAACACATTGAGCCACCTTTGGCCTACCAAATCAGGCAAGGGAAATAGTACACCTGAAAACAATTTTTTCCAATCAAAATACCTAAAGAAATTATTACCCTTTAAAGATATCCACTTGCAAAATTAACTACTGCTATTTCAGAGGCTGGCATTAGGGGGGAAAATACATCTTCAAACCTGTTAAATTTAGATTCTCCAACAACCTCTAAATTGCCAGATACTTAACATCCGTGATTCTGCCAGGTACCTTAATAATACTTGCTCAAGGAAGACTAAATGGGATAAGAATGCTGGGCATGGTTCTGTTAGAAGAATATTTGTTTGTATCTAATACTTTGAAAAATGTTTCAGAGAGCTCATCCTCATGTAATGATTACCCAATAATACTGCCAAGAACAGAGTCTGGATGAGTTATTTAACACTTAATTTCAGTTTACATAAATTAAAGTTGCCATGTGGGGGTGACGGAAACATTTTTTCCAATATCTGATATATTCAAGAGTCATTGTTCGTGATTCAGAATGGGACTTATTCTCTTGATCTTGCTAATTCCCTGACCCCTGTTTGCAGTTGCACAAGCCTTTTCACAACCTTGTTAAAAACTATCCCAATACATGGTATAAAAACCACGGATAGAGAAGCTATCTAAACAGCATAATCAGAGTTTTCATCTGTCTAACATCTGATTTACGAGGCATAAGTCATATCACAGAACTATTTTACATCAGGATATGATAAAATTAAAGACTGTAAAAACTTTATAAACTCCTGGTAGACAACTGGAAAGAGACATATTATCCAATGCAAACAGTGTCTATGAATACAACACTGCATGAGCAACATGGATGTATAACCTATTCAAGCTACGACCAGTTCCACCTGCTGTCCTTATGTGCAATCTAATTATCCTATGCAAAGGAATAACCTATTTTTGGGTTATATATGGAGGCCACTACTAGATTATTCCTAAAGCAAGAAGGAACAATTATGATCACCTAGAGCAGTGGTGGGCAATCTGCAGCCCGTCAGGGTAATCGGGTCACAAGACAGTTTGTGGCAGGCCACAAGACAGTTTGCTTACATTGACAGCCGCCTGCAGCTCCCAGTGGGCGGGAACCACGGTCAATGGGAGCAGCAGGCAGCCGTGCCTGAAGACGGTCAATGTAAACAAACTGTCTTGTGGTCCGCCAGCATATTATCCTGATGGGCCGCGTGTGGCTTGTGGGTCACAGGTTGCCCACCACTGATCTAGATTGATCTTGCGCAAATCATAAGCCAAACAACCTCACACAATAATTACAGCATCAAGCATACATGTTAGAAAGATAACCAGTCTTGACTTACAAATTTCAAGTGATGAAGAATCCACCATGGCCCTAGGTAAACTGTTCCAAAAATTAATTACCCTTAATGTTCAAAATTTATGATTTATTGCTAGTATGAATTTGTCTAGATTCAACTTCCAACCATTGGATCATTATAACCTTTTCTGCTAGATTAAAATTTTGTCAGAAATCTCTTGCCCATATAGATACTTGTAGACTGCAATCAAGTTACTTCTTAGCCTTCTCTTTGATAAACTAAATAGATTGAGCTTCTTTAGTCCGTCATGTTATCCAGATCTGTATCAATCTAATCATTCCTTTTGCTCTTTTCTGCACCCTTTCCAATATTCTGAAATTCTTTTTGAAGTGTGTACACCAGAACTGGACACAGTGTTCCAGTAATAGTCTCACTGGTGTGCCGTGAGATTGCTCCACCTCACTTCATGTTTCCCTTGGTATGCCTCCAAGGATTGTGTTTTCCTTCTTAGCTACAGCATTGCATGGGAGCTCATGCTCACTGCTTATCTACCATTATCCCTAAGTCCTTTACAAAGTCACTACTTTGAGGCATTCAGTCCCCCAATCTTATAAATGTGCCCTACACTCTTTGTTCCTAGATTTAAGACCTTACATTTGGCTGTGTTAAAATGCATGTTGTTCAAATGAGCCCACATTACCAAATGATCTAGGTCAGTCTGTATAATTGGCTATCTCCAGTATTATTTACCATTCCACCAGGTTTTGTGACATTACACATTTTACCAGCCATGATTTTATATTGTCTTCTAGATCATTGATAAAGATATTACATAGCATTGGGTGAAGAAAATCTCTCTGTAAGACCTCAGTAGAAATCCCCTCATTGGATGCTGGCTCCCCATTTACCAATACATTTTGTGATTTATCAGTTAACCGTGTTTTAATCCATTTAATCTAGGCCACATTAGTTTTGTGTACTGCTATTTTTTTTATCATCACAGTGTCATATGGGGTTGAGTCAAGTGGCTTATGGAAGCCTAATGTGACAACGAAGTTATCTTTATCAATCAAATTTGTAATTTCGACAAAAAATTATATCATTTTTTGGACAAAACCTAATTTCATAAAACTTGTGCTGATTGGCATTAATTATACCACCATAATTTTAAATTTTTACTGACTGCATTCCATATCAGCCTTTTCATGATTTTGCCCGGGACTAATGTCAGGATAAATAATCTATAGTTTTCCAAGTCCTTCTGTTTTCCCTTTTTAAAATATTGGCACATTTGCTTTTGAAACTTCCCTAATGTTCCAAGATTTTTAAAAATCAACATTAATGCTTCAGAGCGGTCATTGGCCAATTCTTTTAATACTGTTGGGCACAAGTTTTTCAGTCCTACAGATTTTTAAATGTTTAACTTTAATGGTTTCTGTTTAACATCCTTCCTACTTACTCATGACATAGAAAGCATTTTATTATCACTATAAGATATGAATACATCATCCTGCTTCTATCTGAATACAGAATAGAAATATTTATTGAATGCTGGTGCCTTTTCTGCATCATGGTTGATAAGTTTACCATCCTTGTCTAGTATCAGATGTATATCATTGCTAGGATTGCATTTGTTTTTGATATATTCAAAGAATGCCTTTTTATTGTCCTTAACTTTACTGGACATAGATTTTTCACCAATACCTTTTATTTTCTTTATCAGATGTCTTCATTTCCTAACTGCCAATTTGTACTTACTGCTATCAGCTTCTCCATTTTTCTATTGTTTTGATTTGGGGGTTTAAAACTTTTGATTATTTCTTACATCTCCCTTCTTAACCAGGATGATTTTTTTTTAACCAAAGAAGCCTTCTTAGAGAGTGTACACATGGACCTACCCTTTGATCACCAGGTTAATCCTCTTTAATGCTTTTCCACTGTGCAGTGGTCTCTCCCCTTAATAGCAGTCATTGATAGGCATATCCACCTCACAGCCAATGCTCTTGCAGCTGGCATAGGGTTTTCTGCCAGCCCCCACGGGCAATGGACACCCAGAATTTGATCACATGTACTTCGACATAAGAAATAGTTATTGTCTTTCACAGTAAGCATCATGAAATCAAACAGCTTATAACTCCAGTGAATATTGTTTAATACAAATATTTAAAACATCTTATAGCTTTTTAAATAATTGGACTGGTTATTGATAACCTATTTTATTCATTGTACAGTAGATATTTTTAAAATGAATTGCTGTATGATTTAATTAGTTCATTATTATGCCTATTCTTACACAGTAATTTCTTTTATCATTCTAATCATTCACTTCACACTTTTTAAACCAAATGGAATATCAAAGGTTCTGTAGGATTATTTTTGGATCATGCACATGTTTCACCACACAATTAATCTGTTTGTCAGAAATATCAGTTGACTACTTCTTCTCTTTACTCCCTAGTATTTTAACTGAATATGTAAGACGTAAATACCCCCCTTTCCCCAAAAAAAGTATTTGATGCTTCTGACCCAGTAACTTAAGGGTTTTCCATTGTATCATGCAACACACAGTAAAAGATTTTAATTTTTGTAAAGTTGTATAATTGAACATTTTCATTTATTTACAACCCATCTCTGATATTTAGTCTTTCTACATGTCTTTACTTAGTTAACACATGGAGAGATAAATATGGTTGTTCCTTTGCAGTGAAGCTTCAGTACATTAATATAAACTGTACACTAATTCCCCCAAAGCATATATATGTTGTAAACCTGAAGACTTTTTACACAGCTGCTTATTGCTAAACAGTGCCTTGTCCAGAAGGGGACAATCTGTGTCTCTAATTGCTGTCACTGAAGCTGAGATTCATTATGTGACTTTCCCATTAAAATGTGAGCATTAATTTGTATAATGAAATATCACCCACTGCAGTGTTCATTAGCCATGCCCTACTGTATACTGCACATTGTTAGCTACCTAGAAACTGTAGTTAATTTCACTAATGGATATTTCCCTACTTAGTGTTTGGTAGGAAATTTATACTGTAACATTACCTCTTAAACTTTTAAGGAAATTTAAATTCAATCAATTATTTTCAACAAAAGTTTGGGATGTCATTAAGGCAGGAAAAGGCAAGCTGCACAATGTTAAGGATGGGAAATCTGGAGAAATCTAGAGAAATGAAAAGTCCTTTTAGTTCATCTTAGAAATGTAAGAATAAAGGATGTTCAATACCAAAATTGTCTCCTCTTGGAGCACACAGCCCCATTTTCCTTAATTATTCATATTGCTCATCCCACTACACGTACCTTGAGAGAATGGCAACAGCTAGTCTCTTTTTAGGAAGAAAATGTGAGTTGAATTCATTTAAAACAGCACCATTTTTAGTGTATTCCATCAGCTCATCTAAACATGTTTCAAAATTGCATGGTCGCATTTCCAAGAGAAAAAACAGTCACAATATAAGATATGCATGATACAGACTATTCATTATGTATACTACAGGTCAGTCTCTCAACCTGCTAAGCATTTTTGCCCCTCTCTCCCCCTTTCATAGGTGTAGGGCCAAATTCTCAAGCTCACTCATACACATGGCTTTATTCCATGTTCCTTACCTGGGTGACATGAACTTAAAAGTCAGGGTTTGAGCACATATGAATGCTTGGTGCAAACTGACTTTGTGTAAACAAATGGGGGTTCTTGGATGTCTACATTGAGAACACGCAAAGGTGCTTGTGCAAGTTTGAAAATTTGCCTCTAGATAACATGCTGATAAGCAGTGGCAGAGTATAATATATTTTTATTTGTATGACTTTATGTGCTCTCCAAGCCCAATTCTGTAAGATGATAAGTACCTGCAACTCATTAACTTCTACAGGAATTGAGGGCTTTCTGGAAGTCGTGGATGGTGTTCAGCATCTTACAGGGTATAAACTTCCATGTATTTTGCATACTATCTATCTAAGGTACATACCACAGTATCTGAGAACCACATAAACGTTAACGTATCTATCCTCACAACACCCCTGAAAGGTAGGGAGGTATTATCGTTTTACATATTGGGATCTGATGCACAGAGAGGCTAAGTAACCTAGCCAAGGTCACACAAGAAGTTGGTGTCAGAGCAGATGCTTGAACCTAGATCTCTGACCAATGCCCTAGCCACCATCCCTCCATTCCATTCAAGTACCACTACTGACATTTTACTGGAATGACTGTTCTTAAAAAGAATGTTGAGCATTCTAATTCCCATAAGGGTGGCAGCAGAGAATAGAATCAATACTCTAAAGGATGACTACATAACCCATGAGTTCAGAGTCATATCCAACCAAGTAAAGTATTCAGCATGTCAAACTCTCCACTCATACACACTGCTTTTTATTAGTAATATCTCAGTTTGCACTTGCATGCTTTATCTGCATTTTCATTTGGTTTTTGTAAGCTATTTTGGGGATATTCAGATGTACAGTGGATAGAATGACATCACATAACTATATTAAAGAATGTTCTTGGTTTTACTATGATTTAAGGAAACAGTAAGATTTAGCTAATGTATTAGTATGCTTAATATCAGTTATTTCTAGCATGGTATACTTTTAGACACACAGAGTCAAATTCTTATTTATAATCTTTAATTTCTTTCACTTATGGCATCACTCCTGATTTCCACTGATACAAATGAAGATCAGAATTAGCTGCAATGTGTATGCAGCTGTGTGATTCCATTCTTACACCACTTAGCTTTTATAAGCAATATGTTTGTGAGAGTCACATTTGACCATGGCGGTATTCTTACCAAGCACAAAATATCCACAGACTTCTGAATCACGCAAACTCAGAAGACGTCCTCCTTGCTGTAGAAGAACATCTAACAGAAAGGTCATGCTGCTATAGAGAGCAGTAACCCCAAACCAACAAAAACCTCTTCAGCAAGAAGCTGTGAGGGTAGAACAGAAGCAAATGAGCTCTCCACTTCCTTAGGGAACAATTCCCTGTTCTTGGGATTGTCTGTCCAACCATACCACAGCTGATCAGGCTTCAGGGATCAAGCATGCAGTAAAGCCTTCTCTACTGCACTAAAGTGAATAGTTCTGTGGAAGCAAGAAAGTAAGGGCTGGTCCACACTGGGGCGGGGGATCGATCTAGGAAACGCAACTTCAGCTACGAGAATAGCGTAGCTGAAGTCGACGTTTCCTAGATCGAAGTAAGTTTACTTACTGTGGGTTCACGCAGCGCAGGCAGGCTCCCCCGTCGACAGCGCTTCCTCCTCTCGGCGAGCAGGAGTTCCGCAGTCGACAGGCGAGCGCTTCTGGGATCGATTTATCGCGTCCAGAGGAGACGCGATAAATCAATCCCAGAAGATCAATCTCTACCCGCCGAATTGGGCAGGTAGTGTGGACCTAGCGTAAGGGCTGGTCTACACTAACCCCCACTGTCGAACTAAGATACGCAACTTCAGCTACGTTAATAACGTAGCTGAAGTCGAAGTATCTCAGTTCGATCTTACCTAGGGTCCAGACGCGGCACGCAGGCTCCCCCGTCGACAGCGTTTACTCCTCGCGACGAGCAGGATTACAAGCGTTGACAGGGGAGCACTTCCTGGTTCGATTTATCGCGTCTAGACAAGACGCGATAAATCGAACCCAGAAGATCGATCCGACGCCTCCGATGCAGTGGGTAAGTGTAGCCTAGCCCTAAGGCTCCTTCCTCCATCATCACTGGAGTTACTCTAAGGAACCACCTCTTTCTCCAGTTGTTTTGAGAGGGGATGGAGGCTTTTTCTTCCTCTCACGAGGCAGCCAAATATCGATGTGACATGCTCCCTTTAAAATTCCTCCCTGACTGAATATTGTTCAGTCAGCCAGAGAAGACCTAATCTCTGCATTAAGACGTTGGGATTCAACTGTGCCTGCCCAGTGAAATCTTGTACTTTATTCCCCCAATATGTCAAATACCTTATACGGCTTTATGAGCACCTTGCCCCAACCCTCCAGCATCATGATGCAACAGTCTCTGTGGCATGAGGGTGGCTAGAAAAGTCCAGAAGCAGGTTGTTGTAAGTATCTGGAAGCTGGCTACTTCATTCTGCGACAGATCTACCGCTAACTAATTTGGTGCTAGAAAGTCAACTGTGAGTAAAGTGGTGGCAGAGGCTTCTGAGGCAATTGGGAGTGTGATTTACTCAAAGATGATGGGCATAAACAATAGCCCTGAAGTAACTGCCCGTTTTAAGAGAATGGGGTTTCCAGACTGTGCCAGGTCCCTTGATGGGATTCAGGTGCCCCCAGTTTGCCCTCCTTAAGGAGCCTATGAGTACATAAATCAAAGGGTACTACTTTGTTATTATGCAGAGCTCTTGTAGACCAAAGAGGCTGATTTATGGATGCCAACGTGAGCTGCACTGGAAATGTTCATAATGCCAGGGTTTTCTGATGGTCAGGAATCTACATTCATGGACAGGCTGAGACACTATTCCCACCAAATGACACTGTCATAAATGAAGTTACTATCCCCAGTCGATGGGGATAGTATCAACAAACCTCGATGCCAACTTTGCCCACATATCTACACCAGGAACACCATCACAGGACCTAACCAGATCAGCCACACCATCACCGGTTCATTCACCTGCACATCCACCAATGTTATATATGCCATAATATGCCAGCAATGCCCCTCTGCTATGTACATCGGTCAAACTGGACAGTCCTTACGCAAAAGGATAAATGGACACAAATCAGATATAAGGAATGGCAATATACAAAAGCCTGTAGGAGAACACTTCAACCTCCCTGGACACACAATAGAAGATTTAAAGGTAGCCATCCTGCAGCAAAAAAACTTCAGGACCAGACTCCAAAGAGAAACTCCAGAGCTTCAGTTCATTTGCAAATTTGACACCATCAGCTCAGGACTAAACAAAGACTATGAATGGCTAGCCAACTACAAAAGCAGTTTCTCCTCCCTCGGTGTTCACACCTCAACTGCTAGAAGAAGGCCTCACCCTCCCTGATTAGCTTACCTCGTTATCTCTAGCCTGAATTTTCCCTGCACATTTATATCTGCCTCTGGACATTTCCACTGCTTGCATCCGAAGAAGTGGGTATTGACCCACGAAAGCTTATGCTTCAATACCTCTGTTAGTCTATAAGGTGCCACAGGACCCTTTGTCACTTCTGCAGATCCAGACTAACACGGCTACCCCTCTGATACTATCCCCACTGTTATCCTGGAGGACTCCATGTAATCCCTTCTGCCTTGGCTTATGAAATCATATCTCGATTTCAGAGGGCCTGGCAAAAAATGGTTCAGTTGCACACTCAGCAGGTACAGAATGGTGGTTGACTGTGCGTTTAACAGTCTGTAATCCTGCTGGAGCTGTTTATAAACGTTTGGATGTCTGTGTCATCAGTGCTGTCTGCAGTAGTGTGGCTTGCTGTGGTCTTCATGATCTTTGTGAAGCCAAAAGTGAGCCATTTGCCCATGAATTAATCTATGACAGTAATGGATTGCTGAACTAGTACACTCAGCCAGAAAGTGCATCTATCACAGCTCAATGGGATGCACCCTGGCAACAAAAATCAGGGGTGCTCCGCACTCCCATATTATGGACTTGCCCAGGCAATGGAAGATGGAGAATAGTTAGCTTAGGAATGTTTTTGTACAGCAATGCTTACAGTACACACATCATGATATTGAAGTACTGTCCCATCACACAACGAAGGGGAGGGTACAGTCACTGTATGCAGTGAATGTGGGCACTGATATGAAAGTTTTTTATTGATGAAATGGCGGTTTATGAAAGGGGGGCTATGCATTTACATTATGGATAGTTGTACATAGATGTACTCAGAAATTGTGTCTGGATGCAAGTTCTCTGTTGTGCCTTACCATGTGTTTATCTTTAGTCTTCAAATGCACATTGTATGATGCAGTGATGGCAATAAACGTTCTTAATTAAATAAAAACCTTTATTTGTGAACATGGATGGATTACAAAAAAAACCCCAATATTATAGCATTGCAGGCAGCCCAGCTGCCATTAAAACATCAAAACTCAGTAATAAACCCACAGCAAAACCAGTAATAAATCAAAGTGCATAAACCAAACAGTGCAGAGTACAAACACTGAGCCAGTGCCATCAAAACAATCCCTTAAATCTGTGCGTCATCTGGCATGTTCTCCTTTCCCTTTCTTGTGCATTTAGCATGAACTTGACATCACTGCACAGGTGTGGAGGCCTGCAAGGGAGAGAGGGTCAGCACGGGGGCAGAAGTATGCGGGGAGGAGGGAGCCCCTGAACTGGAGTAGAAGACTGCATGGGGTAGATTTGCCCTGTCCAGCTGCTGTTAAGGCCTGGTTGTATGGGCCACCCAACCATGGAATTGTCCAAAGTGTCCCTGGGTCTGTAGCACATGGTAGCAATTCTCTCCTCCAGCTCTATAGCCTGCCTGTTCTTTTCATCTTGCCTTTCTACTTGCCATGAATCCTTCTCTCTGTGGCATTGCACTTGCTTGTGGACCCTGTCCAGAATGTCAAACATAAACTCATCACAGAAAATCTTCCTCTTGGACCAATCCATGATGGTACAGAGACCTAGGCTTCTGCTGGAATGTGTCTGAGCTGCTGAGGTACAATGGCCGGTTAAGGGACCTGCAAACAGATGTAAAAGGGTACATTATTGTCTCAGTAGTTCACAGATGACTCAGGTCATGAGAACAGAAAAAATCCTTGCGGAATCTGATGGCCAAAAAATGATACTTTGTGAGACCCCCTAAGCTTCAGCTGTCAGAAGCTCTGTGGACACAATCAGTTAACAGGTTAATGAAAAGAGGGCACAGAGAATGGTAACTTACAAATCACAACTGGTTTACTTTAGAAACTGCAGACCACCTTGGTCACTGGAGGAGCAGGTGGGCCATGGCGTACTACACAACCCCTCTATCATTTCAGACATTCCATATTTTGGAGGACATAACAATTCTTGTGGTTCCAGAATGGCAAAGGGACATTTTATTCCAAGCTGCCAGTGGCAAGCCAGTCATGTATGCCACATACGTTTTCAAACTTATGGTGACTGAAGAGCACATCTACGAGTGGAGTGGGCTGGTCAGCTACCCATGTGGCACCCCAAAATATCCCTTCCCCAAAATGTGACTACCTATCTGGAGTTCCTGCTATGGGAAAAGTTTGCAGATATCAGCCCCTGGGGTTGGGTCAAAAATCATGAGGAAATCAACAGGATGCTCTGTTAGTGTCTGTGTAACCCACACATCTTCTGTCCCATCCAGTGGCACTGAGATCACGTAAAGAGAGAGATGAAGTGAGTCTGCTCTACAGCCTTAGTTAAGAGCCAGTTGGCTTTTAGGTCATGTTGTAACGGCTCATGCACTAGCTCC
Organism: Chelydra serpentina; assembly: GCA_037349315.1. Taxonomy (NCBI): domain Eukaryota; kingdom Metazoa; phylum Chordata; order Testudines; family Chelydridae; genus Chelydra; species Chelydra serpentina. The sequence continues at coordinate 20,655,580 of JBAIAC010000026.1, read as the reverse complement.
AGAGGTCCGAGGTTCGACGACCAGGATCTGTCAGTGTTACATCTGCATGGATTACTACCTCCCCACAGCTCCAATACAGCCTGTTATGACGGCATGCAAACACTAATATGGACTTGCCAAGAACTTCATTACCCCTCGGCACATTTCTAGACTGCATACAGCCCCCCCCCTGCATTTTGGACAAATGATTTAGTCACCCGTAGGCTATAGGGACTACATTAGCATAAATGGACTACAGTTGTTAATATACATGTACATTTCACCCTTCCCCTCTACAGGACATTGATTACAGGTGGCTTGTTAAACCTTTAATCTGATATGGAGTGGCGTAGTAATAGGGAAGGCAATATAAAGTTCTCATTTTTTATACCCTGGCATGTTGTAGCAAGAATGTGCAGGTTTCTATTAAAACTTTTTAAATGCTTGTTTCACTGTTTGCACTTCCCATTCTCCATTCTGAATTCCATGAGGTGGTAGTGATGGGGGGGACAGATGGGAGGGATGCTGAGCTGTTGGCGTGCAATCTGCCATTAGTAAATACATGCTGCTACCCACGGCTGGTAATAACTTTTGCATTGGTTCATAAACTGGAAAACCCTCCCATTACTAAATTCATAAAAACAAAAATGGAGCCAGAAACTTACCAGGCTCAAAGGTGACTTCGACTTCTGCTTCTTCAGTTTCTGTTCAGGATCCATGGCGGACTGCTACTCTGGGGATAGGGGGAGAGGCACTGAAAAACTCCTCCAAGTAGGGACCAAGGATTTTCTGCAGCTGCTCCAGCAGCAAAACCTCCTCAGGGACTGGTCTCAGCACCAGAATCACTTTGGTAGCCTCTTCCGGCACCTGCTGGATCCCCTCCAGTCCTCTTCTAGATTCAGGGGTGAGATGGTCACCATCTTGGCTGACCAGGCTGCTGTGAAGGCTAGTGGGTCAGTGTTCAGTGCATTACCCAGAGCTTGGTCAAACTCCTCTTAAAAGAGGCAGGATGACAGCGAGTTCCCAAAGGTGTGGTTCTCATCCCTGGCTTTCTGATAGTTGGTTTTGAACTGCTTAGTCCTCTGCCAACATTGGTCACCAGTCCAGTGAATTCCCAACGCTGCCATCTTCTTCGCTATTTCCTGGCACACGTGGTCATCACATGTTTTGCCTTGCATCAGAAATTCACCAAAATCTGGCTGTGCTCTCATGCCCAGCACAACTGGCAAGGGACTTCTTCTGCTTGGTATCCATTGGAAACATGGGAGATGGTTCAGTGTGTTTGCAGCTCAGTAGTCAGAATAAAATGCAAGGCTTAAACGATGAGCTATTGTACTTGAACAAGGGGGAGTTGCTTCCGTTTCCTGGGAGTTGACTGGCTACTCTTGGGACAGAGAGGACAAAGAGCACTGACCTATGGGATTATAGGACATCGCCTAGCAGACACTTGGAGCCTGAGGCCAGCAGGTCTGGGGCCAAGCTGTGTCCACACTACAAACTGATGGGATTTGAACCCCAAACCCTGCAGGACCCAGACTCGAACACGCCACTCCTGCGGGTTCCTGGGGCTTGGACACAGGCCTGAGTCAGACAGATCTGTGTGTAGACAAAAGGGGGGCGGTCGTGCTTGAGCCTGAGCCCAAGCCTGGGTTTACAATGCAGTGTAGTCATACTGTTAGTTGGTGTTGGCTGGGGCACCAAGCCATTCCACCTGTGTGCCTCCAAACACCCACACCTTGGAAGGAACCTAACTTTTTCTAAATTGCTTAAGCTCATCTCTGACAAGCAGGTGCCATGAGAACAAGAACAGTAATTGAGTTAATGTAGTGGAGAAATACAGTGAAGTGGTTTTTTTATCAGTCAGTTATATGATCCTGACATATAATAAAGACAGAGTGTGATATAAAATGCAGGAAACTGACAAAATACAGTCACAGACAAGTATAAAACCACCAATATTATATCTGCTTAATAACTGGTATCTATTACATCATTTCCATTTACTGCATAACAACTTAATTTTGATTTAATAACTCTTGTAATTTGCCATTTTATAATGTTTATTATGACTATTTGTTATATGTTACACACACTGTTCCATTTAAACATACTCTTCTCATAATTTTAGAAATACTTTGTTCTTAGTTCAGTGGAAATTGATCTTTATCTATTTTAATATTATTATGCTTTTTTAAATACACTGCCAACATTGTTTGCATGGTCTATATGATGTTTTCCCAAATCATTTTCTTTTCTTTATTTACATGAAGATTTATCTTTTTGTTTTGATTTTGTAAGTAAATTTTAAAGCACAATTTTTATGGAATATTTCCAATGTAATTCACTTATTGTCCATGAATTCTGAGCCACAAATACTGAACGCATAAATCAGTGTAATCTTTAAAACAACAAAACAGAATGACCCCTTAATTTTAATAAGGTGTTGGTAGAGGAAGGAAAGAGGACTGCACTCAGGTTATTTTAAAATATTTTTTCTATAAATCTTCCATTAGAAATGGGTTAAAATAGTTTAAAAGTTATGCTTATAAGACTCCTTTAAAATAATGTAATTACTATTTATTTACTTTTATTATAGTAGTGAATAAAGGGATCAGTGTTCCGTTGTGTTAGGAACGGTACAAACTCCAAACATGTAGTAAAGAAACAATCCTAAAGTGTTTACTTTCTATATGAATTAAACAATGTTAAAGCCAAATTTTCAAAGTGACCTTAAAAGCAGCCTCTATATAGTCAATCATTGTACCACAATTCAAAGACACAAGGAGAAGAGATAAGACATAAGCTCCATCTGTTCCTTTCAATTTCCTGTTTTTGCCGATTTTCAGCCCTTCCAGTCATATTTTCAAAAGCAGCCTGTCCATTTGCATACCCAATAATGCAGTGTCAAGTTTGTGCATTCCAGAATTACATGTTTGCATGCAAACAGGTTAGAACCTAAATAATTGATTTGGGTACACAAATAACATTTGCATATGAAAAAAACATACCTTATAGAATGGAAAAATGGCAAAGATAATAAACTCAAGAGATAAAGCCGGAAAGTATTTCCTAATCCTGTTCATTGTGCCTCTGAACTGTAGAAGTGTTTACACCATTGGCTCCATACATTCTAAAATAACTGAGGTGTTACTGGCTGTGAAAATTCTGGATGACCACACACTGGAGCCACTCAAATTACCCAACAGGCTATCCTGCTGAATAGGAAGGAAAGAACCACACCTGCCAGTGAGTAGCAAAAGTGACTGTATGTGGGTAATTAATAAATGAGCTCTTGACTGCCCATGCCAGTCTCAACTTTGGACCTATCCACATGCAGCCTACGCAGTCCTAAGCCGTTACTATCCACAAAAGCCCTGCAATAACCCCCCATGCATGGCTTCCGGAGGAGGAGAGAGAAACAAGTCCCCCGCCACCTATGTCACGTGACAAATAGACTTAACTTTTGGGAGGCCTCAGTCCTCCTTTTCCCACCTTGCAGAGTCTCCCAGAGTTACTGTAGGCCCGAAGAACTCAGAATATACTATCCCATACAGGCATACGGGACAAAAAAGTAGCATAGGGTACATCCACATGGCAATAAAACCTCAGAGCCTGGTCTACAGACTTGGCTTGCGGAGCCAAGACTCGGGCTCATGCTACAGAGTTAAAAATGGCAATGTGGATGTTCCCACTCAGGCTGGAGCTTGGGCTCTGAAACCCAGCCTCTGACCCATGGAAAGGGACTTTGGCAAGATTCTAACATTAAAATGACAAGCTGTACCCATATTTGCTAAAACTGAAGAAGCTAAAGTTCATGTACACAGGAAGAGGTTAAAATGAGTATGTTAAGAATAAATTGAAAAAAAACAACAACAGAGCAAAACCACAGAGAATCCCTAAATATATGCTAAGGGAGGTCATCGAAGCAGTTACCATCACTAAGTCTGAAATAGGCTTATGCAGAAGAACCAGGGTAACAGAAGGAAACAGTGAAGAAGGCAGGTAACTCTGAGGTTGTGCCTACACAGTGCATTAGTGTGCATCAGAGGGATATATATTCTAGTATGCGCTAGCGTGTTACACACTAACTGACCTTTGTGGACCCTGCGGGAGCACACTAAAAATTCCTGAGTGTGTGTTAGTGCAGTCCCAATTGAAACAGTACTCCACTGATATGCACTAGGAAACTTTCCTTACAGATCAGCAGGGTGCACAACATGCTAGCGCACACCAGAACTTACTCCCCTCTAGTATGGACTCAAACACTGCACAGACAAGCCCTGAGACAACCACAACTGGAAAAGGGTGATTCTGTTAAAGTGGCCTTTTCCCCCCAGCTAACCATTCCTTGTATTTTTTATTTAGGAATGTTGCCATATATCTTTCTCAACAGACTCCGAGTACCAGTCTATACTGGAAGTTACTACTCCCATCCATACATGGATTGCAACATCTTGACAACCCTAGTCTGTTACCTTATGGTATAGAACCCCCACATTTCCCTGCACCTCTCACCTGTATGTATTCTCAAATGAACTTTTAAGTGGTGTGACGTTCTGAAAGTTTTTCCACAATATGGACAGTCTTTCATGGCAGAACCAAGGCTCCTGTCTCTCAGTAAAGCTGGCTGCTGGATTCCTACAGATCTCCCAGCTTCTTCTCCGATGTCTGAAACACAGAAATGTTCTCACATCACTTCAGCACATGTCAGAAGTTGTTCTCGCTGAAACTGCTAACACAACACAAAGTTAAACATGTCAATACTACACCTGTCTATTTCATTCTTTAAATCTGACAGAATGCTGACAATTCATGTATTTTCTTGTTATTCTCTTAAATTATTTCATCTTTCCTAACATCACTTTAAACAGCATATGGTACCTTTATATTGAACTGAATTATACAAGAAAGGAAACAGCTGTGTCAGCAGCTGGTTTGATTTCTTCTTTTGCTTAGTTCCTATTAATTTTTTCCCAAAAAAGTTTCAAAAAGTCGTTTTGTTAAATATGGTTAATTTATAATTATTATTGAAAAGCTGAGCATTTTAATACGAAAAAGTTTGAATTAAGTATATTAAAAATGAGAAAGAACAACAACAATACAGTTGTGATGATATTGGGGAAGACTGCAGAAGTGACACTGCCTCCCTTTCTGCATACAAATTGGAACAGATAATGCCACCGTTCTAACACAGTATTCTATCATTGGAGTTAGGCTGCACAAGGCATACAGACTGGCTTAATGTCAGGGAAAGCCAATGAAAAAGCAGGCCTGGTGAGGGGAACTTTCTCTTCCGCTCTCCTCTACATTTTCATATATGGCTGCTCGCACACTGTACATCTTACTGCAATAGCTTCTGTGTCTAATATGACACTATTTAGATCATCTAATTAAAAAAGAGATGTTATTTTCTCATGCATTTTGAACAATATGGCTATTGGGAATATGCTTCAAGCAGAATATGAACAAAGTGAGTCACAGTTTAGGCATAAGACTGACATGAAAATTACAAAAAAGGCCAGCTGTTTTTAAAAGGTGATTATTAAAACCAATCTTATATCTCAAAGTTTACTTTGTATTTATGAAGATTTTCCCCGTAATATGGGACATACATGCATCAGTACAAAAGCAGAGGAAGTAGGATGGCAAATGTAGAAATTCTGAAATGGAATTACAATATTGTTATACTACAGGAGCAGAATACACAGAGGTACATTTTCAGAGTTGTGTGCAGAGGTTAGTTAAGCTGTGCAACTCCCATTGATATTAAGAGGAAACATATAGTTAAATCTTTGTGCACAGCCTTGATAATTTTCCCCATAAAGTATTGATTAAAATTGTTCCATCCTCAGCTTTTTGTTATGTAACCAAAGCTATTAGACGATAGAATGCAATTTACACGGAGTTGTCTTTTATACAGAAATGATAGGACATAACAAAAAGTATTTAACACTTGGCTTAAGAAAAACATTCATTCAGTAGCATAGACCTCAATACTGCATTACTGAACAAGGTAACAGTAGAAATTTTAAGCAAATACCATATAATGGACACTGTCACTATTTTGATGAAGGTTGGGGAGTGATGAAAACACGAGAGTGAGACTGACAGAACAGCTAGAACTATGTGTGAACTGGGGAATCCAGAAAAGCCTTAAGAGTCATATTTTTAATTGCAACAACAAAATGCTCTTACCTAACAAAGCTGCAAACAATATAAAAACCTAATAATTAGATAACAGAAATCTAAAGTTCTAAACTCCCAGCTAGTTTTCCTCTGTACCATATTAAATAGAAGAATAGTTTCTTTATGGAAATGCAAATATTTCTATGGCTGAAATACCTGTAAAAAAAGACACCAGGAATATGCTTTGCCATATACTTGCACTCAGCCTTGTAATGGTCGCTTTTTAAAAGGTGAAAAAGGATAGCTTTCTAAAACAAATGCATGCCTGACTATATTCTCTGAAAGTTCTTAGTTCTACTTGAAATACTGCAGGGTTAGAACACTATATTTAAGTAGAAGGCCAGTAACTGTCATTTTGAATTATTCACAAGTATTTAAATGTAACATAATTCAGAGTATATGCTGTCTTTCAAGATCAAGGCACACATAGATAGGTGCAAACCTATATTTCGGAATTGCCCAAGGAATTCTGATGTTCCACTGTTTGTTTGTACAGAGTGTTCAACAAAAGAGTTTTATATGATAAAGTCCAAAACTGCTTTAGAGAAAAGCATTTCTGAGATTGTGAAGTGCAAAATACTGTATGTATGAGGACAATCAAAAGAAAAACTCTCAACTGATCAATAAACAATGCGAACACTATAGATAAATATATAGATAAAGTTAACAAGCCACTCAGGATAAATTTACAGAATAAGAGTACTAGTTATGTTTTGCTATACGTCACTGTAAATGATGGTCTGTTATCCATTTCCCTTTTATCTTTCCATCTAGAATATGTGTGGCCCAATAAAAAAGAATAAATTTGTAAGATAAACAGCTCACTTTGCAGATTTAAGAGTCTAATTTTCACTTTACACAGAACTGAATTTTTTGAGGCAGTGAGGCTATGGAGTTTACTCTAGCACTAATCCCTCTGAAAAAGCAAACTGAAAACAACAATGAAGCAGAGGAAGATGTGGGTGGTCTGAAGAGTTTGCTTTAATTTAAGTAGACATACAGTAGATAGCGCTAAAGGCTTTACTCCAACAGGGCCTTACCTATAAGAACATTTTCTTCCCACAGTGAACACATTCCTAAGACTTTAAAGCTGTGTTGAGGGTTTCTCTTTTGAATTCTCTGCTTACAGAGCCCACCAAAGCACTGGAGGCCACTGCTACCTGAATTACATCGAACTCTTTTTACTTCAGTCAATGAAAATGTATGTTCATGGTTGCTGTCTGTCCCTCTCACATCTCTCCTCTCACTAGGACCTGAGTCAGCAAACCATTCCCATTCACCAAAGCACTTACACAGATGCTAATTAAAAGCATGTTCTTAAGTTCCATTCGATTTGATATCTGATAAGTTACATTCGATGACTTAAAACAACCGATAGAGGGTTAAGAAAAAAATAGCGTACATGTACGAACTGCAAAAAAGAATAAGAAATCTGTAAGATAAGAGAACTATCGTCATAAATATGAGGGGGGCTTGCAGCAGTAAAACTACGCTAATAATAATGGATATAGGCACAGGTAAAACACTGACTTGCAACATGCTCCCACCAATCCCCAAACTATTTCACTAGTGGAAAATTTGCCAGCTGTACTGACCTGTGCCAGCAATCTGTGGGAAGTTTTCACTATGGACATATAGGAACTAAGATTAGTCCTACCAAATCTATTCCACTTGTGATTTAATCAGGATTTGGAGGGGGAAAACGTATCTGAGCTGATCAATTCCAAGGACAAAAAACAAAAACAAAAAAAGAGGAAAAAGAATGGTACTTACAATAACTGTAGTTCTTCATGATGTGGTGTCCACATTGATCCCACTTCAGGTGTGCATGTGCCCCATGCACATGACATCCGATTTTTTTGGCTAGGACTATCCATTGGGGTCATGCCTGTGCCATAGATATCTTCCACTCAAGGACATAAAGGGAAGAGAGGACCCAACCTTCCCTCAGTTCCTTCGCCAATTCAGAATCCTGTAGCTATAGGACTCCATAGAAGTGGGGAAGGAGGGCAGGTTATGACATCCAGGTGGACAACATGTCTCGAAAAACCAGTTACTGCAGAGTAAGTAACCATTCTTTCTTCTTTGATTGATTGTCCAGATGGACTCCACTTCCACTAATAATCACCTCCTAGTTGGACAGCAGTTGCTAGGAGTCCTATTTAAACAAGGATTGCAAGACAGCTCTACCAAAGCAGGCATCTGATCTTGAAGCCTCAGCTATGGAATAGTGCTGGGTAAAAGTATGTATGAATTCTATACTTCAGGTTACCAAAAGTGTGGCTTTTTCTCTATTGATCTTGAGCACCACTGTGGTAAAGAGCCCTAATATCATGAGAATCAACCTGGTCACCTGCTGGGAAGATTTTCCCCAGATCAGCAGTCATCCAGGTATGGGTATACCTGAATGCCGTATCTTCTTAAGTGGGTTGTGATGATCAGTTGGCAATGAGTGAATATTTTTGGTGAGACCCAAGGGCAGGACCCTACACTGGTAGCAAGAGTCCCCTACTCTGAATCTCAGGTATTTTCTGTGTGCTGGATGTATAGACAGATGGGAACATCCTGAAGGCAGAGACCAGTGAATCAATCTTGAGGAGCTAATAAGGGCATAACTGAGGCCAGGGCTTGAATAACTTGAAATGATGGATGAATCCATTGAGGCATCTCAAGTCTAGGATCAGATGCCAGTCCTCCTTTTTGTTTGGGATTAAAAAAGTAATGGGAGTAGATCCCCATGCCTCTGAATTCCAGGGGCATCTCTTCCATTGTTCTGAATTGCAGAAGGGAATCTACCTCCTGTTTTAGCAGTATCTTGTGAGAAGGGTTCCTAAAATAGGACAGGGAACGAGGGTGCGGGGGAGGAGGAAGGGACTGGAATTGGATGGAAGATCCCTTGTTTATACTTTCCAGGATGCACTGGTCCAAGGAGATCTGCGTCCAGACCAGGCCTCCTAAAAATAAAAATGGTGGTTGACAAAAGCAGGGGAAATGGGGTATAGATCCTCAGATGGTTCTGATTGGCTCTCAAAAATGGCATTAAACCTATTAAAGGTAGATGCAAAGTGTTCAGGGCCGGCTCTGGCTTTTTTGACGCCCCAGGCAAAAAAACAAACAAACAACAAACAATGTCCGGAGCACCGCCGAAGCAAATAAAAAAAGAGGAGCGGAATTTGCCGCCCTAAGATTGGCCTGAATGCCACCCCTTACAATGTGCCACCCCAAGCATGTGCTTCCTAAGCTGGTGCCTAGAGCCGGCCCTGAAAGTGTGAAACAAAGAAGGATGAGGTGTAGGGCCGCCTGTGTTTGAAGTGCTGTTTCTTTCTCAGTGGGTCCAATTGTCTGTGTGTGTTATAGTAATGAGAGGTAGAGGGCCTCTGTCTGGTGAGGCTTTAAGTTTTGGCCTTCTTACTCCTTGTGGGTGGAGTGTGTGCACTCAAGGAGTGAAGAGCACTCTCAAATCCTTTAAATGAATACAGGGCTTCATTTGTTCACGCATTCAATAGTTCATAACCTTCCAATGGGATGCTCTTAATGGTCATTTGGAACAACCTGAGTATTCCACAAGAATGAAGCCATGAAGTCCTGTGCATCACAATGGAAGCGGCCATTGAAAATGCTGCCATCTCAGATGTGTCTAGAGCAGCCTGCAGAGATATTCAGGCTTCTATTTGTCCTTCAGACACTTGAGATTTTAGCTCCTCCCTGTATTCCCATGGAATCTTGTCTATGAACTGTGACAAAATGACCCAGTTCAGATAGTTGTTTTTGACAGAAGCATCTGATCATTCGAAATGCATATCTAGAAGCTAGCAGTGTAGTAGATCTTTCTACCATGTCTTTCTATCAATCTTTGGACCTTTTTGCACCACTGCTACATTTGAGCCCAGGACTGAATGGACGTAGAACTATTCAAATCCCTTAAAAGGAACTCACAGGCATGGAGGAGTGCAGAATGTCTAGTAATTTGTGAGATTTTTCTTGCATTACCTTCACTGGGATCTATAAGGTGTCGGACATGCTCTGTAAGAGGTCTGGGAAGGTCCCAGAACTACCCAGCTGACTAGGAGCAGAAAGGAAGACTCCCTCACTGGGTGAGGAGGAAGATATTGCTGTTGGAATTAATTGATCTTCCATCATCTTTTTTGCTGTCATGGTCCTGCTGGTGTAGACTTTCACATTGTACCCCCTGAACCTCTTGAGTAAACTTATCATGATTTGTGGGGGAGAGAACAGGAAGATTTCCTAACTGGTTGCATACCACAAGAAGCCCAAAATGACCAAGACTGAACATTGTAGGGGCTGGAGGCCAACAGGATGGAAACCAAAGTAAATGTTCCCCATGAAATCCCTGAGATCTATGTTTGTAAGAGTGACCCCTAGACTCTGTATCAGATCAATATGGCTCATAAGAGGGAGAGGAAGGTGTATGGTGAGGACATCTCCCTGCTATTCTTGGAAGAGGAGGAAGAAAGGCACTCTCAAACCACACCCGCAACCTAAACAGGAGAGCTCATCAGTACCGAGGCAGTATTAGTAAGTGGTATTAAGGCAGTAGCACTTCTAGCAGAGTAGTTTAGAACAGCAGATGAGGAGAGCGGAGATGACTACGACTGTGTGATGAATGTCTTTGGTACTGGGAAAGTTGGTGCAGGAAACATCTGCACCATGGAGGTCAATGTCAGAGTTGCAAGCACAGAGCTTACTGGTACCGGAAGCATCAGTAATGAGGAGTGGGTACTGAGGCAAGTGTGGACCACAGTCTCAGGTGGTACTGTGATTACTCAGTGACCAGCCAATCTGGACTATGAGCTGTGTTTCAGCTAGGGGTATGCACAGAGACATGAGAGACAAAGGATGGTCCAATAATTATAATGCTAGACTGGGACAGAGGAGACTCAGGTATAGTTCTTTGTTCAGTCAGATTTCCTGCCTGAGCTTGGACAAGTCACTAGACTATGTCTACACTAACAGCAAAGGGTGTCCATCATTGGGTGGGATAGCAATCTTGCAAGATGGTCAAGTTTTAAATCCAGAGACTTTTGTTTCAGCCATAATGGCTCAAGTCCAGGTACCAGAGAATCCCCTAACCTATTATAAAAAAAAATGTTTTGCCAACACGCATAAACAAAAAGCTTGTAACTATCCTAACTACAGTAATTATATTATCTAACTACTACTAACTAGCCTAACAAGAGATTACACAGTGTGCAGAGGAGCAGGGAGACACTGTAGGATTTCTGTCACGCTGCCACAGGCACGAAGAAAGAAGTTAAGGATGGTTGGACCCGCTTTGCCTGTTATGTCCATAGATGTGGGGGATGTGAGGACATCCAGGGCGGCGATACCAGTGCACACTGCTGGCCAAAAAGAAACCTCTTTCACATGCATGGGGTCATGTGCACCAGAAGTGGAATCCATATGGACAATCACTCAAACAAGATTTCTTTGAAAATTGTGTACATTTTCCTCAAGATCTCACAATCAGTGCTGTGTGGCCTACTTTATGCAATGTTTCAATAAATATGACTAGAAAGAATGCACTAATTATCTAAAAATAAAAACATATATGAGTTAGGTAGGTAGGATTTACTTCACCCACCGTAGAACCCAAATTGTCAAAGGCGTCTCTACAAATGTACCCGGTAAAATTTACAAATGTATTTGTTTGCTGTGTGAAACCCTGTACTTGCACATACACAAAGGAGCTAAATTGCAGTTCTTTTGCAGGCTAAACTCCCACTGAAGGCTGTTGGAGTCTTGGTGACACAAGGATAGCCAAATTAGCCACAAATAGGTAATCACATGGGAAAGGTAATCACACACAAAATAGGTAATCACACTCAAGTGTGCATTTGTACTCACACATTTTTCAGACTGTATTGGAGGTCCCTTTGAAAATATGGTCAAGAATCTTTAAAGCTCCACATAATCCCATGTTTTCATATATTTCTGAAATTTAAAATACTTGCAGTTCTTTAGAACTGCCTGTAAAAGTTAATGAAATATGGCACAACATGAAGTGTTAGGATCACTGTTATTTTAAAAATATCTATAAAACTACCCAGTCTGATGCACACAGGATGTGTTTAGCTCTCTGAACAGGAGATACTATAGTGCGAATCTGAGGTGAAGCAGCAATTTAGTAGATGTTAAAAACCTGCCACCATTGTTTTTGCTTGCAGGTCTGCCTGCACTTTAACCATCTCTCACCTTGAGAAATACCACAGAATATTCAATTTCTGGGAAAGCATAATTTTTTTCTTATTCTGTCTATACTGTGGAGTTAGCGCGAATCATTTTCAAAATTATAAAATATATAAACCTCAGAGGAATATAACAAGATTTTTTTTTCATTTTATGTGCAGTGGACCGAGTTCTGCCCTCAGTTATACCTGTGCAACCCAACTGACTTCAATAAAGCTGCACAAGTGTGACTGAGAGTACAATCTGGACCAGTACTTACATTTTGAAACTAAACCCCTATAATCATCACAAATGCTTGAACTTTTTGTTAGTGAATTTCATGGCGTAAAATGGAGGATTCTAATATTACTGAAAAACTAACTGTATTTTGGTCTCTGGTAACTCTAGGTCAGTGACAACTTGATGCCTCTATTGTTACATCAATGATTTAGGTTTTATAATGACCATATATGGTAATCTTAAACTGTTATGCATTAATATGAATTGGCAAAGAATTTGTTTAAACAGAGAGCTATTTTAGAGAAGAACTGGAAAGGAGGCCAATGAGAAAGCAACAGCCAAATTCTGTTTGTATTATTAGGAATGAAGACTATACCAAAGGTTCAATTGGTAAATAAAAAGTATACTACTTGTGACATCAGACTTTCCTGTTAGTCCTTTGAATGGGCAAATGAAAGGCACTTACAGCTACTGTATATGCATTATCAATGAGTGCACTAGTAGGTACACTAGTTTTGAAAATTCAAACTGGTGAGCTAAAATGTTAAGACCTATTTATGAGAGGGAAAAGCCGCAAGATACCTCAAGTGATCATAAGCCTATCATAGCCACTACCTCAGGCTGGAATGAGCTATCTAGGTGTTATTTCATGCATGAGGGAAAGGGAGTCGGAAATGTTCTAAGCAATTTGTCAGTAACTGGTAAAGCAACAACTACTGACTCTGAAGGCAGCAGACATGTTTACTGGTATTCTGAGAAGCTGAACATTTTGTTTTCATAGCCCATAGTCCAAAAATACATCACACCATAGGATTTCATTTATGCAATTCTATGATATAATATGGTGTTTTTCACTACAGTATGCGTTCTGAGGAAGGTTTTGTAGGCCCTACATTAAGCATCAGCATAAATACAGCAATGCAAATATTTGATAAGCAACTTACATCCCAATTATTACTATATTTCTTACCCTATTGGTAATTTACACATACCACACTTAAAACTATAGAGGTTTTTGGTCACAAATTCCCAACAGATTTTTTGTAGGTATATTATTTTTTAGAAAAGTCTGTAGCTTTTAAAATCTTTTAAAAATAATTTGAACAGCTCAAAAGTAATTTTTAAATACATCTTTTTGGCTGTCTGATTTGTTTGAAGAATTCTGTAAAAAAAAGACACAGAAAACAAACAAGTTGCAATGTTTAAAAAAATAAGCTTAGTCACTTGCCATTAACTTATGAAGCTCAGTTTAGCCTGAAAATTATGCACATTGAAAGGAAAAATGATTATTTAGAGATAACATTTTCCCCAGAGACTTTTTTTTTTTGCCATATTCTTTTTCAAACAAAGAAGACATCTTAAGCACCTTGCAATATCTTTCATTTAATAGCTGGCAGAAGGAAAGTCCCAGATGAACATTGGCCTGTGTCTTTCTCTTTAACCAGCTGAGTGATCCAAGCTTTTAATATAGCTGTTCCAATTATTGTAAAAGTCATCTAGTACCTTATAACCACAAATATTGACAGTTTATTGCACAATGCATTCATGACATTTGAAGGTCACATCATACATAATACATACTCTTTTAGAAAAGTGTCTGGAACAAAGAGATACATGATCAGCAATTACAGCATAGTATTGTTATGTATGATTTTAGACTTCTTTAAAACTAAATATTGTATGAAATGCATAGCGATTAATCTAATGCATAGACTGCATAGTTCATTTTTAGTATTTAGTTTTTGTTCATCACTGATGCTGTGCTCACTGATACTATCCCTGCCCCAAGAAGCTTACAGTCTAAGCACCAATCCTGCAAACATTCATATACATGTTTAATTTTATATGCAGCAGTGGTCCTAGCCTACTCAAGTCTACGGCCCTCTATCTTGCAGAAGCTGGGATCTGCTACACAAAGTCCCACTGGAGTAAACGAGGAGTGTGTGCAGGCGATCCTTTTGGAAAATCAGGGTCTAGAGGATTATACAAATTCTTATCTTACATCCAGCTCTCTTTGAAGTCAAGGGGAAACTGTCCATTAATTTCAATAGATTTGGATCTGGCCCTTAATGATTTATTGCAAATAATGGTCTATTGGCTTACATAAAAACTGTAATCTGAATGAAGCAGAAAAGGTTTCCTGCAGTTTCTGAATACATGTACATGATTTCTCAAAGAAGACTACCATGCCTCTTCAGCAGCCAAACCACAGCTTTCTACAACACATCAGAGATCCAGTATATAAAATAGTATTAATTTAATTATATTTTAACTAAGTTGATATTTGTAAGTATAAGGGACAAGTTGTGCCCTCAGATCTCTACATACAGTCCACCACTGAAGTCAACAGACGTTAGGGATGGGTAGACTATGTCTCTAAAGGTCTATACTTACCCGTCGCGTCGGAGGCGCGGGATCGATGTTCTGGGTTCGATTTATCGCGTCTTGTCAAGACGCGATAAATCGAACCAGGAAGTGCTCCCTCGTCGACGCTGGTAATCCAGCTCGACGAGTGGAGCAGGCGGAGTCGACGGGGGAGCCTGCGCGCCGCGTCTGGACCACAGGTAAGTTCGAACTAAGGTACTTCGACTTCAGCTACGTTATTAACGTAGCTGAAGTTGCGTATCTTAGTTCGACAGGGGGGGTTAGTGTAGACCTGGGCTAAGAGTGTAAAATATCGGGTTTTCTTATTTTGCTTAAAGGCCTGAGCTGCTAATACTGCCACTCTTGGGGAGAAAAGGGTCTTTGGAAGATCCATTTCACTTATTATGGGCACTGATTTCAGCTTGCCCCCCCTCCTCTTCTCTCCTATCCCTCCCCTCTCAGTCTACCTCCTTCACGCGCCTACTGTTTTCCTATCTTCCTTCCCTGACCCAGATGTATCTCAACTTCCAAAGCCTGGCTTGGGTTCCAGCCAACTGTGTGATGACAAAATGTGGCTTTTTAATTTTTTTGTTAAAGTTTTTTAGCTATTGGAGCACAGCAGCATGATGCTATATACATAGAAGATATTTTTATAAACAACATATGGCGGTTTATCTTCATTGCTACTACTTTAGAACCACATTAAGGGTATGCCTGGGGCAGCAGCAATGGAGCTATGTTAACAATGGAGACTCAGGCTGACACTTACACAGCATATGGGAATGGAGGTGGCTACCCAAATACTATGAGGTAGGTAAAGGAGAACAGAGTAGCAGGGAGGAGCAAGTAGAAGCCTGAGTAATGTACATCTAAGCCTAGCAACCTTCCTTCTGCTCACCAAGGGCTGGGAAGTACCAGTGCTAATTGACAGATCTGCTGCACTGTACCACCTGAATTACAATACCAAGGAGGAATCTGTTCCTCCTACAGCTGTCTGGAAGTGAATCATCATATTCCTTGAGATCTATATATCAGAGCTACCAGGGAAAAATTATTTGGAAGGCTATTTCATTCAAAGGAACTAGATCAATTTCTGAGTGCCCCCAAGCCTACTTTTGCTCAGTGCTATTACTTTTGTACTTGTCCAGACACAGACCAAAGGGCTCTGTCAGATGACTTCTCCTCTAGTATGGGACAAGACTTCTTGTATGCATTCCCTCCTTTTATTCTACTTTCTGGAATCCTTCAAAAGGTGAGACAGAAGTCAGCACACTTGAGCCATCCAACTCTTGCATGAGCAGTTCAGTTCTGGTACTCCAGTCTCCAGACTTTGGCTGAGGAAACATGCTGTTTCTGTCTGATCTTTTCTCTCAGCGGCATTTTGTTTTTGTTTTTTTTAATCCAGATCCCACTTTGCTTAATTTGTCTGTATGGATCATAGGCCCCCAAAATGCTAAATCCTTGGATTTGCCAGATGATCATGAAGTACCATTAGACTCCTATAAGTCTTCCACAGGAAAAGTGGATGCATTAAAAAGTGGATGCTTTATCATTTAGGTTTCCAGTCAGGCTCTGGGCCTCATTTTTGTTTGTTATCTTGCATGTGAGTGTATCTACTTTCAGTGATGAGCTCTGGCTTTTTTCTATCTTTCTTTGAAAGCACATTTATGAGGATCTGTCTCCTTATTACCTCCCTGTACATAAAGCATCCATTTTACTCATCCACTACTGAACCAATTTCTTAATCTTTGGTGCAAAGTCCAACCACAATGTGGGATTTAAATCTGGCTTTTTCAATCTTCTCTGGGACTTTTCATTTGATATTTTCACCATTGTCCTTTGCCCTAACAAACCTTGAAAATTACCTCCTTGATTGCTACCTCTGTAATACACATAAGTGAACTCCAAGGCTTCCTAGTCCATTCCCCTTACATGTATTTTTAAGCAAGGGTAGGATATGTGTCATCCTCACCCAAAGTTCTTGTCAAAAGCAGTCTCTGATTTTCATGTGAGTCAGTCTATCTTTTCTTACCCAAATTCTTGACTCACCTGTGTCAGCTTTGATCTACCAGCTGAACGTGAATGTGAAAGCTCAATTATTGCCTGGATAGAACAAGTTCTTTCTGCACTCCGTCCAGATTGTTTATTACATTTGGAGAAAAGTCTAATGGGGAATCTAACTCGGTGCAGAAGCAATCCAAATGGATCATCTTTTGTTTTTAGATGTGTTATTTTCAGGCAGGTGTTTAGGTACCAGATGGCCTTAAAAACATACCACTAGGGTGACAGCAGCTTCTACAGCCTGTCTGCATCATATTCCCATCTCTGAGATTTGCAACATGGAGTTTGATAAACACTTTACCCAGCATTGCTCTCTTGAAGCCAAGACTAGATCAGATACCCAATTTGGGATAGCTGCCTTACAGTCCCTCTTTAATTAAATAATCCTGATTTCCTACTCCTGGGATGGATTGCTACTGCTGATTAATCTCCAGAAGTGAAGATCTGTGGAGGCAGTTTCATGAGGGAGAAAATGAGGTTACTAACAAACAACTACTAACTGGAGTTCTACGCATATATTGCCTTCCCTAATCCATACTCACCTTGTTTCTTCCACATTTCTTTCCACAGTATCTCTGGATAGAAGGTAAAGGAGGAAGGGTCATGGACCTCATTATGATCTCAGTCTAGTTACTGAGCTGCACATGCGCATCAATGTGGCACAGCATGCAGACTTCAGGGTGCAGATATTTGGATGAAACAGAGAACCCAAGTCAGTGGTAAGTAAACTATAAGAAACATGGTGGATTCAGGTGGCAGGAGGTTGTGTGAATCCCTTTTCTGGTCCCTCTCTTTTTCTATCTAGGTTCTACACGGTGCCCATGACTGTAGTCTCTGATGGGAAGATTTTCATAGGCATAAATGTGCCCAACTCCTGCTGATTTTCAAAGGCTTTGTGCCTTTGAAAATCTTTTCCTGATTAACCATAGTAGCACTTAATGTGGGTCCGCTTGATTTTCACTTTCGATTTCTAGGTTCAAACAAACCCAAAAGCTCAAACTATTGATTTTCTCCTGTCGCCATGTTAAATCCATGAACATGGCCAAATTTGCTCAAAAAATAATTCAGAGTTGCCAATTCCCTGAGATTCAGGTATTATTCCAGAAGTTTCACTATTATTTTATCATAGAGTGGCATCCAGCACAGCAGTTCACATATCTGAAGTAATCAAAACTTTTACACATCATTTTAATGAAATAACATGTCAGCTAAAACTTTAAGAATGTCACAGACTCCTCTATGTAAACCCAGTTAGGAAAAAACAAAAATGCAATCAAAATCATATAAACAAAAACATGTAATCAAAAATGTACTAAAAAACTACTATGAGTTTAACTTCCCCTAACCAAAGCAATAGGATTACAAGTACAAACTGCCATTCCATTCTTAACTCACTTCTTTGTGCACAGGTGTTAGTGTAGTCCCTGAACAGTGGATAATGTTATGGCATGTAGTACAATATTTAGAAACCTTATAGTGAATTGTCTACATTTTGTTAACCTTGGAAAGTAAAAAGTATCTCAATGCTGTTTTTGAATTAAATGACCACTGTCCAGCTAGTATGCCTAGCTTTGGAAATCATTTTCTTCCGTTTAAAATAACCAATTATAGTATATGACACAAACATGATTCCTTCCAACTTTTCTCCTCCATTTTGCAGACAAACTGGGTAGTTATTGAAGAGCTGCTGGCAAACAACTCTGAGATGCTGATGTCAGTTGATTTTTTAAAAGGCTTTTTGAAAATAAAAATTAAAGACTCGTGTGTGTTAATTACATGAACATTGTCAAATATATTAAAGATAAATCAAAATGATTAAATTTGGACCTTTGAATTTGGAGAAGGTTCCTTTAAAGGTTTGTGGTGTGGTATTTTAAATTGTTTTAACATTATCTTGTAGATATACTGGGTCTAGGATACCTATTAACTCAATACCATATAAATGGGCTTATTACATTTTTATATTAACTATATAACTCAGGAGGTACAGTGGTAGCTGAACCTTTAGCCTAATTTGTATAGTAGTCTTAGTATGTACTAATAATATAGCAGCATGTTATACTTGGATAATAAAAATACAAAGTGTGAGCTATTAGCTGGTCTAGCTACAGTAAACTTACAACACCTTGATATGACAATAAATGAACATCATTTGAACTTCTATGGTGTATGCTGTCAATGAGTAGTAAGAACACTATTTTGAAAAGGCCACCCTCCAGTTCAGCTGAGCTTGTGGCATTGATTGGTTTAGGCATGGGCTTTCAGTATGCTGGAACAATCCTGAAACTAATTTTACATGTTTCAGAGTTGGACTTTGGCCATGCATGTCAGTATGCTGAAATAAAACTATTTAAATCCCGAGCCTTATCTTACATGTGCTGGGTTGGAAGGTGGCCCTGCAGCCTTTTGAGTCTCCATCTGTAGATATGAAAGCCAGGGTGTGCCCTGGCCCTCTGGCTGTTATTAGTGTCTTCACTTCCATAAAACTCATCCTGTCTCTGTTCTCACCAGCTACAAATTTCCAACTATTCTTGTGTATTTGTGAACTTGATGGCTGGGCTCACCAAACCTCTGATGTTTCTGAATAATTCTTCCTCGAGTTTCCTTGCTGTCTTGGATGTCTTCTTTTGGACTACAGCATTCCTTGAATCTCTGTTACCCTAGACAGCTTTGGTGCAACACATCAATGACAAGAAGTGTTAGTCCCCCCAGCCCACTAATTCCTTGGAGTTGATAAATTAATTGTCTTCTTCAATACTAGATAAGACAGTTTTCTGTCACTTTCAACAGGCTGCAGAGATTCCATGCCCCAAGGTTTACTACAGGATCTCTTCAAGTTTCCTAGGGTGATGCTGTTTCACTTGTAACCAAATTCACTTAACGCCTGCACAGCCTGGTCAAATGCTATTTAGTTGTCATTTAATTGGGGGCGGGGGAAAGGAATAGAGGCCTTAGGTACCCAAACTTCTCAATAACTATAACAAACACTAGCTACAGGTTAATCAGAACTAGCAGCACAGGGTCAAACCCCAACTCCCTGAGCCACATGGGGCTTTTCACAACACCATTTCTTCAAACTCCAGTGCTAAAAGTTTTATAAAAAACCATTACTCTGCATGCACAGGAGCAACCTTGGTCTCATAAATAATTCAGTCATTTATTGTTTTTTTATCTTTCAAAAGGGTCCAGCTGACAGCGTGAACTAAAGCTTGCAAAATATCATCTTGAAAAATTAAATTACATATATAGACATACATTTGAATTTGAAAGTTACTTTCTACATGCTCTCCCCTGGGCTTAGTCTCTCCTCCTTCACTGCCAGTATAAGAGTGTTGTCTGATGTTTCAGATAGTATTGATAACGTGCCTGAAAGTTTCTCACAAGCTCCTCTGCCATGGCTGTAAAGGTCAGAGTTTGCTGCTGAAGTTCTTGGACATAGCAATCAGGAAAGACCCATCCCTTGGTGTGAGAGACTAGAACCTGTAGCCTTAAGGAACCCTTTCTGGCAAGTCAAGAGACAAGCACCTGCTGCTTCAAGACTCACATCCATTTCTCGGGGTGTAGGCAACTCCTACAGCCCCAAAACAACTTGAAATCAATGGTGTGAGGAAAGAATGGGTGATTAGCTCTGGGAAGAGGTGTGTCAGATTTTACTTCAAATATTAAATTATATGTAAGGAAACAAATAAGAGATATTTGGCACAAACTGGCCCCCAGCATGATTGTGTCTGAGCCCATGCGCCTGCTTGTCACAGACCTCTGTCCCCACTATTATATGGCTAGTGAGAAGAGAAGACAGAGTGAGGCCAGTTAATTCTTCCCACTAGCTCTTCCCCCCTACATTACTTTGAAGGCCTTGAATCTTCTGCTCTGAGGACTGGAACTGTGAAAGGACTGGTAAGACTCAGCTGCATCGGGGGAGACTATCTTGTACCACCAATGGTGTGAGGGAGGAAACGGGGGGGAAATCCAAATGGGAGGGGGAGAGAGATGGATGTTGAATAAGCTTGCTAGTATAATCATGCCTTTAAGGATACAGACTTGAAAATACTATATTTGTCTCCCCTCCACCTAGCAAAATGGCCACAATTTAGTTAAATTGCATGTAAAGGATTTGGTCTAGGGTTCAGGAATAGGTCTCGGGTCTGATGGCACTGAAATTTCACAAGCTCATCTTGTGGAATTTCAGCACCAAATGACAGAAGTTTCATGAGATCAGCTGACTCTGCAAGATTTCCAGATCTTCAATAGCAGCAATATTAGCAATAGTATATCACTCCTTAGCACCACCATGAGGAGGTGCTAGATAAACAATTTGGATAGACTAGATATGGAGACAGGCATATTCTTGTGACATTTTCAACATCTTGGACTGTCCTCACAAAACTGCCTTTGAACTGGAAGTAGAAAACAAGCCGTTTCCACTTTTGGTTCTGACCTAGAAACAAAACTGTAAGGCTGGCTTCAGAAATATTGATCCAAATTTACCCCTGAAATTTAATTTTCTAATTTTGGTTCATCTCTATGCTAAATTAAGACACTCTACAAGAAGTAACATCACACAGTGAATAGACTAATTTAAATCCTGAGAACGCAAGCCCCTGCTTTTGTCGGGATACGTTTCCATGCTTTTTCAGGGGGGTGCTAGTGGGAGCCCCCTCTAACAGCTGGCAGCACAGGCTGAATGTGGTGCTTAACAAACTGGCTTACAATTGACAAGTGTTTGGGACAATATGAAGGACTAATACACATTGGGAGAGGGAGACTGACATTAAACCGATGTCAGTAACATTACTGGTACTATTCTTGTACTGGCCACAGGTACATTATGAGGGCTCCTAGCCACAGTGGGACAAAGAGCTGTAGTTCACAGTAGAGCATCTATGGATGACTAGGGATGGAGTTGCCCATAGGCATGCTGGCATACTTTAATTAAAGTAGGACTGCTGGGACTTATCACTGGGTAACAGTTAATAATTTTATATTACTATCATAATGAATTTTATTAATAAATTTGCAGCCAGAGGCCTTTAACCAAGAGACCAAGAGACTAGTGTTGTGTGTTTATTTTAAACCATGATAGGAGGATGCCACTGAGCAAGAGTTAGGCAGTCAGATATTACAGTGATGAGTGCCATAGACAGGACCATCAATAAAACATAGAGCAAAGATGTGGCCTGTACTGCTACGTTAGGTGATGAACTAGATCATGAAACAATCAAGTGTTTCCTCCTCTGTTACATAAACTTTTCAACTGACTGTTTTTTAGTCATGCTGACGCATCACTTATCTACTCTAGATACTAACTGATCTTTAATATACTCCTTTCAATCCGGATACTCTTTCACCAAAACTTTTTCAAGTTAGAATTTAAATAGCCATCCTGTTAAGGTAATTTCCACCCCATGCCTCAATGTGAAAGCTAAGAGTATGTCTACACTGCAATTAAAAACCCGTGGTTGGCCCAGACCAGATGATTCGGGCTTGCAGAGTTTGGGCTAAGGGGCTGTTTAATTTCAGCGTAGACATTCGGGCTCAGGCTGGAGCCCAGGCTCAAGGTCCTGCAAGATGGGAGGGTCCCAGACCTCAGGCTGCAGCCCGACCTGGAACATGTACATCACAATTAAAGAGACCCTTTGCCCAAACCCCACGAGCCCAAGTCAGCTTTCAGGGGCCAGCTGTGGCTGTCTAACTTGCAATGTAGACACACCATAAATGTTGCAATGTTACTCACAACTCATGCCCCTTATCCCTCAATTTCTCCTTGGGGAAAAATAGCAGAGAAATACATTTTCTCATCTATATGACAAGACATAGATATAATCCACCTATGATTATTACAATTTTTGAACCAAAATTATGATCCAAAACAGCATATGATCTACATTTTAGCAACATATATTAGAATAAATTAAATAAAACATATGGATTCTACATTAAATACCACTCTATTCCTCTAATACTTTATAAAACTATTGGATGTGAATGCTGCATATCAAACTTTATTGCAAATATTTCCTTTTTAATATGTCTCACAATACAGCAGTCAAAGTTGAATTATAGA